>JAUTXW010004605.1:600000-847733 GCA_030620095.1 Kuschelorhynchus macadamiae
CAAAAAATGATCGTAGAATGGAATTACATTACAAATAAGTAAGTTTCTAAAAATTGCTTCCCTTTCTTAAAATTTCACCACACGCCCCTGATCGAGGGTCTCTTCGTTTCCCGAATATAACCACACTCACATAGTAACTAAAAGATATAATTATGTGTCATTTATGTTATAGTTAATAGGCTTTTTAAAATATTTCGCAACTTAAAAATCCTTGCTATTCGTTTGATATTTCCGCATTTTTCTTTCACATATGGGATAGTTACGAGCGGGCCAGTTTGCTGTTCTGCCACTTGAATTGAGTTAATTTTATTTCGACATTTCATAATTGTATTAGTTATCAACTTTCTGTATAACCAACATCTTTTTCAGTTTTCCCTAAATTCATTTTAGTCAAGATCCCTAAACAATCACCCGTTACTGGGAAGGTTGAATTTTTGGCCAAACCAAAGTGGCTAGACTTAGAAATTAAAAATTTATATAGCAAACGAAGTATGCTTGAAATTGAAGCATACGGATTATTTAAAAAACTCACTTATAAGCTTAGTAATTTAGAATTTGAATAATAATTAGATTTCCAAAGAAAAATGTTCGTAGTTATCAATGCCAAATTTTTGAAAACAAACTAAGAAAGTTGAAACCACAAAAACAAATTTCTTCGGAAGTCGAGAACATTGTAGAAAACCTTTGTTCTCAGTCCTTTGATAATAGAGAAATCGCCCTTTTGAATAAAGGTTTGAATTTTGCAGAGTCTCCAATAAAAACTAGTTTACCAACTATTATAGGGAATATCGAAAGTTCCATTCAATACGTGCCAGAGTCAACCAAGGGATTCATTAGAGAGGCTTGTAGAAATCAAATCTCAAAAAACGTTGTTAACAAGTATGTTTCTCGTAAAAATACTGAAGTTATCCAAAGACTTAAGAAAAAAGAATGTTTTTATTTAAAAGCTGACAAAGGAAATAAGGTTGTTATACTGGACAAAACAGATTATTTTGAAAGAGTACACAATTAGATTCAAACTGGTCTTTACGATTTAATTAAGTGAAAAGTACCTCAAAATCTTGTGTCCGATAAACTAAATTTCAAACTAACACATAGCAACCCACAGTTATCTAAACTATATTGCCTTCCCAAAATCCATAAACCTGGGAAGTCCATGAGACCTATTGTTTCAGCTGTTGGATCACGAACGTACAATATTTCAAAATGGTTAACTCGTTAGAATTCTTAGTTAAAATTAAGAATGTTCACTTTAAAGAAGGTGAAATTTTAATATCATTTGATATAAGCGATGGTCAATTGCTTATCTCCGTTCTTTGCAAATTTGTTTATGGGTAGATTAGGAACCCCATTCAAAAAAGAACTAAAGTATTTCCCAAGGGTGTGGTATAGATACGTAGACGATATATTTGCTATTTTTGATACTAAAACAGAAAATTTGGACATATTCTTAGAAACATTAAACAATAAATATGCTTCCATTAATTTTACATACGAAAAGGAGAACAATGGGTACCTAATTACCTTTTTTTCGACACGTTAGTTATGAGAAATAACGATACATTAGAATGTGATATTTATAAAAAATTACTACTAAGGTATATAACATCCGACTCATTTCATTTTCGTCAACACAAAATGGCAGCATTTCATTTCTTAACTCGCAGGTTAGTCAACTTTCCATTAAGTGAAGAATGTTTTAACATACATTGTACATACATTAGTAAATAGACATAAGCATAAGAAAATGTTAAAGGATGCCACCACTCTTCAAGCACCTGAGGCTCCCGATAAGTTCATAGTAATTCCATATGATCCCGGATATACGAGAGGTCTAGAAAAAGTATTTAAAAACGTGGGTTTTAGAGTAGCCTACAAAACAGAGAACAGTTTGAAAAATCTTCTTGGGAACCCAAAAGACAAAGTCGATTTGAAGGAGAGAAGTGGCTGTAATGACTGCGATCTAAAATATGTTGGGCAAACTAAACGCTCCATAAACATTCGTTTTAAAGAACACATGGTACATTTAAGAGACGGAAGGACAGAAAAGTCAAGCGTTGCCCAACATGATTTGGAAAACAATCACCAAATAGGAATAAATAATCTAAAGTTAATTTAAAATGTATCTAATAATAGATTATTGGATGCATTTGAGAGTATACAAATAATTAAATGTGGCACTAAATAAAGACAGAGGGCCTATTTCCTATAACCCCCTCTATTTCTTACTCGACAACTGTGCAGTCGGGTGTGACCACATTTAACTATAAATAGTCTCGGTTAGGATAAGTTACTTTAGTTTATATCATCTGCTGATGATGCTAACTTGGTTAACGAAACGCGCGTCCAGAACGTAACAAGTTGTGGTGTAGTGTGGTTAGAACTCTTGTATTTTGATGTATCTTCCACCACAGGTTCCAGTGTTAGGACATTGAAACATTTTGGTAGGAATCCGAAATGGTGGACTGTGCTAGTTTTTTGTGAAACAAAAGATGCCGTTATTAAAATTCTTATAGCCCTCTTTGTTTCTAAGATACAGCGTAAAATTGACAATCTTGCATTTTCAGACCCCCTCGTATCTTGGATATCGTTAATCTTATCAGAAAAGGAAAAGTGGTTTTTTGGTATTTTTTTTACGTAGAATCCAGTGGTGTATCTTGATTTTTGCTGTAGGTAATCATTTTTATGATATGATCCAAAGTTAGGATTTTTTAAATGGGATACCATATATGATTTTAAATATTCTGTTTGTGTTCTTTACAATATATAACACTCTATGTTGTCAATATTAAGTCCAATATTAGAACTTTTTATATCAAAAAAACAAAAAATCTTAGTAGTCCAAGGTGGACATTTTAAATAACAAAATTAGTTTATGTCAGAATAGCGAACGTCATTGCTGTATTTTTTCTCCATCTGCGTTAAAACTTGTTAATAACATTAGACTTCCCAACTGCGGTAGATGATGCAATGCAATGCGAAAATTATGAAAAATACTTTGGAACTATATTAACAGGTAATATAAATATTTATTTTTCTCATTCTAGTTAAATATTTAAAATATCCTATCCTTATAGATATCCAGAAAGAAGGCAAGCGAATAAAAGAATTTTTCTAAGAATATAATTAAATTTAATTGAACATGGCTTGTTTGTCAAACCGTGGCCTAAGAGCTACAACGAGGAAAATCGTGATATTGACGAAGCGAATGTGTTGGCTTCGGTCAAGGCAGTTCCAAATAATTCTTGTCGAAAAAATGATGCTTCTATTGGCGTTGTTAAATCCAGGCTTCAAACAATTTAAAAAAAAAACACAAATTTAAACCATATAAATTTCATATGGTACAAAACTAACATCCTGGTGACGCAGAATGCTGACTTCAATTGGTATTTGCCAATACGGGACAGGGTCATTAATTAATTTTGAAAGAACTGTTATATGGTCCGATGAAGCGCATTTTACCAGTGCTGGTATTTTCAACCGGCATAATGATAGGGTTTGGTCTCAGCAAAATAAACGTGATATATTTCCAGGTGAAATGCAAGGTAGGTTTGGATTTAATATATCATGCTTCATTCTTGGAAGAAAAATAGTCTATAAAGTCTACAACGGCGCCCTTATTGCAATTAAATATTTAGAGATTCAGGAAATAGTTGTGCCTGGAATAACCGAAGATATTTCTTTGGAGCGACTCAATGATCTGTATTTGCAGACGCAAACTTTTCAGGCCACTGGATTAGAACCAATGGACCTGTAAAACGGCCACCTAGATCACCCGATTTATCGGTTCTGGATTTCTTTTCGTGTTGATACTTTCAAATAGATTTTAAACTAGGCAGTATCAAACACTAGAAGAGTTGAGAAATGCTACCGAAAAGGCCTTCAGGGATTTACAGCGGCTGCAATTTATTATTTTGAATGCCTTGAGGCGAATCGACCCTATATGCGAAACTTGTGTAAGAAATGGCTGCCAAGAATTTGAACAATATTTATAAAAAATTATCTATTAATACTTTTAAATTAATTTCTATATGTTTAATTATTTTCAGTTTTGTGTTAGGTGTTTAGCTTTTTAACTGAATTAGTAAGTACTGTAATCGTTGTAAGTTGGAGTTATATTTAATTTAAATTGCCAATAAGTCGGTATTAAAAAGTGAAAAATCAAATCATAACATAAAGTGCTAATATTGCACTTAATACTGGAAATAAACATGTTTCTGGAAAGCTCTTAAAAAACCAAATCAGAATATTTAAAAATATATAGGGTGTCCAATTTAAAAAAAAAACAACTTTGGGTCATATCATAAAAACGACTACCCACAGAAAAAATCAAAATGTACCACTGAATTTTACATAAAAAACTACCTTAGAATCTTTTTTTACTTTTCTGATTAAGTTGAACAATAAACAAGATACGAGGGGGGCCCAAAATACATTTTAAATTTCACCCTGTATCTTAGAGACAAATCGGGCTATGAAAATTTTAATTACTACAAAAAAGTAGCATAGTGATATGACAACCACAACCCTGTATCTTTCCAAATAACCCCGTAAAACCATCGAAATCTCAACACCCTGTAGAGGGTCAAACTTTTTTTTTCCGCCCCCAACAAATTGTACCAGCACTAGTTTGGTACTTCTGTCCGATTTCTTGCTTTATTTTACAACTATAATGTTCTTTTGAATTTTTTTATATCTAACACCGTTTTTAAGTAATTTAGAAAATTGCGTTTAGAACCATGGACACCCATCATTTTTAAATTGCTTCAAAGTTGTAAAATAAAGCAGAAAATCTAGTATTAAACTAGTTCAGTATCGCTAAAGCAACTTTGACCGTGAATGGTTACATTCTGTTTAATTTTCTACAATATACTTATTTAAATTTAAAATTTTAACACCCTGTATTTTGAAATGTTTCCGTGTGTCACAACCCATGTGATAAAAATGCTTTTGACATATTCGAAACAACACATCATCTAAACCACAAGGCTTTAACGATTATTGGGATGATGTTAATTACAAGTCAAAATCTAGAAATAATTTCGAGGGTAAAAACGGACATGGAAGTTGTGGATAGGCAGGCCGGGAAGTCAAAAACGTGACGAGTCGACCATGGGCCTCGACACTCACACATCCCCATTACGTATGCAATTATAATTCCTCCCGGGAGAGCGAGGGGCAATGTCGTCCGCCATATTGTCTCCGCCCCCGCGCCGGCCAGGGCCCGCCCTTGCTCTCCGTTCTTCTTCTTTTCGCGCGCTAACGGCGTGTGTATATGTATATCATATACACACACGGCGTATACGGCGGGCGATGTCGTCAAGCGACTAGAAATTATCATAAGGGTAACTGCGAGATCGGTTACGGTCACGTAATTAGACTTGTTTATCATATTTTTGGGTTACTTTAAAGTGACCATCCGTCACCCATTTTCAAAATGCTACCCCTATTGAAATATGTTCCCTAAAGCATCCTTTATTGTCTTTGTCTTTCTAATTAAAACCAAAGGTTACTAAAAAAATACGCAAATACAAAAGGCACTGCACTGTCTTTATTTTTAGTCATTCTTTGATGATAGCTTTGTTACCTGTGTGTCATGGCTGGCTTGATTAGAGATGTAAAATAGCTAATTTTTTATAAAAAGCAAAATACCCTCAAAATTAATAGAGATAGGTATAGAGATACATTAATAAATTTTGAAGAGGATGAAAATCCCCAAAAGAGAAAGTGATAAAATCCAGGGTGTTCCATACCAATGTAAATTAGGTTTGAATTTCTTAATATTGCTAAATCTATTGCAAACAACCTGTATAAGATAATAAATATATCACGCCTTAAGAATCCTTAGGAATCATTATTACCAGTTACTTTGAATTTATATTATAGAAATAGAAAATTATTAAACCTTTTAGCATAGTATATTTTATCATAGCTTTAAGGATTTTTCCGAATTATTTGGCAACTGCGCAAAGTCGTGCTAAACTAATTATGGTGTCATATAGAGAATTTTGCGAAGAATTCAAATACGCAAAAATATACAGAATGTCCTATTTAAAAAAAATCATGTTTTGTCCTCAATTTTTTTAGACCACTGCGTACAGTGAAAAATAATTTTACATTGTGCAATATATAACTATATATATATATATATATATATATATATATATATATATATATATATATATATATATATATATATATATATATATATATATATATATATATATATATATATATATATATATATATATATATATATATATATATATATATATATATATATATATATATATATATATATATATATATATATATATATATATAGAAAGTAGTACATTTAGAAATGATGATGTAGAGTACATTTTACTAAATTTAAAAAAAGCTCTTAGCTAGTGAAAGATAATGGGAAAAATAAGTGTCGTCGCAAAAAAAGATCGGGAGTTAAAAGGGGACATGACCCTGAAAAAAGAATTACTCAGATTATTCCAAATTATAATTATTTCTTTTTATGAGTACCAGTCACACATGGCAACTTTTGAATAAGTATGTTTCATAAAAAGTAAACAGAAGCTGATTTTACATAAAATTACCATTGCAAATGATTTTTTTCATGCGAAAGCCGTTCATAGGACTTTAATACCCTGTATATTGAAAACTATTCATTTTCGGACCTATATATATATATATATATATATATATAACAATTGAAGAAAAATTACGTTTTTGGTCATAAGATATTACTAAATTAAAACAAAAAAATCGTTCGGGGTGACTAAAGCTTCAAAAATGAAATATGTAAAGTAGAATTAATTAATGAAATTGACAAAGTTGCAATATTTTCAGTCTCCTATAATTTAACTTGCCAAAAATATTAAATTTTACATTATTTTAACAATTATTATTATTATTTATACCATTTTTCCTTCATTATCAAAAAAAAAATCTATGATGTCATTGATTTCTTTTTAATGATACATTTATTATTATATGGTAAAAATCGTTATTAAACGTTTTGTGCCATTTTTAGCTGGGTTTTGTATACTTGAGCATTTAAAACCAAATATAAAATGCCCCAAACGATTCCTTGTTCTTAAAGGATTCATATAAATGGAAATTAAATCACTTCAGACGTTTCGTCTTAATAGGCCAATCGAAAGGTAAAAATTGTTCTATATCAGAACTTTATGAAAATATCATGTAATTATCTTTAATTTATAATAATAATAATAATAATAATAATAAAACTGTTTATTATTTACAATAAACTGAATTAAATTACAAACATACAGGAGCACTAAATACTTAACATACTATGTTTACAGTAAATAAAAGCGCGCATTTCAGAATTCTGCGCATAGCAGACTCTGTTCTTCCAATGCGGCCGTACAACAAAAAAAAATATTACGCATTAATGTCAATATACATACAAATGTAATATAATGTAATAACTGTTGCTAGATTAGTTGTTTTTTTTGTACTGAATGAAGAAGAAAACAAATGAACCAAAAAGACGAAGATGAAGAAAGGAAGTCGGAGAAAAGGGAATGCTGATGAGAAAGTTGAGAGAAAAGTAATAATAAAATATGTCCAATACTCACTAAGAATCAAGAAGTTGTATGGATATTTTTTTCTTAAACAGAAATAAATCTAAGGATATTTTGTCTACATTTACTGCAATATTGTATGAAAAACTTCTCTTGTACATTTCGGTACTATGTCGTCGGATAGTCAAGGTGTTTGTTTCTACGTAAATTTAGGTGGTAGACATCTGTACGAAAACTAATTGTATGATACAGGTACGGCGGAGATTTGAATTTAACGATTTTGTAATATAAACAGAAGGCATGTAATTTACGTCTATTGGTCATATTTAGCCAAGAAAGTTCTTTAACTTTGTGAGACATTCGACATCTTCTTCTTAGTCCAAATATAAATCTAACGCAATTATTTTATACTTTTTGAATTCTATGTAAATCTGGGCTATCCAAGCGTGGTCCATAGACATGGTCACAATGAGTAAAATGTGATAGAACCAGGGAGTCGCAAAGTTTTTTTTTATATTTTTATCCAGGTAATGACTAAGAGGAGATAATAATTTTAAAGCGACGTATTTTTCTGGAGCATACGTGAAACATGGGACTTAAAACGGAGCTTGTATTCATGGTAATATTAAAATTTTGGATTATGTCATCTATAACATTCTTATTTTCGAATAAAACAATAACCCATTCTAAAGGGTTAAGCTTTAACATATGTCCAGATGAAATTTTTAAAAAAACATTTAAGTCCGTCCTAATTTTATTATTTACTTCCCTATACTCAGAAGGTTTGAATAAAAAATACAACTGAGTATAATGAGCATAAACTCGAGTGAAATCTACTTGTGTATACGCTAAATAAAATAGGATCCAAAATGCTACCCTGTGGTACCCCAGTAAAAACTTCAAGAGGATCAGAAAAAATATTGTCAATTTTAACACGCTGAAATTTATTGGATAGAAACGATTTTTATGAGATTATAGCACTCAATAAAAACCCGATGTATTATAGTATTGAAATTAAAATTTTTATGTTTGAAAAGTCAAAGGCCTTGGTAAGATCTAAAAGAATTAAACCAGTAATTTCATTTTTATCTCGAGCTAATAAAATATTTTTCCCCCTCCCTGTATTGTAAGCAACCTATTTTGACACTGCTTTGATAGACGTAAGTGAAAGTTACTCAACAAGGTATTGGTTGCCCTTAAGGATGTAAGTCAACTTACATCCCTAGGGAAATAATAATCTAAAATTATTATAAGTAGCTTTAATTTTTGATTTCATCAACATATTAGAAACACAGGGAGGGGGAAAAATGTTATATACTATATGGGATGTAAGTACATTAACCAGTCTCGAACTTTTTTGCCAGCCCTCGCTATCGCTCGGACGCAAACTCGTCTTCGAGTGGTAATTGTTACTTACACTCCTTATAGTATAAATAACTAATCGGTCACATCTGCCATCGCTGTTACACAACTAAAACCCGGGCGAAAACCAAACTGTTTCAAGCATAAAATGTTATTTGCATTTAAATGTAAACTAATATGGTTTATTAACACCCTTTCCAGGATTTTTGATAAAGTCGGAAGTATACTAATTGACCTAAAATGACATAACTCTATAGGATCAGTTACTTTAGGAAGAGGGGAAACTAAAGCTTCTTTCCATATTTTAGTAAAATATCCTTGTAATATATATAATAATGTGTGTGATAAATTCAATAATATGCGAACAACATAAAAAAATTACTTTTGACAGTGTCAAATTCTAGAAAAGACTTCTTTATAACATTATTTGAATAAAATTGAATTCGTTCGGGGGAGAAATATTTGTTTTTGTTGAGTTTATGAAATATGAGTTAAAATTATTTACACGTTCAAAGTTCTCTGGTATTTCTTTTATTATTTTTGGGCGCAGTTTATTTAACTATTTTCATTTTTCTTGCATGGTGCTGCTTTGAAAAGGTTGAAGCATTTGTCAAATTGCTTATAATAAGCTATATTAGGCCCATTTTCTAGGCATTTTACTAGTTTTAAAGTCTCGAAGAGCTTTATCTCTAAGTTTTTGCATTCTCCTGATATTGTCAGTAAACCAAGGTTGAAAAGATTTTTTATGTTCTGTAAAGGATTTGACAGGCGCATGACGATCAAAAAGCGCTAAATAATTTGTATTTAAAAATCAAATTTTTTCATCAATGTCTGTGATATTATAAATTGCATTAAACGGAACAGCTTCCAAATCTCTATGGAAAAATCCAGATTAATATTTTTAATGCATCTATAAATTTTGAGTTGTTTACAATTTTAGGAAAATGTATAGCTAACTTTGGTTTTTACTATTTACCTTTACAACAATTTGTGAAATTGAAATCAGTCTGGTTTTAAAATATCATAAAAATGCGAAATTACACTGCCATCTTATAATAATATAATAAATATGGTTTCAAATTTTGATGTGAGACGTTTGTGTAAGCACAGTTAGTAAAAACAGCATTTTCAAGAAAAAAAATATATACTCTCTGAATCTTATTTTTTATTAATTCTGACAACTTAGCAGCTATATTAAATACAAATTTAAAATCCTAAGTTCACCCCTTTGCGAATGCAGTGGCGTAACAAAAAATATTTATTTTTTTCTGAAAATACATTGAAAAAAAAATGAAAAAATGAATAGCGTGTTAGTATTACTTACATTTTTGGATCCTCTATACAGTAGTTTATGAATATTTTATGAATAAAGTTATATAAACATAATTTTTATTACTACTAGCTATGTTGTCGATATGATAAACAAAAATATAAAATCCTAAGCTTGCCCCTTTTAAAGCACAGCGGCGTAAACATAGGTGGCTTAGGCCATGACAGTTGAGCTTCCTAAACATAACTGGCCATGCATAACTATCATTATAAACAATTATCATTTTGACAGAGCGATTGCGTTTCGCCATTCCGCGTTTTTTTTCGAGTGTATTGCTAAAATTTGACCGTTCTTGTGTGTGTAAAACCTTAAAAAATGCCCCTCGATAGAAGATCTCATGAAGAGTCACGTTTAGTGGTTTGCTACTGTTGTTTTAACAAAGCTATAAAGCACTTCAAAATATCGGGTAAAGTAGAACAATTAATTAAAAATATGTTTCCTCATTTCGACAAGACTAGCGAGTGTACTCCACTACTTTTATGCGGTAGTTGCTACATCAAAATAAAGAAGCACACTTTAACCCAAGTGGTGGATTATGAATGAAACTCTCAAAATCAGACTTAAGCGAAATGAAATAAAGTGTAGCTGTCCAATCTGTGAAGTTGCTCGATCTAACCCCAGACAAAACCTGCCTTTAAAATGTATTATCCAAAAACGTAAAGTGGGTAGACCAGCCATAAACAATGATGCCGATGTTATCAAGCCAAAATCTATCAAGTTGTGTAGTTTGTGTAATTCTAAATTACAAAAGGGTTTAAAACATACTTGTACAACAACTACAAGAGTGGTGAACACGGTCAGACTCGCAAGTGGATGAGAACAACAGGTGGCAAGTAAAATTATTCAAAAAGAGGAATCAGTTCAGTGCAGCTCTTCATTGGTGCTAAACAAAGGTAAAGGTGTTGGTATGAAAATAGGTATCAAGCGTCAAAATGGGACACCAGATCAGCAAAAGGTAACTCTAAATGTTTTTCAAAATATACAGAAAGATTGCAATTTATCATTTAATTCAATGAGAAAAATAAGCGATCACTTGCGAAGTGCAGGTAAAAAACTGGTTGAACCAAATGTTCTTCCTAATATTAAGAAATTATCTCATAAACTTGACGAATACTTTGATTTTGAAATGCTGAATGATGTAACGATTGGAAAAAATGAATTTTCTTCTGCTCCTTTCGTATATTGCAACAATTTGCCGCAGTTGACTGCTTAACTTTTGAATGAAAGAAATGTTGGGGACTCTTTTCATGTAAAAATTGGAATTGATAGCGGAGGTGATTCTCTAAAAGTATGCTTGAATTTGTTGCCATATGATAACACCGAAGTAGACCATAAACATAAAAGTGGTGGTATCAACAAACTTATGATTATTGGATTAGGACCAAAGATGATCGAGTCCTACAGTAATATTGAATTAATATTTAAAACTATCAATTTGAATTCACTTTGCGGACTTTGTGAATACACGTTTGCTGCTGATCTAAAATTAATAATGATGCTGCTGGGACTTCAGGCGAATTCTTCTTCACATCCCTGTCCATGGTGCGATGTATTTTATAAAGATTTGGAAGGTAAAGGGCAATTAAGAACGATTCACAACATTTCCGAACAAAATATCTTATGGAAGAACACTGGTGGGAGACTTGACAAAGTCAAAGATTTTAGTAAGCTATCAATGCTAATAAAGAGCCTATTAATTATTTCATGAATGTCCTATTTTTTAGAAAACTGTATTAATATTCCATTGATTACCGGATGTGAGCATACCCCAATCATAAAATATATTCCCCCTCCAGAATTGCATTTACTTATGGGTGTTGTGCAAAGGATATTCGATTTTTTGAAACGAGATGTTCCTGAAGCTGCTGACGAATGGATCAAAAGAGCAGGGGTTAAACTCGATCATTATCAAAAACTCAACGGAAATAATGCTAGAAAACTGCTTAAGAAGGTGGATCTGCTAAATAGTATTTGCCCAGGTATAAGATAATAATATTTCGTCATATCGTATGGTTATACCTATTTTGTTTTTGTTATGAATTTCATTTCTTTTTTAGGAAACAGATATACGACGGTATTGACAGCCTTTAACAAAGTGGTTTCAAGTTGCTTTGGCTGTAGTCTGGATGCCAACTACGAAATTTATATAAACGAATTTAAAGAAGAACTTCAAATAGCAAAAATAACATACAGTCCCAAGATACACGCGGTTATTCATCATGTTCCTGATTTTATCAAAATGACAAATATTGCTTTAGGTTTTTTTTCTGAGCAGGCTTCAGAACAATCCCACCATTCCTATAAACTACATGCAAAAAATTACAATCTTAATATTCAATCTGAAAACTATCCACAAAATTTATTACGCTGTATTTGTTCGTACAATGCTAAACATATTTAATAACTTGTAGTTAATTATTGTTACTTATTTAAATTTTACTTATATAACTTTATTCATAAAATATTCATAAACTACTGTATAGAGGATCCAAAAATGTAAATAATACTAACACGCTATTAATTTTTTCATTTTTTTTTTCAATGTATTTTCAGAAAAAAATAAATATTTTTTGTTACGCCACTGCATTCGCAAAGGGGTGAACTTAGGATTTTAAATTTGTATTTAATATAGATGCTAAGTTGTCAGAATTAATAAAAAATAAGTTTCAGAGAGTATATATTTTTTTTCTTGAAAATGCTGTTTTTACTAACTGTGTAAGATCAGCTCTATTTGTCTTATCAAATTTATGACTGATAAAGGGATTTTTAAGATATAATATGCTCGAATCTATATATATATATATATATATATATATATATATATATATATATATATATATATATATATATATATATATATATATATATATATATATATATATATATATATATATATCGGATAGACAATCCTCTTTTAATTTGCAGAGTTTTTAGTGGCCTGAAATAGTTATAATATATATATATATATATATATATATATATATATATATATATATATATATATATATATATATATATATATATATATATATATATATATATATATATATATATATATATATATATATATATATATATATATATATATATATATATATATATATTCGGATAGACAATCCTCTTTTAATTTGAAGGTTTCTGAGTTTTTAGTGGCCTGAAATAGTTCTTACTTTTTATTTTTCTAGACCCAATCAAAATTTTCATATAGCTACGATCAAAATGCGCTATGGTAGAAAATGGTAGCTAACAAATTTTACTACAATGAATATTATTTATCATAGTGAAATCTGTTGAAGTGAGTCAATTTTCAGAGCCTCAAGAAAGAGATAGAGAGAGAGAGAGGCATTGCTCTTCACGAAATTCGGTAATTAGCAGTATAATTCAAAGCCATTCGTGATATTAGCCAGAGAAGAAATTGTTTCTGTGGCCAATTCAGAACTCCTGTTGCAACTCATACGTTTTTAGTTGAATATTTACCTAGCAAATTTGCAGCTGTTAGTTTTATCCCGCAAGTTTTTAAATGCATTTTTGGGTATTTTTTTAATGATTTACACCATTGCTGTAACTCATAAGACGTTAGATATACTGCGAGTGTTATTTATCTCAACAAACAGAAACTCTATTTGTTTGGAAAAAATGCTTCGTGATTTTCCAAAACATATCTTGTAGCTATTTTATATCAAGCTTGAACAAATTTGGTTTTGAAAATATTATTGTAAAAATGTTTTGCAAGGACCGACTTGCCTAGTAGAAAATATTAACTTGAAACGTTTGGCAATGTCGCATGGCCGTCCGAAATACGGCGGTAATTTTAATGTATCCGAACGAGCGTAGAGCCAGCTGCAGCGGGCTTCCTAACGATGCCCGAGTACTTCATTTGCTTCGATGCGATATTGCCATACGTTATAGTTTTTCTCATTTTTTACTTCTCAAAAACAGAACCTGTCCTCGTCTAAATTTTAAACCTTATGTATTTGATGGCGAGTAGGACTGAAAATAACTAGTTTAGTTGATAGTTCTATGTATATTTGCCCTACATAGGGCTAGGTAGTCTGTGGATCATTGTGTCTGCTGCGATGCAAAACATGTTCCAGACAGGGAAACCAATTGAGAATGTAATGAGATGTCCATGGTCTCTTATAGGGACAGATTCTAGATCAGGGACCTATGAGAAAGAGAAAAAGGGAATAGTGGGAAGTATTAGTTCTTCAGAGATCCCGCAAGATATCCAAGGCCTGAAATGTAAGTTTATAACAGAATAGCAACCACTGTTCAATACATATTATAGCCGGGCACTTGAAGAATGGTAGCGACTTCTATCCCAAGGGATCACCCAGTAGCGTACTAGGTATATTCAGGGACTCTGCCCTCCCTCCCACCTTTTTAAAATCAGCTCCTTTTCTGTAAGCGATGCTTTCTTTTCAGTTAAGCTTATGAGTGAGCAGGGCGACGCCTTTGTTTAAGGCGCATCGAAACGCCGCGCCGTGATGACATTTTTTTTAATCGTCACTTGTTTTTGATACTTGTTTTTCATTCTGGCGCACCTGTTAATATTGCCCCATTCGCCCTTAAAAGCTGGTCACCTATACATATAATACATGCGAGGGTCAGATTTCTGAATCCAAGAAGCAATATATGTATAAGGAGAGACATATGACAATAACTACGAAATTGTAGTGGCGGATTCACGATTTAAGAAGAATACCATCTTCAGGAACTATAATAGAAAATATTATAATTCTAAATATAATGTTAACACTGGAAAATATCTACTCTTTCGAATGTTTTGGGGAAAAGTCTACCGCCGTATTGAAACAGTAAGAAAAAAGGTATAGTCGAATGCGGTCTTATCTTGCGGGTCCAAATCAGAAAACACAGTGAATACCAAAATGTTGTGTGATTCTTTTATCGAGCTATTAAATCTCGATGGACTATTTACAAATATACAGGGAGAAAGAAAATATTTGCTTTTTTATTATGTTACGCAATATTATTAACATAGCCACTTAATATTATTTTATATATTAAATGCCGAGGGACTAAATAGGAAAATTGGCTAAATATGTATTTGGTTAAAATTTTTTGGTTGGCAAAAATAAAAATACACAAAATGGCAAGCGCCTTATTAAAGTCGGAAGGCGGTTCGAATCAGTGGAACAATCAGGATATGTTCTGTATATACAGCCACTTAATGAAAGTGAGATTTTTTATCAATCACCAACAATTATGAGCCCCGCTTGAGCTAAAAATCTAACCACTTATACAGTGTAATTTATTTAAATGCGGGCCACCCCTGTGCAAAGAAAACTTGTTTTTTTTTGTATTGTGATAACAAAAAATATATTAATAGATTTTTCCATTAAAAGAAGTTCTAGTTTCAGCATATTGGATAAAGGATTTTGTTTTTTTTTATTAGCCAGTCATAAATATCACTTTTCTTCCAGGATGAAGTAGGTTGTTTATTTAAGATTCTTGAATGATAAGATGTATTGTCCAGAATGATTAAAGATGGAGCATTTAAATTTGGAATCAATTGTTCTTTTAACCACTCTTTCAACAGTTCACAGTTCATATTATCATGGTAGTCTATACTTTTGGATGTTGAAGAAAACAGTAAACTTGCACCTGGGAGAAATCCTGTTGAAGAACCTGCTTGCAAAATGAAGAACTGTTTTCCCGTCCCACATCCCTTTTTTCTCTTTACACTTTTTACAGACTCGTCCTGCCAAGATTTCGAACCACTTTCATTAGAAAATATCCAAGTCTCGTCTAAAAATACCACTTTTCTAAACTTTGAATTAACATTTTCCGTGTATTTCTTTAAAAACTGGATACGCTGACTTTTCTATATGTGGCATCTCGCATAAAAATCTTCGATTACAGTCCTTTTTATATCGAAAACCCAACATTTTTATTAATTTTGACAACGATTTTAGTCCAATTTCCAATATACCTCGATTTTTAAAGCTTCTTTTAAAACTTGAAGGGTTATATTAGTTTTTGATGTGTATAAATCGTAAATTGAATTACGCACATCCATTTTTACATTGTCACTTAAATCTTCTCTCTTTGGCTTTTTTCGTGTACATTTCTTAATCTTCTTCAGTAGTAAATTCTGCTTTTTTTCATACACAATTTTCTGCACAGACCTTATACCGATTTCCAGAGCTTTTGCTGAATTTTCATTTTCGTAATATTTTATTAGATTTAATACCATTTTTTTCGCTTGTGGATGCAAAAAACCCGAAAATTGTTTTCTATTACTCATTTTGTCACTGACTTGTCAATCTGACTTTGAAATGACATCGCTCAAAGATTTTTGCAACTGCTGGTATTTATATGTTTATTCTTTTTTTTTCATATTTCAATAAAAGAAAAACAAACTTAAAAAGTTCGTCGTTGATAAATCGTATGACCCGCACGATAACCCTGCTTTTGACTATATGGGAGTTATAAGATCAGGAAGAACTTCAGTAAATGTTTGGTGCAGCATTCACAGGTGCAGAGCTATAGATTTTTTTTATCAGAATTTAAATTCTCAACACTTTTAAATAGCATCCAACACCTTGTGGAAACTGAAGTGCCTCCAAGAGAACGAGCAAATTTAGTTTGGCAACAGAAGTCAAGGAATATTCAACTTTATTGAATTAACATTATAGAAAATGGATTATGGAAAACGGTAATTACGCCTGGCCTCCGAGGAACCCCGAACTTACCCCTAAATGTCTTCATGTTCAGTACACTTAAAGATTTAGTATACACACACAAACCATCAACTGAGCAGAAACTTGAACGTTGGATATCTAAATCAAACTGAAACTGAGTATGTTAGGAATGCCATTATGTATATCACTTGCACACTGGAGGACATATAAAACACTAGTCGCAATGACAATTAAAATTAAGTAGCTCAAAAGACTCTGTTCTGTCTTTTCCGTTAGATGGCGCAATGAGTTTCCAGAGGAATTATAAGAATATGGGGCACATTCACCACATCGTCAAGAAATGGTATTGAAGAAGAACATATTGGTTTTAAAGAAAAAATGCGCAATAAAACAATACAAAAAATAGAATTGAGAGATCTCGATAACCAAACGATGACTTAAAAAAATCATGTATATTGGTACAGTACAACTTCCTCCCGAACTTGCTGAAATTTCTGACTTGGTGTTTTAAGTTATTAGTTTAATTTGTTCGTTAATAAAATATTATAATAATATAGATAATAATATTTCGTTAACAGTGTTTGGAAATTCCATTTGGAATAAAACAAAATCGTCGTTTTTTCTCGGTATAGATCTAACGTAATGTAGAGGGGGTTGCATTTGAAGATATTAAGAAAAGTAATTATACGCGGAATTTGGCACACTGTGTCATTTTTCTTATTTTCCGAGTTAGGTACTAGGCAGTAAATAAAACATACATTTATCTTTTTTACGGCTCAGTTAGGATTTCCAAAAGTACCAAAATACCTTCTATATAACGATCTAAAAATGTACCAAATAATGAAGATAAATGCCAAGAAATCCGAAACGTTCCATAACAGACCCATCGTGATATATATGGTCGAAATATTGTATTAAACTTTTAGCTCCATCTCGTATACTTTCTGTGACAAGGTAGTGTCCCAAGATAAACGAGCCACCCTCTATTAACAATCAAGTGTCAAACAGAGGTAAACTAATAATTTTCTACTGCGAATACAATGTAGCAAAACAAAATGGCGGCGTAAAAAAATATTTAATAACTGGGATAAATATAATTTCCTGGAATATCACCTTTTTATGGAGGAAAATAATAAACGACATAATTTATTTTTTATAGATTATGTAGACAAATATATATAAAAATAAATAATGATAATAATAATCATAACTTACAAAAATAATACGATGATTTCTAAGATCAAAACTTTACAGCAAAAACTTGTCCAGGGCAATTAACACCTACGCTTGTTCTGCGCTTGGCTATTCATTTGGTATTATTAAGTGGTCCAACAGTGACGTCAATAACCTGCAGTGAAAGATCAGAACTCCATTCACAAAGGCACAGAAACATCATCCAAGAAGTACAACAATTCCAGGGCATTAAGGCGGAAGAGAATTAACAGATATCTCAAAGCAGCTAGACCAGAAAATCACCAAACACGAAGCTAAAGCACATCGGATTATATGTGATTCGGATCACTTTACGCCTTTACAGCTAAAAGAGTAGCAAGTTTAAATGAGGTCAGTCAGGATTACGTCGACAACATAGCGTCGAACTAGTGGCTGACGTCGGGACGGATGTTTCCTGAAACGGAGAGTGCCTGTTGCCATACAAGATCAGGTAATTCCAACCAGAAGCTACTTAAAATATATAATAATGGTAATAATAATAATAATAATAATAAATGGTCATTATTAATTCAAATTACATCAGGCGATATTTATCTAAAATAAGCTATTCTAATATATAACCCAAATGTAAAAGAACTTAAAAAAACCAAATGACTAGTGGACTTAACATAATTTTTTTATACTTATTCTTTAAGATGTGGGAAGTCACCCCCTACCAACGACCTTTTATTTAATATTGTAAGGGAAAGTTTGCCAGTTGCAAGTTTGAGATGAGAAAGTATTCAAGTTATTGATTAAGGAATGTTTATAGCGTAGAATTTAATAGAGGAATGTGTTTTATAGTATAATTTAACTGCTATATAAGAGAAAGAATGCTGAAAAAGGCTGTTCTGAATTTTGGAATTGCTAACATATTTCTGTGTCGCACAGCAACCTGATGACAGTTGGCTCTTGATAAAAGTTTTAGTTTTAAGTAGGTGGGAATACCAGTTAATAAAAGTCGGTTAGTAAAAGTTAATAATTGAATTTCCCACTGTTGATTCATTGGTAACCAACGGAGCAGCTTCAATTTTTCTGAGACAGATTCATATTTAGTTATACCCAATACCATCTCCCACTTATTCTTTACACACGCTGGATGCGATTTCTAGGAAATACGTGAAGACAAGACCCATAAACAATACAACCATAATTAAAAATTAAAAAGATGGGACTTTCGCATAGCTTTTTCCTTAAGTTAAAGCCTTGTTAAATGCTTATTGGCATAGAGTATCTTCAATTACACAATACGATCGTCTCAATAGCTCCGACACATGTTCCGTGAAACGGAAGTTAGTTGTCACTCCAAGGTTTCTTGCAGAATGAGTATATGGAATGTTTTCACCATTGACTTTGGGAATGAAGTACTGCAAACAAAGTTCGCGATAAAATGTGATTTACAAACAAAAATCTTTTTTGGCTTTTTCGCAACTGAATAAAAATATTTTACTTTAAATTAGTTGAAGCAAATATTTAATATAATTACATACCTCAACATGTAGACTAGTCTGTCTACGGAATGTTTCGATACATAATATAAACAATATTATTTAAGCAAGCATAAGAAATTATATCATTTACCTTAAGTTTTTATAGACACATAGTAATTGTACAAATACTTTCATCCTATCGGGACTCATCAGTGCGCCGATCGTAAGAGATGAGTCCCGATAGGATGAAAGTATTTGTACAATTACTATGTGTCTATAAAAACTTAAGGTAAATGATATAATTTCTTATGCTTGCTTAAATAATATTGTTTATATTATGTATCGAAACATTCCGTAGACAGACTAGTCTACATGTTGAGGTATGTAATTATATTAAATATTTGCTTCAATTAATTTAAAGTAAAATATTTTTATTCAGTTGCGAAAAAGCCAAAAAAGATTTTTGTTTGTCAATCTATACGCAACAAATAATCTGAACACATTTAAAAATGTGATTTTGTTGGCATTGAGTCCAAGATTATGTAGAGAAGAAAATTCGCTGATAATATTCAAATTATGATTTATTGTAACATTAGCGTTTATTCTTTCTTCTCGGAGGAAACTGAAACAGAACTGAAGATCATCAGCATAACCATGAATTGAACAGGTTTCAATTTTTTTAAATAAATCAAATGTATAAATTAAGAACAAAAACGGCCCAGTATAGAGCCTTGAGACACTCCGGTTGAGATAGATAAACTATCTGACATTAAGCCATTCACGACAACTTTTTAACTTCTATAGTGGAGGTAATTTTTAAAAAAAATTAGTGGAATTTCATTTACAGTATCAAATGCTTTAGAAAAGTCAAGTAACACGAATGAAGTAATTTTCTTTGAATCTGTAGCTCTAATTATGTGATCAATGACAACCAAAAGCGCAGATGTAGTACTATAAGACTGCCGAAAACCCGACTGTCGGTCAGGAAGAATATGATTATCTGCAAGATAGGTTGCAATTTGTTTATATACTATTTTCTCAAGTATCTTAAAAAATATTGGTAAGAGACTGATCGGGCGTAAATCCGAGAAAACAGAGGTATTATTGGTTTTAGGAATATGATGGATAAAAGCTTCCTTTCAAAGCACACGAAAATAACGCCTTTCAACGCACGAATTAACAATGTAACATCTGCGGTAAAATATGGGGAATACAATATTGTATCATACGGAATGACAGATTATCACTTCCTGAAGCATTTGAGTTTATAGAGTAAAAACATTCTTTTAAATTATCGATTGTATAACAAAAGATGCCACAGTGGTAAATGACAGCTGCAGGTATGGATGTCGGATGTCAGAGATCATGCAACATGTCACAGGGGGATGTCAAATGTTCGCTGCGAGTGAATACAAATTGAGACACGATGCATTAGCAAACATTCTACACCAAGAACCAGCAGAAAACTTACAGCTCTTGCAGGAACAAAGAGTGCCATATTATATATACAACCCTGAGCCAATTTTAGAAAATAATGTATACAAGTTCTATTGGGTTCTCACTATTTTAACAGACCAGCCTAACGTTTATAATAAACTAGATCTTATTCTTGTAGATAAAAGGGCAAGAAAAGCGACGTGGCTACATCGAATACTCATAATTTAGGTCAGAAATATGCAGGAGAGATTGAAAAATATTGTGATTTAGAGAAACAAATTAGAAGACAGTTTAGAATGAAGAACCTCCGAACACTGTCTTTCATTATGTCAACAACAGGAATTATTCCAAAAAACTTGCTCCAGAACATCAAGGAGCTTGGCCTTAATGAATGTCCTTTTCAGGCCATGCAGAAGGCAGTGCTACTCACGGCATCCCGAGTAGTTTGCAAGTTTATAGGTAACTTAAAAATCAGTAACCAAAATGAACCCAATAACACGGAAAGGGCTCCATCAGAGCTTAATCCTTTCAATATATAAATATCTGGGATAAGTGAATGTTCCCTCTGTTTATAGAGGGAATGCGAATGCCGTTCGGCATTTAAAAAAATCATAATAATAATAATAAAGTAAAAATATATATATAAAACTTATATATATATATATATATATATATATATATATATATATAAAACAGGTAGTAATTTATTAATACGGTCAGTACATACACGAGAGTTATCTCTCGTTCTCTTAAGTAAAAGGATTTATTACGAGGTAAGTTCCAATTTTGTTTAATTTAACAAGTGTTTTATAATAAACCAAATCTTTTTCGAAACTCTAATTATTACGAATTATTTTTCACATTCCTTTAAGTATATCGGCAAAGCACTCGATCCAGAGAGGGGAAACGTTCGGGTAAAAACTTTCCCAACTTCCACAACCAGAGACGGTATAGCACTCACAATTAAACTTATATCCTGGAAGAAAACGGCGGCGAAATATCCATTATCCTAAATCCATATAAAAGGAAATATCTCCAATAGGATTTGAATCAAAGCCCCGGCCAATGACGGATCGTATCGATTGTGCTCCAAATGGGCCCATTTAGCCCGGGTGTGTATTTGGGCCCCCCGCGCGCCCGCCACACGGCCCCAGATCTTTCTCGGGCTGCTGCGATACATTAAGGCGTGCTAAATTATCTTCGTCTATGGCTCGGCTGAATTTCTCGCGCCCGGATAAGAATAGTTTTCTGTCTCTTTTCGTTTATTGTGATTAAATATGAAGTGTGGAGGAAGAGGTGCGGGGAGAATAGATTTTACGCATCATCCACTCCTTATTGGATACTTAACGATTATCAGTGTGAAGAGCCACATTCGGAGTTATTAAAATCGTTCATTCGTTCACACTTAGATTGTTAGTAATACATTTTTACCTTGAGTTTAAAAAGACAACACTGGCCAGTTGATAACGATCTTATGCTCGTATGTATAAATTACTAAAAACATAAAAAATGCCGGCTGCTTAAAACTAATATGTTAATGTTGGAAAAGAAACTTCAAAACATACTAATATAGGCGACCCTTTGCTTTATAAAGGTAAAATTTACCCAATACTATATATTTTATAGGTAAACTATATACAGTGTGTACCAGATTCGCTTCTCTATATAGGGATTTCAGCTCCTATTAAACCTACAGCAAAGGTTAAATGGGGAAAGTTTTAGAGGAAACTTATTGCATTCGATATCTGGCTTCAGATCTAAGATCGATCAATAAGTTTGGGAAATATCGGCGAAAACCCGAAAATGGCGGATTTTGTTTTTCGCCAGTATATCCAGAACGGTAAATTTGACAGCTGTCAAAATGTGACATTATTGGGACACATTTTTAAGACAAATAAGATGGCGTATATGACACGTTTTCATTGTTTTTTTGTTAACCCGCAACCCGCCTCAACTTTTATTTTTCTTATGACCTCCATATTGGATTTTTCGATTTTTGGAAAGCCTAAAATTTCCAGTCTAGTGATATTTCACAAGTGCATTAAAGATTTTAGTGTCATCAAAATATCACACTTCATAAATAAGGTTTCAATGTTTTTAAAGGAGGCCATGATTTATTTGTCACAAGATTACATTAATAAGTTAGTAATATATTGAACGCATTGAATTTTCAATACAACATGAACGTAAATAACCACTTAAAAAATCTAAATGAGCTTTAACTACTTTGTAACATTAATTTACAAATCTGCAAAATGACGTCCATTTGCATCGAGGCATTTTTGACAATTGGTGACTGTTCTTCGTACAACCCTGGTAAGTGTATTTCGGTTAATATTTCTAAATGTGTCTAGAACTTTTTGCCTCAGGATTTCTGTGGTCACGGGGGGGTCAAATTTATAGATTTCATTCTTCGTGTGACCCCAGAGGTAGAAAGCCAACGGCGACAGGTCAGGGGATCTAGGAGGCCAAGATATTAGACCATTTAAAGAAATTATTCTTTCATCAAACTGCTCTCTTAAAAAGTTCCTGACTTGAATGGTATTGTGAGCCGGACATCCGTCTTGTTGAAACCAAGTTCTTCTTAATTCATCTTCTGTTAGAATAGTTCGAAAGGCTGGTTTCACAAAAGCTCTAGGTACCTCTGCCCGTTTAGGTTGTAGTCAAACAAAAATGGTCCAATAAGTCGATTTCCTGAAATGATTAATAATTTATAAATTGGTGCCCAACAGTCAAGGGCGGCAGGATGGTACTAGAAACTATAAATTATAAAGGGAAAATTATCTTTCTTAAAAAGTAGATTTTTTTTTTCCAAAAATAATTATCGAGACATCCCGTAATGAATGAGCTTGTACCTATTTAGCTTTATGAAAAAGAAAACATATTTGGTTAGCGGGAAGTAATAGCCGTAATAAATTATTTTGTTGGTATTGCATATTAATTTTGGAAATACTAAATCAATTTATTTCAGTGATATAATAATCCTAAAGAAGTACAGCTGAACGCCTTTCTATAAATCATAATGAAAATCGAAAAATAATTAGACATTTGATTAATATGGTATTTTTTTCATAACGCAAGAACTAGGCTTCCCGGGTAATAATAAATCATTAAAGTCAGACAATCAAAATAATTTTAGAGAATTAGCTCAATCTGCAGAAAATTTAGATAAAGTGTTAATAAATTTATAGAACCCAATTCTATTTTTATAGGTTCTTCGAAACTACAATAAAAAATGATTGAATAAAAATGTAATACAGTATCAAAAAAGTAAGTTGACTAACTAGAGTAGAACGTTTTACTTTTTTTTTATTAGATTATACTCTTTTAGTAGGTATCATTAGAGAACTAAACGAAAAAAAAAAAGATTATTATTTGACCATCATTTGGTGCCTATTTAAAAAAGATTGGTTAGATTAACTTACCAATGATCCCACACCAAACGTTACTTCCAAATCTGATCTGTAGACGCGTCTCTGCCACTCGGACAAGACATGATTTACAAAATCAGGATTTTCATTACTTCTCCTAGTATACCACTCACAGAACTGTAGTCGTCTTGGAAAATTAGTTTCCTTAAGTCCTTGTACTACTATGGGTTTGTACTACTATGGTTGTTGTATGGTACTTATTCTTTTTTAAAACTCTCTGTACTGTTGATTTTGGCACATTAGTTTCTTGTTCTACAGTTCTTACCGATGCACTAGGGTTTTCGTTGATAGCTTGTAAAATGTTTCTGTCTCGATTTTCATTGTTATTATTGTATCCGCTTCTAGGTTGTTCGAAGGCACCATGGTTAATTATATTAACTACGATTTTCCTGAATTGGGTTTTAAGAGGCTGCCGTCGTTCGGGGTACATCTCCAAATACCTTGCTGAGGTAACGTCGGCGTTTCTATATGATTGAAAGTACAGAGCTAACATGTCAACCTTTTCTTCATTTGGATGCCGGCCATTTTCTATGGGTTTTGATAATTTATGTGTCAGATTTATGATTTTATTGGGATAAAAGCGTAACGTGAAAGTCAAAATCCAATTTTGTTACAGATAAATCACGGCCTCCTTAGAAAAGCATTGAGAGCTAACATTACTTTAAATCATGGCCTCCTTGAAAAAAACTGAAACCTAACTCTACGAAGTATAATATTTCGTTGATACTAAAATCTTTAATGCACTTGCGAGATATCACTAGACTGGAAATTTTAGGCTCTTTCCAAAAATCGAAAAATCCAATATGGCGGCTATAAAAAAAATGAAAGTTGAGGGGGGTTACGGGTTAACAAAACACAATGAAGACGTGTCGTATACTCCATCTTATTTGTCTTAAAAATGTGTCCGAATAATGTCACATTTTGGCAGCTGTCAAATTTACTGTTCTGGATATACTGGCCAAAAAGGAAATCCGCCATTTTCGGTTTTTCCCCGATATTTCCAAAAACAATTGATTGATCGTAAATCTGAAGCCGGATATCGAATGCAGTAAGTTTCCTCTAAAACTTTTCCCATTTAACCTTTGCTGTAGGTATAATAGGACCCGAGATCTCTGTATAGAGAAGCGAATCTGGGACACATTTTACAGGTAACACAATGTAATTCAATTGAAAGAAGTTTTTACAGCTTCTTTGGACAATTTAATAAAACATTCAAATCAAGTGCCTACGTTTCATATTCAGGTCTAGATTATTATGACTGGATAGTTCTTATTCCCGGCATACGAGAATATTATTGTATTAAGCGGACAAACAACAACATCATTTGTGCAGATTCAAATTAATAGTAGTAGTATTAATTTGAATGATGTTGTTGTTTGTCCGCTTAGTACAATAATATTCTCTTATGCCGGGAATAAGAACGAACTCTGCAGTCATAACAATCTAGCCTTGAAAATGACACTAATCAGTGTCAAAACGTAGGCATTTGATTTGAATTGTCCATAAAAGCTGTAAAGATTTCTTTCAATTTGATATATGTATCCGATTCAGATCAAGTATACCGAACCGAGGATCTAAATGTTCTTTATTTATAAATAAACTAGTCAACAAATATAATAAATAAGTTAAGGTTAATATTAAAACTGAGTGGATCAAACCGACCCTCCATTGCGACTGTCCTTGTCGATTGTGCTTCACATCTATATTTATACTTCCGCTAGCAGCTCTCAATGAGTCTTATCATTGCATTTGGGGAGGTATTCTTCAAGTCCTCGGGTAGCAGAATATCTCTACCTAATATGAAGAACCTCATCCTGGCAGCTGCCAGGCATTCACACAGCACATGGCTGGCTGCCTCGTCATCCTCCATACGTAAGCGACACTCGGATTCGTCTTCAAGTCCATCATGTGCATGTGATGTTTTAGACCACAATGGCCAGTTTATAGGCCTATTGCTGTTTTGAGCTTAATTCTGTTCATATTTAACAGAGTTTCTGTTATCCTTTTCTTCATGGAAAGGGGGATAAATGCCTTTGCATGGAACAGACCTGGCCAATAGAGATTAGCTTTTTCCTCAACCAAGTCCAAAATCGCTGGCTTGTCCATTTCGTGATGGGCTATTTCTAAAGCTGGTTCAGGTCCCACGAATCTTGTTTCTGCTCCTTTTTTTGCTAGAAAGTCCGCAGTAGTACTTACCTGAAACGAATATCGGCATTGCCCGGAAATGACACCCAATTTTTTTAAACAGATCTTACTAAATTGGGGAAAGTATTGCGCCCAAAAATTGTAGCTATCTCCCTAAATATATCCAAATTTTCTCATGTCAATATTTTTGAGGTACTAAACCTAAATGAAATTTGTTTAAAAATCGTAGACGACTGAATGCTTTGGAGTTTTTGCAATGTATAAGAAAAACGTAAAATATATTTGCAAAATTTCTTTAAGTCATATTTTTTGTATTTCGGTACGTTATAAAAACCAACAATACAATTATAAACTGTATCTGCTTCACTCTAGTTAGGTATCGTTTGATTTTTAGAAAAATTTTCAAAAAATCGTAACTTCTTTAGTTTTTATTTAATATGGTAACTTTTTTGGCAGGCAAACACGCTGCGATAACTGTAACTCACTCAGACGTCTTAAAACCATAACCTTACAAGTATTTTTTCATATATATGCTCTTCTAGAATCTTAAAAATGTATTTTAAAAAATGTAGTAAATATTTTATTCAATTTCTGATCCAAAACTGTTAATTACATCATTATTAATTAAATAATTAAAGTTCTTGTTTAAAATAGTAGTAACATTTAAAAAAATGTTAACCACTGAATAAGCCTTATGAACAATCCGGCAACATATAATAAATCTTACTTGCCGAACAAATTGTTTTTGCTACTATAAATGGGCAAAAGCATTAAGTTGTCAGGAAAAAAAATTATTTTGTGATATTCATTTTAGGTAGCTTCAACGAATTATAGCCATGGATTTTAGATAAAGGAACTATTTATATCACTATCAATGCATACGAGAAACAGAAAAGGTAATTCCTTAATTTTCTTTTTACCACCATAAAAGACGTTCTTGCACTGTATGGTTTATAAAAAAGACTTGATTTATTGTTAATGTGCATGTCACTTTCGTTAGTGTGTAAATGGTGCAAAATTAAAAAAATTGTGTTTTTATTAATTTGTTATAATTTATTTATTAAAATGTACTGGCTTCCTAACTTTGAAACAATAGATAAAATGGCGAACAAAATTTAGAATCTAATAAGGCAAGCGTTCAAAATATCTAGCTTTCAAAGCGTAAAACTGTGATTTTTCCGCCATTTTAAACAAAAACGAACTAAAGCAATCTTTATGTATGTGTTGCCTCACTGTTATATAAGACTTTTTTTGCTCTAAATTACTTTGTACTTCTATCTGTTAAAATACTTGCATTCATTTCTTGTTCACCCTATATAATATGCTTAAGATTATTACTAAATAGCTATATACGAGTCCAAAATCATATCGTTTGGCCCAGTGTTATTTTTTGCCAAGTCTCTGAGTTAAATACTCCAAGCTCTGAATACGACAATTATACTTTATTGTAATTATTATAATCCATATAGCCTCCCCAAATGGATAAACATATCATTAAACTGAGTGGGTCAAATATGTATAGTTTTATTTTAAGCACATTTAAACTAAGTATTGTTGTATTTTCTTTCACCTTTGATGAGATATGTTAGAAATTAAGACCCGCAAATCGCCAATAAAGGATAATCGTCGTGTTCAGAGTTTGGAGTGCCTAATTCAGCAACTTGGCAAAAAATAACGCTAGCCCATACGATCTGATTTTGGGCTCGTACGTATACACGAAAATTTGTTTGTAGAGGAATTTGTTACGAGATGAAGCTCCTGATAAATGCCAGATTACCAATTTTTTTCTATGTGCAACATAATCGAGAATTTAAATTCACTCCAATATCCTTTCAAGCAAAACAGCTCCTTTGATGATAAGCTTCCGATTATTTCGTGCCAGATTAGTCTCTTTTATCCCTGAAGTAATTTAATTAAATCCCAATTAAATCAATACCATTGCATTCCTTAACAAATTCCGGCCTCTTGACCCAGGCAAGGATCAGCAATAATTAGATTTAAGGATAAAGACCAGCCGCCTCAGTCTTTGAAGAACAATTTAATTAATTTGGCGCTTTTTTATTGAAATTATTTAGATTAACTTGGATTAAAAGAAGGTTTGTCGGTCTGAACAATCTATTTTTGTTGGATATATTTCAGTTTATGGTAGCAATTTGCTACTTTTATTCTGCGAGCCAACTAGTAATTACGTTACAGGCAGAGCTGTCAAGTAATATAATTAAAATAATTGAAATAATAATTCAGTTACCCCTGGTACTTCAATTACTTTAATTCAGTTACTTTTTCCGCGTATAATGTAGACCGTAACCCGTATATCTATTAATATTTTTTGTATATTTAAAAATGTCAATAGATTCTCTAATTTTCCGTTTATAAAATCTCAGAACCGAATCTACAATCTTGGTTTCTTTTATATTTATAATATGGCCAGTCGTAGGCTAGTGCTCAGCTACAGCAGAATGAAGTTCCTTAAATTTAGTTAATATTGAGCGTCCTGTTTCTCCCATATACACTTCTCCATATGAGCAAGGAATTTTATATACTCCTTTGGTTTAGAAAGGTAGAATATCTTTTGGGGATTACAAGCATTGTTCAATCTTCTTATGTGCATCGAAGATTGTACGTATGTTGGACCGCCGAATTTGCCTGTAGTGCTATAGTCGAATGCGGTCTTATCGTGCGGGTCCAAAGGTCATCAACATTATGAGTCAAATCTGAAAACACAGTGAATACCAAAATGTTGTGTGATTCTTTTATCGAGCTATTAAATCTCGATGGGCTATTTAAAAATATACTGGGAGAAAGAAAATAGTTTTTTTATTATTATATTACGCAATTTTATTAAAATAGCCACTTAATAGTATTTTATATATTAAATCCTGAGGGACTAAATAAGAAAATTCGCTAAATATGTATTTGGTTAAAATTTTTTGGTTGGCAAAAACAAAAATACACAAAATGACCAGTGCCTTAATGAGTCGGAAAGCGGTACGAATTAGTGGAACAATCAGGATATGTTCTGTTTATACAGCCACTTAATGAAAGTGAGATTTTTTTATCAATCACCAAAAGTTATGAGCCCCGCTTGACCTAAAAATCTAACCACTTATACAGTGTCATTTATTTAAATGCGGGCTACCCTTGTGAAAAGAAAACTTGTTTTTTTTGTATTGTGATGACACAAAAATTTTATTTTGCAAAAATATTGTACACTTTTGTTAAAAACACAAGATAATTAGTTATTACTTTCCTCGTGAAATTTTTTCAGATCTTTACGTTTAAGGGTCCCTAGATACCAGAAAACATGTTTTCTCAATTCCTTCTATCTGTAGGTATGTCTCTCCGTCAGTCTGTCTGTTCGTGGCATAGCTAAAAAACTACTTATTCGATTTTTTCAAATTTCAGTCTAAAATTAAGGGCCATGCATGCGTAATAGATATATATATATATATATATATATATATATATATATATATATATATATATATATATATATATATATATATATATATATATATATATATATATATTTTAACTTCCTGTCACTTCCGGTTTAACCGCAAGTTGGTATCAACTTGCTTATTTTTAATGGAACACCCTGTATTTTATGATATTTTTGGATTCTACGGAGGATTTTAATGCTATTTTATGTAGCATGTCCTATACCTAGGTCCAAGCGTTCTTAAGATATTTGACCTTGAACCGAAAATGAAAATGAGCCTTCGGGGTACCAAATTTTAAAATCTCATATTTTTGTAAGTTTTGAAGATATAATCTTCATATTTTGCAGACAATCGGTAAATAGTCTTATGTTTCTATTTTTTTTATTGAATTTGTCTATTTTTATACAGGGTGTCCTAAATTCAGCGGCAAACATTCACATTTTCAAAGCCGCTAGAGTCCGTTTTTTTAAATGGGACACCCTATAACTTTATGCACTATCAAATGGAGAATTTCATTTTCTATGGAACTGTATTAAGGTTTCCTATACCTATTCGTAACCATTTTCGAAATAATCAGGTTTTTATTAAACTATCATATGTATTTGCTAAATGCCTACACCTTCCCGTAGTAAGCCATGGAAAAACAATTGTTGTGCTTTTCTATTCAACATGACAGCTGATTTGAAACTTTTAAATTAAAATAAAATAGCACTCAAAAGCTGATATTCTCAATTTATTTTATATTCGCGGAGAATGTTACAAAAAATTGGAGAGAACGTGCCATGTTTTTAATGAAAAACATCCTCATTTATCGCCAATGAACAAGAGAAAATTGAAGAGGATTGAAACGAAATTTGAAAAGTTAAAGTTTTAAAAAAATGTAAATGTTTGCCGCTGAATTTAGGACACCCTGTATAAAAATAGACAAATTCAATAAAAAAAATAGAAACCTAAGATTATTTACCGATCGTCTGCAAAATATGAAGATTATATCTTCAAAACTTACAAAAATATGAGATTTTAAAATTTGGTACCCCATAGGCTCATTTTTGGTTCAAGGTCAAGTATCTTAAGAACGCTTGAACCTAGGTATAGGACATGCTACATAAAATAGCATTAAAATTCTCCGTAGAATCCAAAAATAACATAAAATAGAAGGTGTTCTATTTAAAATAAGTAAGTTGATACCAACTTCCGGTTAAACCGGAAGTGACAGGAAGTTGAAAATATTTCAAAAAAGAAGTTGCGTGAATAACCCTGTATATATATATATATATATATATATATATATATATATATATATATATATATATATATATATATATATATATATATATATATATATATATATATATATATATATATATATATATTATTCGTTAGCCCCGAGTTTCTGGTAGAGCGATTTTACCGATTTTTATATATCAAATTTTGTATTACAATTAAAAAAAAAATTTACTTATTTTAAACACGCTTTAAAATTGGAACAAGTATTCTATAATTATTTATTTATTGCCTACAAAATTACAAATGTACTAAAAAAGTAAGCAAAAAAATGGTGTCAGATCTAATAAAAAAAATTTCAAATTAAAATGCACTGGATAATATTCAGGAGCCAGTGCCAGAAGCTCTGAGAATCGGTATAAGGAATGTACAGAAATTTGTGCATGAAAAAAAACACATAATTTACTTCCGAAGAAGATTAAGAAATGTACATGAAAAATTCTAAAGGCAAAAGACTAAAATTACAATGCAAAAATGGATATTCATAATGCAATGTATGATTTATACACGTCAAAGATTATTATAATCCTTCAGAAACTTTACTTTATAGACTAAAAAATGTCATCATCACTTAAAAAGTCCTCATCTTTTGATTCGTCCTCAAATGGCGCAATGATCATTGGTGCTATTTCGACATCTAGAACTCGTTCTCGATTCCACCAATCCCATATTCATTTCCCCGTATGTTTTACAGATTTCTTCGAGTATTCCGGCGTAATATAATTTAATGAGTCTTGCCAAACAATTTACACTTCATCTGATGTAAGACCATCGTTCACGTGTTTTTCGTAATATGATTTTGCCCCAGCCCATATTAATTATATTACGTTAAACTGGCAATGGTATGGCGGCAGTCGTAAAACTCATGAACCGTTTTCCCGTCCCACATCCCTTTTTTCTCTTGACACTTTTTACAGACCCGTCCTGCCAAGATTTCGAACCACTTCCATTAGAAAATATCCAAGTCTCCTCTAAAAATACTACTTTTCTAAATTTTGAAATAGCATTTTCCGTGTATGTCTTTAAAAACTGGATATATGTGGCAACTCGCATAAAAATCTTCGATTACAGTCCTTTTTATATCGAAAATCTAACATTTTTGTTAATTTTGGCAACAATGTTAGTCCAATTTCCAATATGCCTCAATTTTTTAAAGCTTTTTTAAAACTTTTATTAGTTTTTGATGTGTATAAATAGTAAATTGCATTACGAACATCCATTTTTACATTGTCACTTAAGTCTTCTGTCTTTGACTTTTTTCGTGTACATTTCTTAATCTTCTTCGGTAGTAAATTATGCTTTTTTTCTGCACAGTCCTTATACCGATTCCCAGAGCTTTTGCTACTGTCTCCTGGATATTGGCCGGTAAATTTTTATTCTCGTAATATTTTATTAGATTTAATACCATTTTTTTCGCTTGTGGACTCAAAAAACCCAAAAATTGTTTTCTATTACTCATCTTGTCACTGACTTCATATGAAAATATCATAGGTCTATCTAATTCATCTTCCGGATTTTATGCGGAGGATATGATTACACGCAATAAAAGAAAAACAAACTTAAAAAGTTTGTCGTTAATAAATCGTATGACCCGATAACACTGCTTTTGACTATATATACACTACACTACATCTCTTGTGCTTAATATCTTGTTCTACAACGTAAAGCACCAGCATCTGGGAGTAAATAAATATATAAATAAATAAGGTCTTTAATAAAAAAAATATTCAAAAGAAACTCCAGAGACAGAAAGTTGCATGGAATCACAACACCCCTGGCAAAGTCTAGCCAATGAATGTTATTCTACTTAACCAGAAATGCGACTATCCTGCATAAACCTTTAAAATTTTATACATTTTAATAACATTAAAGCATACTAATTTATAATAAGGTGGCACAGGTATAATGTAAAGGTTTTAAGGTTGGCAGTGCAAAGAATGAGAAAAGAGCTGACTAAAAGATAAATAATAACATAAAAAAAATAAAACAGGTCCGTGTTCACAATCACTGGCATTCAATTTTAAGTATTTTGGTTTACTAACAGAAAATACTAAAGTTTTTTTAAAATTAAAAGGTCTAAATTCATCAGGAAGTCGGTTGAGTAGTGAGACTGCATTATAGGCGAAAGATCTTTTAAAAAATACTGTTCGGAAACGAGGCATAGTATATTTCTGTTTAAATCTTACATTGACAGAATGAGGTGACAACCGGGTTTGCAAAATTTCTCTTAAATAACTGCGCGAGGCAGGATTATTTAGAAGGTTGAAAACAAAATTACCCAGATGGTAGTCTGGGTAATTTTATTTTGTTTGATCCATCGATTATCCATTTTTAACCAATTTAATTCATTTACTTTGTGCGAAATATGTTTCTTTCTGCTCGTATTAAAAATGAGGCGACAGGAAGTTAAACATGGAAAATATAAGCATCTTTCTAAGATAAAATTTAAGTATATGTCGATTTGCAAATAGGACCTTTAATTTATAAAAAGCTCTTTATCTTAATGCACTCACATGATCACTTAACCGCAACTTTAAATCAACAATAATTCCCAGGTTTCTAGCTGACTGAACAAAACTTAACTTGAAATTCTCAACAAAAATATTCATATTAATTTTTAAATAATCCGATTTAGTACCATTACCAAATATCATTACTGGAGTCCCTATTGGATTTAATTTTAAATTATGTCCTTTAGATAAGTTGTTAATTAAATTCAACTCGCTATTTATAATATTGTAAGCTTCGATAAATTCCTCAAGCTTAAAAGAAAAATAAATTTCGGTATCATCAGCATATGCTGTTAGATTGCATTTTTAAGTGATGTTAGAATATCTGAAGTATAAATTATGAAAAGAAGGGGTCCAAGGATGGACCCTTGGGGAACCCCTGAGAAAATAGAAAGCTCGTCACATTTATTATTACCATAAGATATTTTCTGTATTCTGTGAGATAAGTAAGATTCAATTAGTTTCAACGAGGTATTTTTAAACCCAAAATATTTAAATTTAGCCAACAAGAGATTATGATTAATGGTATCAAATGCTTTTGAATGATCCAAAAGGATGAGAACATAAGGTATCATATTATTAGAGCATACGTAATTATAAATTTGTTTATAAATTAACAGACACATTTGCAGACGACCTGCGGAATGCTGGCTAGTGTATAATATAGGATTTTGCAAGCCACGGGGATTTCAGAAAAATTGTTGATACCAGCTGGTTGAATAATACATTTTCTAATTCTATATCAAAGGGTAAAGGGACGCATTTGAACATTTTTTGGACTACTGCAATCAGTTTAATTCCAGCAGATGATCTGCGGTTATTGTAAAGAGTGTCGCAATCTTTGTCTTTGCATCTGGAATACTTATTTTAATAAAAGAACTGCAGTCACTAATGTCTTCGGTGCACATATTAAGGAGTTCATTTTTTCGACAACCTCCTGCATTCTCAATTATAAAAATTACCTTCAAGCCTAAATAAGTGTAATTATCAGTTTCTACCTAAGTCACACTTTTTTCTTAGTTTCACACCGCCATTTTGTTACGTCATGTTGAATTCGCACCAGTTCATCCTTCTATTATTATCACGTGTGTTACAGTTAGATTTGTCATATATGTCTGTCAGTACATAGGGTAGTAAAATTCAGTAAAATAAATCTTCGCTTGACACTTTTTCATTTTTTTAGTATTATATCATTTGTGATATCTAAGTCATTTTAACCTAATTTATAATTAAAAACACACTTTTATACTATATTCAACTTATATTTAACATTGATACCTAAGTTACAGAAATAACGCTAGTTTCAGAAATTTTTTGTCACAAATAGCCGGAAGCAAAAGTACAAAATTAGAACCTTATGTGAATTTACTTTATTTTTGGTAGAGCCAATGTAATATACTTTCATATTGTAATGTATTATCATATAATTACTGTTTTATATATAAAACTAACTTAAAGATATTCCGATTAATAGGAATTAACATTTTTAATATGCTGTGACTCGAAGACTGGGTCAACAATCATATAAGACAAAAAAATGAAGGTAAAATCTAAGTGACGTATGTTTCTGATAAGATAATCTAATAGAACATTCAAAAATCTACCTGTATATAGTTTTCTTGCGTTAATATTCTAAGATTCCATTTGTTTATATCAGTTAGTTCAGAAGAATTTTGTTGTTTACGTGTCAAATAGCATATCACATTTTGTTCACAAGCACGAAAATTTAAACACAAATGTTCTTTAATAACTTGGTTCACTATTTTGCGTTAATTAGTAAAGTAAATTTGTTCATTATATATTTCGAAATCTACAAAGATTTGCTTTGTTATTGTTTATCAGTTGTCAGATTTTTACGCGGAGTTATCATAGGTCAGTTCAAAACCACATGCTTTCAATCGATGGAATAATGCAGTCGAAATAAGCATAGAAGTGGAAGTATTGTCTCTCTCTTTTTCTTTCTTATTATAAGTCCTTGATTTGACATATCGGCGAGCTAATATTACTAATTTAGATGGTTATTCTTTGGTTGGACAAAATACAGGGTAGCCTGGATTAATTTAGGAGTATCTAATAATATATTTTCATCTCTTTCCAATACACATGGATATAAAGGCTATTTTTGTTATAAACCCAACTGGAATTTGACAAGTTAATATTTAGTTTAGGGGATTTATTGTACCAATATTATTTTGTTGATACTGAGAGAAGTTGTTTTTTTGAAATAATGTTTTGGAATGTAGATTTACCGTGTTGGGTAATATTGTGTGATGGAAGCCCTTTTGTATACGGAAGAAGGGCTAAGGAAAAGATCTAAGATTCTAAAAAAGAACCAAGTCTCATCAACGACGGAAGTGTCGGATGTTCTGAATTTTTTTTTTGATTGTTAACTAAATTCCATCCCAAATGGGAGATTAGAAGCAATTTTTTGGTGCCCTCGTAGCTACAATGAGGTAAGAATTTTGTATTATGTTCTCGTATATATTGTGTGCTGTTTTCCCTGTCTGGAATTATATTACAAACTTTGTTGTAGAGATTTTTCTACATGGGGCAATTCTTGTTTCAGGGATTTTGTAGAAGGTGGAACCTTTGAAGTTCATTTGGGAACTTTTCTTTTTATGGAATAGACATGATGTCTTGGATACGGTCTACATAGCGGAGCTGTAGGACATAGTGATCACTGAGGAACACTTGGATGTTACCTGCCTTACCACCATTTACAGTCTACACTAGTGACTAGAGTATTCAGCTAAGTAGTAGTATAACATTTGGAAACTTAACATATAGATTGTACTTTTCTTAGGATTCATATTTGTTTTGGAAGGGTCATACCCTACCTAGTGTTATTCACATCAACCAGTTTAACGTTTACTAGTCTATAGTTGACAAACTCATTTTTTTGGTACTCTGAGGGAACAAATATAGTCTTAAATATGTACTTTACATATTACTATTTCTGTTAATTAAACTGTTTATGCTTATTAATTTATAGATATTTATTGTGCTGCCACTCAGCGTGTGGCTAATCAAAATTTATTTTTTTTTATACTTAACCCTAACCATTATCGTTTGTAACATAATTATTTGTTTTAACTAGAATTAAACTTCAATCATTTAAGGAGGGGAAAGAAACTTATTGAGATTCTAAGCTGATTGTTTGATCTAATTCTTGTTTATATTATGTAATCCAAATGTTATTAATCTGGTGTGGTATCGACAAAGAATAAGCTTCTGGGTTTTGTATTTACGTACCCCAAATCAAATAGTTTAGTTGGGATTTCAGTTAGTGTAACTTTACAATAAATTTGAACTCTTGTTAAGGAAAACTTAGGTCCTTCACTTCTTGTTGGGATGCTATTAAGCTCCCTGGTGGATGGAATTGAGTTAACAACCATTTTTTTTTGGTTCAGTACATTTTTCTTGGGCATAAGTCACCGAATATATTGTTAATTAAACAATAAAAGTGATTTGTTTCCAACGTGTTGGTTTTCAATTGATCAAGATAAGTCTTTACCTATTGATAGTGGTTAGATTCAATGCAACTTTTTTTTCCAAGTTTTATTTAACTTAAATTAAAACTTGGTGGCGCTCAACTTAAATATTACACCTAAAGGATGAGATTGTGATATGGAAGTATAGGTAGAGTAACGAGAAAGAAGAATCCGAACCTGTTGACTAACATATTTTACTTATTTACCGCCTTCCATCATATTGATAAATCATAACATTTCAATTGAGCATCCTTTAAAGGTAGAAATGTTTGACGTCATTGAAAGATTTTTCTTGAATTCGTACCACAACTTTACCAGTTTACCTCTATATCACACTAAATGCTTGCACAACATTTGAAATTAATATAATGAATACTTTTTCAGGCCGATTTTTTTATATATTTTATTCGGCTGCCATTTTGTTTTGCTATCTTATATCCATACCAAAATGTTACTAGTTCATTCCTATGTAACACTTGCTTTTTGTGAAAAATATGAGCCGATTTGATAATTACATTTTTTAGTAATTATTAATTTTTAAATATTTTTCCGCCATCTTGGATTCGTACCAAAATTTGCATGTTGATTCCTACATAATACTTGATTTTTGTGCAAAATTTGAGATAAATTAAATAAAAAACAATTAAAAACATTTAACTAGACCGCCATATTGGATTTTTACCAATTTGTTACCAGATCATCCCCATATGACCCTTAATTTTCGACCAAATTTGAAATCAATCGGTAAGTAGTTTTTTAGCTATTCCGCGAACAGAAAGATCGATAGACCGACAGATAGACAAACAGACGATGGTATCGGGAGAACATGTTTTTCAGCACCTAAGGACATCATCTACTTGCCCTTTTTTCGAGAGAAGTAAAAATATACAGTGTGGGCCATTTTGGTGATGCATGTATTGGGATCTCGGAAACGATAAGAGATACAAAAATTTTTAAATGGGCAAAGTTTTGGAGAATTTTAGCGGTAATTTAAAAACGCCAGTCTAAGTTTTTTGGTTTTCTAGATATTTTGAAAAAGCTAAAAAGTGGCATTTTCTGTAAAGCCCTGTAACTTCATTATTTTTATTTTGTTTCAAATCTATGAACACTTTGTCACGGCCATTTTTTGTGTACAAAACGGTTTGTTGCATTTGATTTTAATTACGACATTTCGGTTATCCTTCCCATCACCATTTTCTTGTGGACGCCATATTGGATTTTTGTCTCTTTTAAATAAGCAAGAAAAATCCTATTCATTAATGTATAACAAGTTTACATTTCCTAAAGAAAAACTATCAAAATGTCCAAAAATCGATTTTATTTTAGCAGGCTTTGGATCGCCATGGTAACAATTTTTTTTTTGTTTTGGACTGTCTGATTTTTTGACGTTTCAAAGTTTGTTAGTTATTTTCTGTTAACGTTTGTTTTAAATTCTTAAAAATGGCTTTGCGTTATACCAACGAAAAGAAATTTGATATGCTGGAGTGTTATATTAAAAACAATAGAAATGCGGTTTTAACCTTAAATAATTACGCTGATACTTACCCAGAGAGGCAACAACCAAACGAAAGGTATTTTTCAAAACTTGTGGTTAATTTAAGAACTTGTGGAAGTTTGGAACAGTCAAAGCCTAAAAAGTATAACAAAAACAATACGATCGTGACAATCAAGTTATAAATTACTTTACCGAAAACCCAACTTCATCGACAAGAAGAAGCGGTACAGAGCTAGACGTTCCTAGAACAACACTTAGAGCGATTTTAAAGAAAAATAAGTACCACCCGTACAAGCCGACCATTGTTCAAGGGCTCATTGAAAGAGATTTTCTAAGGAGACTTACCTTTTTGTAACTGGAACATTAACGGATGCCAGGAAAATGTAAATTTTAGCAGCGCCATTATATGGGCTGACGCAACATATTTTAGTAACTGTGGAAACTTTAACAAACACAACCGTCACCATTGGGCAACAGAGAATCTTAGATTGTTGGCACAACTTAGGTTGCAAACTCGATATGGCATGAATGTTTGGTGTGGCATTTACAGTAAAATAGTTTTTCATATTAGCTGGTTTAACTGATTTGTACATAATCTTGTATTTTCAGGTAATCGACTTATAGGTCCATTTTTTTACCAGCATACTTTAACTGGTGAAAGATATTTAGATATGCTAGAAAACCAATTAGAGATGCAGCACAATACGAATTTCATAATGTTTGGTTTCAGCAAGATGGCCGCTCAGAGATTTATTAAGAACAATTTTTAAGGACAAATTAATTTCCAATTGTGGTCCTACATCATGGCCTACTAGATGGAGGCACGTTAAAAATTAAGTGTTTGCTAATATTAACAGAAACACACTTAGACTAGGGACAAATAGTGTTTTAAAAAAATGTCGTGCTTGCCTTGCTAAAAATGGACAGCATTTTGTTTAATATACCAAATACTGTATTCTTTTGTGTACATGTGTATGTTTCTAGTTAAAGCTTATTATTATTTTTTCGTATTTCTTGTGATTAAATATTTATTAAACATTACAAAAAATTATTGTTACCGTGACGATTCAAAGCCTACTAGAATTAAATCGATTTTTGAATATTTTGATGGTTTTTCTTTAGGAAATGTAAACTTGTTATACATCAATGAACAGGGTTTTTCTTGCTTATTTTAAAGAGACATAAATTCAATATGCCGTCCATAAGAAAAAATAAAGTTGGTGATTGTGAAGGATAACCGAAACGTCGTAATTAAAATCTAATGAAATAACCGTTTTCTACACAAAAAAAGGTTATACAAAAGTGTTCATAGATTTGAAACAATTACAGAAAATGCCACTTTTTTTTCAAAATATCTTGAAAACCAAAAAAGTTAAAAGCACGCCGCTGACGTTTTGAAATTACCAATGAAATTCTGTAAAATTTTTCTCATTTAATCATTTTTGTATCTCTTATAGTTTCCTTGATCCCAATATATGCATCACCAAAATGGCCCACACTGATAAAATAGAATTAACAAAAAAGGAATATATGAAAATCGGTCAATTGGCCTCCCTTCGTATCAAATCTACCATACATAGATAACACAGTTTATAAATTTATACAGGGTGTTCCTTAATGACATGCTAATATTTAAGGGGGTGATTCTTGGACCCATTTTAAGAAAAAATCTTCATATGAACTGATGTCCTAAACGTCTTAACTTTTGAGATACAGGGTGCTAAAGTGTTCAGAAAAAAAATTATTTTTTTTAATAACTGTGATACTACTGTAGATATCTTTATGAAATTTGGTACACGTGTTCTATGCATCAAGATGCATTTTCTAATGTACAAGCAATTTTATTCTTTTTACCAGTGGCGTCCGTACGCGTTTTGCTTAGAATATTTTTGGAGAAAAAAATGGTACGCCACTGCTTTATCTTAAAATAAAAATTATTTTTGGAATTCTCATTCACTTCTGAGCAAAGTTGATCTCTTGATTTTCTTTCGGCCGACGCATAGTTTTCGCTTAAAAAAATAAAAATCGTTTTACTTCAGGGTCAAATCGTTAAAAATCTGATGTGGTGACTGTTGTGTGGAAAGCGTTTTTTTTCTTTCTTCGTGCTATTCAGTTCATTTAATAATAAATATTAATTAATTTAGAAATAAGTAATTGATTTACTTTACTTTAGGATTGATTACTTTAGGAAACAATTTTTAAAAAACTTTCATGTGCCAATAAATTACAGCGGGGATTTAAGCTTGCAGAAAACAAAGTTTACAGAAACGGCTTAATTTTATTAATTATTAACAATACTAACATTAATTATAAAAATTGTTGGAAGTGGCCACCTTCACTTAATATGCATGCTTCCGCCCGTCTACGCATGGAATTGCGCACTCGTTCAAATATTCCCGGCGTATTCCGTATAGTTTCACACGAGGCAACTATTCGCTCTCTTAAATCTTCTACAGTGTTAACGGGAGTTTTGTACACTAGAGTTTTAAGGTGCCCCCATAAAAAGAAATCCAAACTATTGAGATCGGGGGATCTTGCTGGCCATTGCTGAGGTCCTCCGCGACCTATCCAACGATCAGGATAAACTGTATCTAAATGATTTCGGACGATTACGCTGAAATGAGCCGGTGCTCCATCGTGCATGTACCATATGCGATGCCTTAACGCAACTGGTACATCTTCAAGCAACCCAGGTAGTTCTTCTTCGAGAAAATGCAAAGAAGACCGTCCATCAAGACGTCCTGGTAGGAAAAATGGGCCTATGAGATGATTACTAATAATTCCTGCCCAAACATTAAGCGAAAATTGTTCTTGAAAATGGGTTTCGGTTATGGCATGCGGGTTTTCTTCCGCCCACACATGATTGTTATGGAAATTTTGAATAGCATTCCTAGAAAAAGTTGCTTCGTCTGTGAACAAAATTTGTGACTCAAACTGCGGATTTAGTGTAATACTCTGAAGATACCACTGAGAGAAGTTCACACGCTGTGGGAAATCCCTGGGGAGTAATGCCTGTACTCTTAGAATATGATATGGATATAACAAAAAGTCAACTAAAATACGCCAAACAATTTGGTGACAAATATTCAAAGCTCTAGCGATCTTCCTCGTACTCGTCTCAGGTGTTCGTCGATTTCTTGCAGCACCGCTTCCTCAACTTCAGGTGTTCTGACAGTTCGAGGTCTGCCTTCCGAAGTACCTTTATTGAAACTACCTGTTTCGCTAAGTCGGCGGTGAATATTCGAAAAGGTTCGGCTATCTGGCAAGGCACGATTAGGATATCTGCGAGGCCATATGCGTAATGCATTGCCGCCATTTCCGCATTCGTATAATTTACCATATTTAATGATATTATTCGAAAAAACGGCGAAAATAACTTCAACAACTTCAATGAAACACTAAAAACCAAAGAGATGACACACTGAGATGGTTTTGAACACCAACAGCTTACTTTAAGTCATTTGACATCGACGTTTGTAAAAACGTAATTTATTCCAGGACTACTAGATTTATGGGTTTAAAAATTATTATTAGTTGGTATTGAGATATTATGAAGCAATTTTAACTCAATTATTTAATCTAGAACGGACCATCAGACGAGAAAACTTTTTCATTTATGAACACATTCGATGTCATAATTTTCTTTCACCCGATAAATAAGCGATTTCCACACAACAGTCACCCTATCAGATTTTTAACGATTTGACCCTGAAGTAAAACGATTTTTATTTTTTTAAGCGAAAACTATGCGCCGGACGAAAGAAAATCAAAAGATCGAATTTGCTCAGAAATGAATGAGAATTCCAAAAATAATTTTTATTTTAAGATAAAGCAGTGGCGTACCATTTTTTTCTCCAAAAATATTCTAAGCAAAACGCGTACGGACGCCACTGGTAAAAAGAATAAAATTGCTTGTACATTAGAAAATGCATCTTGATGCATAGAACACGTGTACCAAATTTCATAAAGATATCTACAGTAGTATCACAGTTATTAAAAAAAATAATTTTTTTTTCTGAAAACTTTAGCACCCTGTATCTCAAAAGTTAAGACGTTTAGGACATCAGTTCATATGAAGATTTTTTCTTAAAATGGGTCCAAGAATCACTCCCTTAAATATTAGCATGTCATTAAGGAACACCCTGTATAGTGATTTGGCAAAAACTTCATATGTGGGTATATAATATATTTCATTTTCCTAATAAAACACCTTATCATGAGATATGTTCCAGATACTTTGGTAAAAAGTAGGTAAAGCCCTTCTAATGGAACATTTCTCGTAATAAAACTTTACCTTTATTAAGAAAATTGTGTATATTTTGTCCAAAGTTATTACAAAACAACAACTAACATAATTAATAGTAGTTATAAAAGATTCGTAATGTTATGTATGTTATTTCTAAATTTTTCGATGACCTCGGCATCTAAATGAACCAGCATACATTTTTCAGCAAACTTTTTTAAAATAAGTACAAAGTACTATTTAAAACAAACTTCTAATTTTCATAATGTGCAACGTAATGCCCACGATAAATTTGACACTGAAATAAAATTCATTTGCTACCATATGGCTTTCTAGTCTGTGTTTAATTGTTTGTGACGCGATACTCGCGGAGATAATGGATACTTTTGGGTCTAAATTAATTTAAATTAGTCGTTTGATTGCGGGTTTAATCGTTTCCTTCCGCAATGAATTTGTTAACAAATGACTCGAGCTTTTACGAGTGACATAAAACGTATTCAGATGCATCCTTTTAAACTGTTACGGTTTTAGTTTCTGCCTGCATTATATTATGTGCTCATTAGATTTATGAAAAGCAATATATTAAGTTAAATCGCTTTATATATTTATTTAAAATGATTATATCATCAAAGCTTAAAGAAACTATAATAAGCCTAAATCAACATGGTTTTATCCATAGCAGATCAACAAATAGAAATATGATATAAGATTGATGATATACAGTGTGGCACAAAAGTTCGGCAACAGCCATTTTTCTCGAATGCATCGAATTTGAGACGTATTGGTAAAAAATGTAAATAATTAAATTTTGTAAATGAAGCCTCTACCTGTGTCTACCTTACTAGTCACTAGTAAATTTTAACATAATAAATGTCAAAATGCCAGTCTCGAGTTAAATGACATTGTTCTATTGCCAGCTTTATGTGCTAGATTACCACAAGTAGTAATTAAAAATGGTCCATTTAAGTGAAACAGACAGATAATAATCCTTATAATGCTAGGATATAGAGAGAGAGGTCATATGAAGAGGTTGCGAATTTATTTGACGAAGAATTTCCAAATTGCCTTTATACAAAAGTCAACAGTCACGAGATTTGGAGAAAATGGTATTGTTAAATACAAAGTAAGGACTGGTCAACCAAAAAGTGCAATAAATGATAAAAAAAAGTTTTGAATCAAAACCCACACGCTCCAGTAAAAAATGTTGGACAAGCAACAGATGTTAATCATTCATCGATTGAAATTCATTTAGTACCATAACTATCAGAAGATGATTTTGAGGGAATAATGGAATTTTGCGATATTATGATAAGGAAGTTCGATGAAAACCAAAATGTCTTTAAAAACGTAGTTTTTATAGATGAAGCTTTCCTTCATGATGAATGGGATACTTAATAGTCATAACTGCTGGTACTGGTCTGACGAAAATCGGCATTGGGATGAGAGAAGTAAGAACACAATATACTCAGAAACAAAATGTTTCAAATCACATCATACCTTGAGTATCGTTCGCACATATGGGGAGCAGCCTCGTCTTCAATCCTTTATATCCTTGACTCTATCCAGAGAAGAGCTATTCGTCTGATTGATGATCCAAACCTCACATGGAAGCTTGCATAACTAGAGCATCGTCGAATTGTGGGCGATCTGTCTGTGTGTTGCAGATAGTCCTCATAGGTAAAGGTTTACTTTTTGATTGTCATGATGCTGATGTTACTGGTTAACATATGTTTATTTTGGGCTAATATTTACGAAAGGTAAAACTTTTTGCATATTCTGTATACTAAACTGATTGTTTCATATATCCCCATCTACACTACTGTACCACAATATTATAGGGTGGTGCCCCGTTTTGTTGCCAAATTATATTTTGTCAAGTTTGAAGTGGTAGTTCATCGATAAAATGCTCAGTTTGATTTTCCAAAAGTTCCAGATATATTTAGACATTAATACATGAAATCATATGAAAAGTCAGGGACGTGCAGTTCATGGAAACAAGGGAAGCAGTGCTTCCCCAAAAAAAAATTACAAAACATCTTCTAAAATGTAATTTTTGAAATAGGAAACCATTAATTTAGTTTATATTAAAAATGCTAAAATATTATCTTAATTATCAAGCCCATAATAAATACGGCCTTGACTCCGACCCTCCACAATAGAAAATCTAATAGAACCTATGCGAGCCACTAGCTTCTCTGCAGTCAAGTCCTGTATGCTTGATTTCGCGAGCTTTAAGTGGGGACAGAAACTATCGTTGGAATAGGTTCTTTGTTTGAACGGCTATCCGTCTGTTGTGTGATACGTACGTCGCGTCGTGCATGGTGCGATATGGAAGACAATAATACGGACGTGGATATGCAAATACCGTCAACTTCGGCTATCGGTAATAACGTTGAAAATATGGAGAATTTAGTACGAAGAGTGTGTGTGAATGTGTGGTGTGTCTCTTAATAATAAAGGGATTTTCAACATTAAACTCCGCTGATAAGCTTCAAATAATTTCCAAAGGAAGGGCAAAACCGCCTATGAAAAATTTAACCACAAAAATAAAAAACTGTTTTAGACATTTTTATCCGGAAAAACAATACCAACATTTTAAATGGCTAACAGGGTGGAAAATAAAAGTAAATTATTTTGTTGGCCATGTTTACTTTTTGAAAATGAAAAAGGTCTCTGGAATAAAACTGGTTTTTCCGATTTAAACAATTTCCATAAAGCTGTAAAAAGACACATTATGTCCAAAGCGCATTTGCAGGCCGTCATAAAAGAAAAAGTCTTCTGCAAAACCAGAATTGAACACGCCCTTAAACAGTCGATAAAAATAGGCAAATATTAAGACGACTTATCGATGTTGTTCGTTTTCGAACAGCACGAATTGGGATTTAGAGGTCATGATGAAACAAGGGTTTCTTCAAATAGAGGAAATTTCCAAGATTTACTTAGTTTAATGGCCAAATATGATGATTGCTTAAAAAATCATTTAGAGCAGTGTAGCGTTTTTCGCGGAATGTCGAATCGAATCCAGAATGATTTAATTTCCGCTATTGCAACCATTATTCTAAAAAGAATTAAGCAGGAGATTGGCGAGGCGCGGTTCATTGCTATTGTTCTGGACGAAACAACTGATGTCACTAATTTTAGCCAATTATCTATAGTAATACGCTACGTTAAAACAGACGGAAGAATTCAAAAGCGATTTTTAGGTTTTAAGAATATGTCCGAAAATCGTACAACAAATGCATTATATAACGTAGTTTATAACGTTACTAGAGAAATTAATAGAGAGAAAAAATTAGTTGCTCAAAGCTATGATGGAGCTACAGTGATGGACAATTAGGGGGTCTGCAAGCTAAAGTTTGAGAAAATTTCCCAAGTGCTGTGTTTGTGCATTGTTTTGCTCATAAATTAAATTTAGTTTTATCCTAGTCCATCAATCACATTAAAGAGTGTAAAGTATTTTTCGTTACTTCCAAGTCAACAAAACGTACACAAGCTTTGGATTCTATTGTCCACAAAAGATTGCCCAAAGTAGCTCCTACTAGGTGGAACTATAATGGAAGACTTGTGTCAACAGTATCTGAAAATCGTGAATCACTGATTGAACTATTTGAGAAGATAATAGAAAATAATAAAACGTGGGACTCAGAAGCAATAAATAGTTGGAGAAGGTTTTTAGACTGTTTGAAATGAGATTTTAATTTTAATTATTTGTTGAACATATTTTCAGAAATATTTCCATTTTCGGACAACGTTTTTAATATATTACAAACTAAAACAAATGATATTGCTTTTTGCCTACAAAAAGTGGGTGATTTTAAGTACACGTTCAGCCAAAAAAGGAATGACTTTGACCTATTTTGGGAGAAAACGATGACGTTTGATGTAAAGCCACAAGCCAAGCGTCTTCAAACAGACAAGGTGAGATATGTTCAAAAATCATACAGACGGCTCTTTTATGAAATAATCGATCAAATTCAGCAACAAATAAACTATAGATTTAACGGTTTAAATGGTTTTAAATTCTTCGAGCTCTGCAATTTTGATGCATTTAAAGGAAAAACTTTTCCAGAAGATGCGCTTAAATCTCTTCTTCTTCATTATGGCCAGTTCTTCGACTGAGTGTTACTGCGATCTGAACTATAAGTGATTTATTTTTAATTGTGTGAATTGGTATTGACAATACCTGCCACAAGTTCATCTGTAGAACGCAATTTTTCAACACTTAAACGTATAAAAAATTTCGTGAGAAATTCAACGTGGCAGGAGAGACTTTCGCATACATCGCTGTTGTCCATTGAAAATAAACTTCTCCAAAATATGTCGGAGCATCGACGTTTTTATGATGACGTCATTGAAGAATTTGCAAAAAATGATCGAAGAATCGAATTACATTAAAAATAGGTAAGTTTGCTAAGTAAGAATTGCTTCCCTTTCTTAAAATTTCACCGCACGCCCCTGTGAAAAGTGCAAGTATGAACCGGCCACTCGAGGCCCAGACCTCATGAACGTCATGGAACATGACTAGGACATAATGGTACAAAAATTTGAAACTGAAAAACAACAATTTACATCAAATTTTGGAATGAAGAATGAACTGGTATAATTTTGGTACGAATCTAAGATGGCGAAACGTTATATCTTAGTGAAATTTTTAAAACATCAGCATACAAAAGTACTTATTAGATTGATTTAAAAGTTTGTCAAATAATTAGGTATGATTCAGAGGTGAATAGGTAAAACTGTGTATAAATAAAATATTTGTAATCGTAAAAAAAATTACCCTCTCAGTTTTTACAGATTTTCACGTTTTAGCATCCCTGGGTGTCAAAACAACATTTTTTTAATTTTATGTATCTATCTGTCGGTCTGTCTCTCTGTCAGTTCGCGGCATAGTTAAAACAACAATAACAAATTTTGTTCAAAAATTAAGAACCATTTACATATGGCTAAATAAATAAAAAAATGTAAAATAGTGTTTCTTGGTCGAGACAATGGTTTAAGAGATTTCTGTCTTTGAAATAAAAAAAAATGCATTTTTTGCTCAAGGCTATGGACTTATTTTGTTGAAATTTGGCATAAGGGGGTTCTTGATAAAGCTGAGTAAGATTCAAGAATCAAAATTTCGTTAAAAAAAATCCCTAATATCTTTTTCTTAAAAATCACAAGTGCACCTTAATCAAAAGTTTTGACAACTGTCATATTATTGTTATAAACAAATGAATTGCTGTCGTTTAGCAAAGCCCACATTGCCACTTTAAGTTTTTTTGACTGATGGATTAAATCGTATTGTATCTTAAATTTTCCTAACAAATTGTTAGATCAATTAGAAAGTACATTTAGAAATGATGGTGTAGTAGTAAATTTTATTAAAAAATAAAAAAGAGCTCATTTCAACGCTCGAATAAGTATATTTTATAAAAAATAAACAGAAGCGTTTTACATAAAATTACCATTGCATAATTGCATTAGGATTGCAGTAGATGCACGAAAATCGTTTTTTTTTTGCGCGAAAACAGTGTGTCGTATGAAAGTAAGTCTAGGGACCAAATTCACTTCAATTTAAATGGGGATTTCAAAAATAATTTTCATTTTTAGCAAAGCGGTGGCGTACTATATAATTAGTAAAATATATATATATATATATATATATATATATATATATATATATATATATATATATATATATATATATATATATATTTTTTTTTTTTTGTTTTTATTTTCTTAGGGTCCAAATGTTGTTTTTGCCAGATAATTATATACTGATATCTCTAGATGTAATATCCTTATACACAAACATACCTGTACAACTGGCAAAGGAAATTATTACAAAAAAGTGGAATAAACTTAAAACATATACTGATATACCTTTGAATGATTTTTTAGAAGCTGTAGAATTGACTTGAAATTCAACATATTTTGTGTATAGTGAGACTTTTTATAAACAAATAGAAGGATGTGCAATGGGTGCGATCAATATCAGCTACTTATGGAAGACCTTGAAGAATCTTTATTAAACAACGTAAGTTGCTAAATACCATTCTTCTACAGAAACGTGGATGATTGTATATTAGCAATACCAAAAAATAACCATCTAAATATACTAGAACAATTTAATAGTTACCATAAAAAACTTAAATTTACAATCGAAATAGAAAAAGATAACAAAATAAATTTTTTAGACTTAACGTTGCACCGAAAAACCAATTTTATACAAACAGAACGGTATACTAAAGAACCATGGTCCTCTAGATACCTAAATTTTAACTCCCAACATCCACTTTCACAAAAAGGTCAGTTATCATAGGACTTGCTGATCGCGCAATTAAATTATCTGACACAGAATTTAGACAAAATGCTATAAAAAAAGCAAAAGATGCACTCAAATTAAACAACTATCCTGATCCTCTAATTAACACCATTTTCAAAAAACCTATTCATATTTTTTACAATCAACTACAAAAACAAAAAAATAAGTATCTTTCTTTGCCATATGTTAAGGGTCTATTAGAAAAGTTAAAAAATATATTCAAGCTTCATAACATTACAATCGCACATAAAGGATATCAACCATTAAAAAATAATTTCAGTCAACTAAAATCAAAAATTCCCAAAAATAAAAAATCTCACGTAGTTTACGAAATACCATGTCAAAATTGCAATGGCATGTACATCGGTCAAACCAGTCAATATTTGAAAAATAGAATTAACAGCCAAAAAAATAAGACCGCCCTTACTGACCACTGAAAAGAAAAACATCATACTTTTAACTATGAAAACACTAAGATATTAAGAACAGAAAATCATACAAAAAAGCGGAATGATGAAATTAAAAATAACTCGAACGCTATAAACTCTAAAATCGAAATAAAACATCTTAGTGAAATATATTACAACATCCTAAAATAATAATATTTAAAAGGAATTCCAGTTTTGTATAGCAGATACCTCATAATCTAATTAAATCTTAGAAAAAATGTACAGAAGAAGTCACCCATAGCAATAACAATAATAATCTCACATCGACATTCAGTCTGAAAATTTCTCTGTCTATATATGTTTACTGTTTTTATTTTATAAATTATCCAGGAAATTATAGTTTATGACTGAAGCAATGCATTTTGCTAGATTGATTGTTCCTAGGTAAGTGAAAGTAAAAATTGTACAATACAGAACATGATTTAACAGTTAAAATTTTTTTAGTTTCTAACTTCAATGTATTCTGAAGAAGGTCAAAATAGACCGAAACGTTAATAAATATGTGAATAAGAACATAAACACATCTTACTTTTACAAGGACCCTAAGAAAATCCCAAGAAAATAAAAAACCAAAAAAAATGTATATAGAAGTTACGGTCCAAGAAAACCTACAAAAACAATATATATATATATATATATATATATATATATATATATATATATATATATATATATATATATATATATATATATATATATATATATATATATATATATATATATATATATATATATATATATATATATATACGAGGGAATTTCCGGTTTTTTTCTGAAGAATTTGGACATGCTTCTTATAAATTAATTGTATGTATAGCAAGATCGTTGTGACACAAAATGTGTTTTTTTTTAATGGAATATGTTATTTTTTTTAATGTATCTAATCCAACAAAATCAAGTCAATGACTTGCAGACTTTTTCGGTAACAAAACCTTTATCGCAACTATTTCTTTTTACAACTTTACAGATATCGGTTTTTGCCGATCTAAAAATATAAATTCTTTACGTTTTATACCCCTTAAGAATATGTGATAACAAGGCTTCCCCTGGAAAATAAGTTTACAGTAGGTAATTAGTGAACAACCATATGGGGAAGAAAAATTTATTTTGTTGCGGTTGGGATGAATACATATATCCCGCGGACCCACCCTTTGTCTAGAGAGACAAAGAAAACAAAACGTCTAATTTTCCTCCCCCATTCCCGGTTCCTCTATCATCATCATATATGCAAGACTTGTCCGGCGAAGTGTATCGCTATCTCTCTTACACCATCGACAATTAGGCACACGGTCCTTTCTACTCCCCAGAGATTCATATTCCTTCATTTTCTTACTCCCTCTTTGCTGCCGTATTTCTTTCCAGAGAAGGGCCTACTATTTGACTGTGTTAACAGGATCAGTTTCCTTTTGGTAGTTTTTACACACATGTTACTTTAGTGTACCAATTTAGCAAAAAACTTTATTTAAATTAAACTTTGGAGTATTTAAATTTGAATTTAATCAAATGAGGGTTATAATTAATCAAAAAGAGAGATGATTGTGCAAATTAATTCTTAAATCTTTCTATTATGGCTAGCATACTTTTTTTATGGAATGCTCACGATTTATATCCCTTTCTTTTTAAGAATTCATCTTCACAATCATCTCTCTTTTTGATTGATTCTTCTGGGCTTGGATATCACGGTAGGTAGATAGTAAAGGCTACCTTCATAGAAACGCCAGATGTTGACCCTAAGTGTACATAAAGGATTAAATAAAAATGGGTAACCGCCTAATGGAAGATTCCTTTGCAAAAAAAATCAGAGAAAAATTTCACATTAACGTAAATACCGCTTCATTTTCAGATACAGGGTATAAAGAAACCTTTTTTCTTTGGCTTTTCCCGGTATATTCTAACCGGACTATTAGAGTGTACTGAATCTGGGCCTAATAATACAGGGTATCCGAATTTCGATGGTTTTGCGTGCTACTTTTTTTATATTTGGTTTCCGCTCATTTTTAGCTTCTCAAAAATATATAACACTTGATATTAATTTCAATCCGGTATCGACAATTAAGTCAATTTAAAGAAATTTTAATCTGTTTTTCTAGTAGGCCATGAAAATTGTCTGTTAATTTTCTAAATCTGAATTATCTGTACCAAAGTTTGTTATAATACCATAATTAAACAATAAATCTGTTAAGAAAGATTCATACTATTTAATTTTTACTCTAGGGAAATACACAAACATCTAAAAAATCTACTAAAAACACATATTATAAACTAAAAATATATACATATGACGATAATTTAATAATTTTTCTAATGTTGACAATAAAACTGTATTCTGTCAAATGCTTACTATTGACTAAATTAGAAAAAAAGGCTATGCAGGGTGTAGAAATTACAGATACTGTTCGAACTGTTCCCCATTATACCTTATACACATATCACATATCTTTTTTATTCTACTTAGTGCGTTAAGCATAATCATTAGCGAGCTTGTAAATATCTAAAAGCTCTTCTTGTGTCGTTTTGTAGATCTTCGATCGTGTGGTGTTGCCTTTGGTAGATGATGCCTTCAAGATATCCCTATAGAAAAAAGTCTAGGACTGACAAATCTGGCGACCTAGGCGGCCATCTTACAGCCCCATTTATACCAATCCAGCGACCTGGAAATTCATTTTCTAAAAAGGTACTAACAGTCCGTGCATTATGAGCCGGGGCACCTTCTAGCGGAAGAAAAATATTTTGTAATTGTGCAAAGAAATATTATCTAATAAATCAGGAAGCGTATTTTCCAGTATCTTTAGGTACCCGTTTCCAGTAAGACTACCGTTATAAATGACATACCTTAATTTTGTGCCAAGGATAAAGCAGGAGACTCTAAATCATCCAAACCTGCTTTGTTGTTCGCTTGGAAATATAACGTGTTCATTTTCTTTGGACCAATATCTATTACTGTGTCGATTTAGAATACCTGCACTTGAAATATATGCCTCGTCAGGCCATATAACTCTTCTTTCGAAATTTATTTCGATATTAGTCATGAGTGTACCAATTGCAGAAATCTATGCGACGCTGTGCGTCTCCCGGGTGCAAATGGTGCACTAACTTATATTTATATGGTTTGAAATGGTATTTTTTTAAAATATTCTGTTGATTTAGGTACTCCCACTTCCTCCTCGACTTTTTGACAGAAAGTTGACGGATTGATTGCAACGGCAGCTAAAACATTAATCTCTTCAGTTTCCCGATTTTCTTTGTAATATGATTTCGGTCGCTGTATTGAATTATATTATTTTATTATACAGGGCGATGTAAATGATGTTTTTTCTTATCACTTATCAACAAAACTGCTATTCTACTTTTCAAATATTTTAATTAAAATTAATTTTATTGGAAATTTAGTGACATCGTATCTTTCATGTTATAGACTTGCTGCAATAATATACTTTTTTATTACAAGCAAATTTTGGACACAATTGTAACCTATTAGGAACGATAGGTATAATTTGAAATATCAATATTATTATTATGAAAAAAAAGTCACAAAACTAGTGTTTTATTATTATCTATACTTTTGTTTTTCAAAAATACTGAGAGTCGTTCTACATCGGCTATCACTAATTCCGAAAAGCCCTGGTTTAAGAAGCAAAGTAATTTTTTTTACTTAGTATTACTCCTGTCACTTACCGGATTAGATACATCTCTGACGCTTCATCCGGATTTTCCTGGTACTGTATAAAACAAACAAGCATGTCATATTTCTCCAAGTTTTCGAAATTCGCGGCCGTTTGATATTGAATAAATGGACAAAGGCAATATTTGATTAAAATAATTTAACAATGACAAATGTCAATTAGTTTCTACTCGTACAATGACCCAACAGAATCTATTTATTCTTTTGTTTAATCAAGTCATGGCAGCCTTATTTTATTTAAAACAGATCTTGGGTATTTCTAAGGGATAAATTAAATAGTTGTAAGTAAGTATTTTCAAACAACACAATTGTCAACATTAGAAAAGTATTAAATCCAACGTCATTTGTTGTAAATAAAACATTTTTAGTGTATAATAGGTATATACTCGTATTTTTTATCAGATTTCCTAAGTATTTGTGTTAGTTGTGTTGTCCAGGGTAAATACTAAATAGTAGGTGTGTATCTTTGTTTATTGATTTATTGTTTAATTATGATATTATAACAAACTTTGGTACAGATAATTCAGATTTAGAAAATTAACACACAATTTTCATGGCCTACTAGAAAAACAGAAAAAACCCAACTTTAGTCTATACCTCGAAAACGATAGTATTTAACCAAAAACTGAGTACGTCACTGGATTCTAGGCAATAAACTCTATCGATGCTAGTTTTCACCTTTTCGGTAAGTTGCCAGGCCATCGAGATACGAGGGGTACCTGAAAACTCAAAATTTTCAATTTCACCCTGTATCTCAAAAACGAAAAGGGCTAAGAAAAATTTGTTTGTGGCTTCTTTGGTTTTACTAAAAAGTAACACAGTGTTGCGAAAACCGCATCTCTCTATCTTCAGTAATAAGGGAGATACCCCGCAAAACCATCGAAATTCGGATACCCTGTACAGAAATACATTTTTATTTATAAAAATATAATAATCAAGTATAACTTATTTGATATGTTGGAAATTAGAGCATTCATAAACTCATTTATTAGTATTTTTGTTGCAATATTAAATATATTTTATATGTTGTTACTTAAGGCAGATTTAGTTATTGAAATTCTGTTAGGATATTTGGGAATAAAAATGTCACTGTTATGTATACCCATATCCCAGTATAATTAAAATTTCAGTTCTTTGGGTTTCAGTTTAATGATCCATTTTTGTAAATCAACAAAACCGACATTGTCAAACATATCAGCTAACCTTTTGTCTGCAGGTATTTTAATAAACGGTAATACATTAAATTATGGATATTAGACCATTATTTTCGCAAAATCTGGTTACTTTCATAAAAAGTGCTCTTAATGAAAAGTATTAAGAATTTTACGCAGATTTTAGAAAAGTTATATAATATAGTGTCCATTAAAAAAAATCTTTTTATACCAGAAAACCGGTAAACTTGGAACCTGCCTTTGGATCCGGCATAATTTCGAACCTAAGTGTACATATTTTCATTAAATGCAGGTAAGCGGTACCTAAGATATTATATATATATATATATATATATATATATATATATATATATATATATATATATATATATATATATATATATATATATATATATATATATATATATATATATATATATATATATATATATATATATATATATATATATATATATATATATATATATATATATATATATATATATATATATATATATATATATATATATATATATATATATATATATGTTGATTTTTACTCCTTCACGGATGGAAAAATACAATGTGTACATCCGTTCACTACTGTCGTTCTGAAAAGAACAGTTTTGCTGACGTTTCGCCAAAATCACATTTGGCATTTTCGAAGCTTTCTTTCTCGCGTCCGAATAGAGACTGCCTCTCAGTCTCTGCAGTCTCTATTGATGTATACGAGATATCTATATGATGTATACGAGATATCGTCCTTGAAAAAAAACGATATCATAGCAAGCCTAGATGTCAAATCGTTATATCCCAGTATTCCCATCGACGAAGCATTGGACAAGATTGCTATGAACGAGGATTTCCAAGCACATATAATAGAACTCTCGGAGCATTGCCTCAAAAATACTTATTTTTCTTTCAACGGGCAAATGTATAAACAAACGGAAGGTGCTCCAATGGGGTCCTCGCTATCACCAGTAGTCGCTAATTTATTTATGATATACTTCGAGAAAGAAGCTCTTGAGAAAGCAAGTTTAAAACCCAAATTATGGATTCGTTATGTGGATGACATATTTATTATATGGCAACATGGTCATACAGAACTCGAAAAATTTCTGACTCACGTAAATTCAATCCACCCCAGAATACAATTTACTCTAGAGTTAGAGAAAAACAACAAACTACCATTTTTAGATGTTTTGGTCACAAAACTGCATAACGGACATTTCGAATACACCGTGTATAGAAAACCAACACATACAGACAGATATTTAAATGCAAAATCACATCATCACCCAGCACAAATTCAAGCTGTGGCAAATACTCTAATATCTAGATCCGTGCGACTAACTAAAACACAGACGAGACAAAACGAACTTAAGGTAATATCTAGTGCTTTAAAGAAAAATGGCTACACAAATCGCACCATAGAGAAAGCTATTAATGCACAGGTTTCCCGAACAACGAACAACAAAAAATATGAACCGGGAAAGCAACGAGTAGTCTTACCATATGTAAAAGGCACAACAGACAGAATTGGAAGAATTCTGAGGAAACACAACATACAAACAATACACAAGCCACAAACAACTATAGGTAAACTACTCGGAAACCCAAAAGATAAAATCAAATTGGAAAACCACGGAGTGTACAGTATTCCGTGCCAGGACTGTGAAAAGTTATACGTAGGGCAAACTAACAGGCGAATATCAGCAAGAGTGGAAGAGCATAAACTCAGCATCAGAAATAGACAAACAACCTCAGCTTTATTCCTACATCATCAGGAAACCGGCCATAAAATAAATTTCGATGGGTGTAGGGAGATTGCCAATATAGAACATTATAAGACCAGAATAATCCGAGAAGCCATAGAAATTGAAAAACAAGGTGATTTGAATAAAAGGGACGAATCATTAAAACTACCAACAGTATGGAAGACAATAATCGACAAATCTAAAATCGCAAAAAGTCAAGCGCAATTAGGGCAACAACAACAGCACCATCCGGAAAACAAAAATAACGACCAACGCCTGCGCAGATATAACCTCCGGCCCCGAGTGGTGGTATAAAAGGAAGCGTCGAAGTCACCAACACTTCAGTCTCTATTCGGACGCGAGAAAGAAAGCTTCGAAAATGCCAAATGTGATTTTGGCGAAACGTCAGCAAAACTGTTCTTTTCAGAACGACAGTAGTGAACGGATGTACACCCGGATTGAAAACACATTATATATATATATATATATATATATATATATATATATATATATATATATATATATATATATATATATATATATATATATATATATATATATATATATACAATATATATATATATATATATATACAATATATATATATATATATATATATATATATATATATATATATATATATATATATATATATATATATATATATATATATATATATATATATATATATATATATATATATATATATATATATATATATATATATATATATATATATATATATATATATATATATATATATATATATATATATATATATATATATATATATATATATATACAGGGTGGTGCAACCAAGATGGGGTGGACGATTGTGGGCAAACGGAGAGGAATTTGAAAAAACATTTTTGGGATATGATTGATAGTCAAGAACGCTGTGTTTTAAAATTATACCCATTATACAGGGTGGTCTGAAAAGTTCGTGAACCAAACTTGTGTTTTTTTAAATGGGACACCCGGTATATTATTATTTTAGTTGATTCTCCTATTCGTTACGATCATTTTGATATGAGGTTTGTTGGGTCTAAAATTTATACCAAGGGAATGGGACGAGGTTAAAGTGGAAAAAGGGTTATACTCCGGCCATTTTTTGAAAACAATTGAAGCAGGTATGGAAAAACCAAATATTCTATAAAATGTATTGTATCTAGGATTACAATAATCGCTTGTAAGTCGTTCAAAATTATTCACTGTTATACAGGGTGGTCAAGTTTTGCAAATTTACCTTGGATTAAATTTTTTTAAATGGAACACCCCATATATTTTACTGTCATATTAACGATAAGATCGCCAGCTTTCAGAAAATACACTATTTGATATCTTTCTAACCAACAGTTTTTTAGTAAATTAACCGTGAAACCAAAATTTACTCATTCTAACAGAAACGGTATTATTTACGTTGCTTAAATTGACTACCTATAATATAAGGAGGCCATGATATAATCATAAATGAAAAGAAAGATTGACATTCTTGTCAAAACCGCAAAGTGTCAGAGAATTGGCATCAATTACCATTGTTTTTAGACGATAAGCCGAGAAATTGTTAAGTAACAATGAGTTTGAGTACTCCAGAGTTGATAAACATGACTTTTATGTTGGGCGAGTGTCAAAAAAATCCTTTACTAGCAAGCAGGGTTTATGCGGTTCGATATCCCGATGCCGAAAAAAACCAAGACCTGAAGCTTTTGCAAGTTTATTAGAGAGGTTTCAAGAAACAGGCAATGTTGCTTTTAAGAAACGTAAAGTAATTAATAAACCAGTTACCAATGAAGATAATGCTTTGACAGTTTATTAACAGTGCAAGAAAATCCACACACAAGTACCAGGGAAATTGAGAGAGCTACTGATATTGAACGCACTAGTATTAAACGGATTCTGAAACAACATAAATATCATGCCTACCACATTGAATTACACCAAGAACTGTATGATCGCGATTACGTCCAACGACAAGAGTTTTCAATTTGGTTTTTAAATACAATTTGGGATAATCCAGGTTTTGTAGATAGGGTGCTGTTTTCAGATGAAGCAACTTTTAAAAGCAACGGCTTGGTTAACAAACATAATATTCACTATTATTCAACCGAAAATCCACATTGGATTCGTCAGGTGGACCATCAAAATAAATGGTCAAAAAATGTTTGGGGAGGTATAATTGGCTCTCATGTTATAGGACCATATTTCTTTGAAAATCATTTAACGGGAGGAGTCTATTTAAATTTTTTGAGAAATGAGTTGCCCGTATTGCTCGAAGACTTACCTTTAATGTTAAGAAATTCCTTATGGTTCCAACATGATGGAGCACCTCCGCATTACCATAGGCATGTAAGACATTTTCTCAATAATTGGAAAGGAGAGCATTGGATTGGGCGAGGTGGACCAGTTAAGTGGCCTGCAAGGTCACCCGATTTAACGCCACTAGATTTCTTTTTATGGGGACATGTTAAAGAAGAAGTTTATAAAGAGGTTCCAACCACAGTGGAAGATATGAAGTTGAGAATAATAAGCAGTTTTCGCAACATTTCAGACCTGACTTTGAGAAAAGTGAAACTTTCATTTATGGATAGACTCGAAATGTGCCTTCAGCAAAACGGTGGTTTAGTTGAACATCTTTTATAAGTTTTAATTACATTGTTTTTGTTGATTTATATTAAATTTATTTTTTTTTTGTAATAAAGGATCTGTTATTAATACTGTCAAAGCATTATCTTCATTGGTAACTGGTTTATTAATTACTTTACGTTTTTTTGAAAGCAACATTTCCTGTTTCTTGAAATCTCTATGATAAACTTGCAAAAGCTTCTATCTTGTTTTTATTTCGGCATGGCATCATCAAAGAACAATATTTATTTATTTACTGATGACAATATTCTGACACTTTGCTGTTTTGACAGGACTGTCAATCTTTTGTTCAATTTATGATGATATCATGGCCTCCTAATATTAAATTGTCAATTTTAACAACGTGAATTCAGAGTAATTCGTGTTAAAATGAAGAAATTTTGATTTCACAGCTAATTTACTGAAAAACTGTTGGTCAGAAAGGTATCAAATATGGTATTTTCTGAAAGCTAGTAATGTTATCTTTAACATGAAAGTAAAATATACAGGGTGTTCCATTTAAAAAAATTCAATCCAAGGTAAATTTGCAAAACTTGACCACCCTGTATAACAGTGAATAATTTTGAACGACTTACAAGCGATTATTGTAGCCCTAGATACAATACATTTTATAGAATATTTGGTTTTTCCATACCTGCTTCAATTGTTTTCAAAAAAATGGACGGAGTATAACCCTTTTTTCCATTTCAACCTCGTCCCATTCCCTTGGTATAAATTTTAGACCCAACTAACCTTATATCAAAATGATCGCAACGAATAGGAGAATCAACTAAAATAATAATATACCGGGTATCCCATTTAAAAAAACACAAGTTTGGCTCACCACGAACTTTTCAGACCACCCTGTATAATGGGTATAATTTTAAGACACAGCGTTCTTGACTATCAATCATATCCCAAATTTTTTTTTTTCAAATTCCTCTCCGTTTGCCCACAATCGTCCACCCCATCTTGGTTGCACCACCCAGTACATATATATATATATATAATATATATATAGTATATATATATATATATATATATATATATATATATATATATATATATATATATATATAAATATATACCAGCTGATAGCACTCATAGTAGGCCCAAAACGTGTACACATTGATACATCTTTTCCGTACGTTTTCGCTTGAGAATTATAAATGTTTTTTCTTTCTTTATCCGCCTCTCTATGTGCCTTTATTTTTTTTACGTGAAAGCTAAATCGTTATATATGCAGGACAGGCCTACAATATTAATGAAAATTAAAAGTTGTTTTATGTCTTATCCAACGTTAATTAATCCGCTTGTTCTGGAGGCACCATCAATATTGCAATTTACCTTCAAGTAATCGTTTTGTGTTTATTTGTTTATTTACGAAAAAAAAACGCTTACATGTATTTGCAATATCTACGCTGGGTTCACCAGAAGCTCCCGGATTATTTTTATTTTTTTTTGCAAATGTCACTTTTCGTGAAACAATTTACACTGGGCTCACAACATTTGGAGTCGGTTAGATTGGATGTTGTCCCTGTGGCTGATTTTATCAACGCCTTTCCATCTTGTATGTACTTACAATGTTCCTTGATTTGTATATTAAGAGGGCGGTTCGTTACATACAATCTTCAATACACAAAAGAAGATTGGACAATGCTTGCGATCCCCGAAAGATGTTGTACTGGGTGTTCCATTATAAATGGAATCCCAGTTTAACTTTTTCATCTGGTAGTAAGGTACTATAAGTACTTTTTAGGCAAATAATAATGTATACAGGGTGGTGTGGAAAAGCGCTGCGAAGAAGATTGTGTTTTTTTCTTATGGAACACCCTGTATCTTGTAAGCCTAGTTAATACACCTTGTTTTCCTGATTACGAATATATATAGGTTGTTACATTTATTTTAAATATTAACATAAGAAAAACTATTTTTACAATAAATTCGGCTGGCGGAGCAGTAGGCCATGAATGGTCGACTCGCTTGTTTTGAATGCCACATATTATATCTGACAACACTTTTGCCAAACGTTAGAAGTTTAAAGTGAGTTAAAATTAAGTTAGAAAAAATTTTAATTATAAAGCGCAGCAGAACATGGCGCAAAGATCATGTTTACGATCATTTGGATTAATGTAACATTTATTATACGAGGAACTTACTGAATTTAGCCATTGACTTTTTAGCAAAACATGTTAAATAATAAGATTTGTGCTCTTTTAGATTTATTATACATAAAATAAGAACTCATATTTCGTTAACGAAAGGAAAGTTTTATTTAGAACAGTAATGTTTAAAAATTAGAATAATATATTATTATAGTAATATTTATAAAATATATAATAATTCAATTATTCAAATGCTTTGAGCTGCTGGAAATGGCCACCGGTCTTTTCTATGCAAAGACGATACGCTTTTTTCAATTTATCAATCGCTTTTACTATCCAAAATGGATTTTGATTTATAGTTCTTATGCCATTTTAGATAGTTTCCTGAAGTATATCTATGCTGTCGTGTTCTTTGAAGTAAATATTATTTTTCAAATAACCCCATGAAAAAGTATCAAGGGGATTTAAATCCGGGCTGTTCGATGGCTATTTAATCGTTCCATGCTTACCAATCCAGGTTTCATAGTTTTCATTTAAAAAATTTGTTACCTGGACAATATTATGAGCTGGTGACCCATCTTGCTGAAATATCATGGGTCGCATCTCCGTAAGAGGAAAACCGTCAATAATGGTGTCAATGTCATTACGAAGCATGTTAAGATAAGTATTACTCGTCAGACTGTGATTGTAAAAACCTGGGCCCAAAACTCTATTATTTTTTATTCCACACCACACATTTATTGAACGCCTTCCACATTGTTTGACTTCAAAAAAAGTTTCAGGATTTTTCCACGGACCAGAAATGTATGTTTTTCCTGTTTGGAATACCTACAGTGCTGAAACAAGACTCATCAGCCCACAGAATTCTGTTAAAGATGTTTGGATCCGTTTCGGATTGTTCCAATATATCTCTACAGAATCACAAACGTTCTAGTTTATTTGCTTCGGTTAACTGTTGAACTTTTTTCGGCTTGAATGGGTGAAAGTTATATTTTTGTAATATTCTATGTATCATGCCAATACTTTTTGTAGGTCTTTAGCACCGTCTCGGATTTAATTGGTAGGATTTAAAAAGTTATAAATAATACAGGCCAACACACATTTTGGTGCCTGCGATTTTTTAACTGTCCCTGGGTAATTTTTGGATGCAGAATGTAAAAAAGTTCTTAGATTTTGTCTATTAGATCTAGTTTTTAAAAAAATATATAATATTACTATTGCCAGTTTATTGCAAAAACTTAATTTACATAATTACATTAGTCACTAATCACATAAAAATTTTCTTTTATGCGACTTTCTAGAATGGAGTTTACTAGGGCAGTCTCGCTGAAAGCTCCAGCAGTAGTCCGCCATCATGTGGCTATCCCATCTTCCTTGATAACGATCTTCCATAGTTTTAATATCCTGATGGAATCTTTCCCCCTGTTCTTCACTATAATCATCTAAGTTTTCTGGAAAACGATCTAGGTGGCTGTGGAGGTAGTGAACTTTTATACTCATGTTACAGCCGAGAATATTATATAAAATATAAATTTGAAAGCATAGTTTCCACTAATTCTACGTAATTCTCTGCTTTATGATTGCCAAGAAAATTTTGTACTACTTGTGGATCTTTGACAAATTGCCTTATTTGAGGACCATCAAATATACCAGCTTTTAGTTTTTCCGTGCTAATGCCAGGAAATTTACAAGTCAAATACCCAAAACAATTTCCAACTCGATTTAAAGCCTTCACAAACTGCTTCATTAGACCTAGCTTGATATGCAAGGGCGGAAGTAAGATTTTTTCTCTTGAAACCAAAGGTTCGTTGATCACGTTTTGTTTTCCTTGAATCATGACATCTCTTGAAGGCCAATTTTTGTTAACCCAGTGCTCATTTTTAGCTCTGCTGTCCCAAAGCCACAAAAAACAAGGATATTTTGTATAACCTCTCTGCTGTCCAAGGAGGAAGTTAACCATTTTTAAATCAACACAAATTGCCCACTGATGTTCTTCGTACTTAATTTTTCTCAAAACTAGTGCAATTGTTTCATATTCTTCCTTCATGTTAGTAGAATGACCAATAGGAATTGAGCCATATTTGTTACCGTTATGTAAAAGAATACATTTTAAACTACGTTTTGAACTGTCAATAAAAAGGCGCCAATCATCTGGAGTGTATTCAGGCAAACCCATTTTTTCTAAGAGCCCTTTTATATTGTTACAGAATACCAAGTCATTTTTCTGAGCGAAAAAAGGCAACAGATCCTTATCTCTTTTACGATAAAATGTAATATTAGTACCTGGACAAAGTAGATTTTTTTTTTAATCTGGATGCAAGTAATTCAGCGGATTACTTTGAGAGACTCAGGTCTCTTATAAGATCGTTTAGTTCTTCTTGATTGAAACACTGCGGAGTTGCTAAATCTGCTTCAAATTCGCTGTCGTTTTCTGATTGAATTCTTTGAACTTCGTCAGATGTTGATGTTTCTGTATCATCTTCTGTCAGTTCAGGTAGACTGCTGAATGATGGAACGGGTATTTCTTCCGAATGTGCTACAGGCCTTCTTGCAGAATCTAGATCAGAATATGCCCATTTGTGTCTATTGTTTCTATTTTTGCCTTTAATATTAACGAGACAAAAATAGCAGTCGTCATGATGGTTTCGCGGTTCTCTCCAAACCATTGGTACACCAAACTTTAGGCGTTTCCTCTTTCCAGTTGTATACTGTCGCAAATGTTCAACACATGTTTTACATATGAAATGTGAGGCCCAAGATTTATCTTGATCTCCTAAATGAACGCCAAAATAAGCAAGATAAGCTCTTTTCACAAAGTCAGAAATATTTTTTCTGCTCTCTTTTAAGTGTATTCACCACACACAACAAATAACATCGGGATGATTTACACAGGTACGTCTGCTTGTGGATGCCATTGTTTTAGTTTAGTGTCTTGATACTACAAAACGACCAAAATTTACAAAAAATGATAGCACAACTTTACTTGGGAAAATTCAGTAATATACTAAATAGAGTACAGCCAAGTAGGTATAGAAGGATCGGGTCATAGGCAATTACAGGTATAAAAGTAATTAAGAGCAGTGTATTTAGTAGTTCCTAGTATAGGAACATTGGGTCAGGGACAATTCCAGGTATCCATTTGGTTAATTAGATTCTGGGAAATTTCTATTTTGACGATTAAGTACATATTTATCCCTTTATTTGTTGTCCTTTATCAGAAAAAAGTATCAATTAACCTGTAACCTGTATCTCAAAAACTAGAGCTGATAGAAAAAATCTGGTGGCATTTTTGAAATCATCACATTAAAAACATCTAAAATCAGATGTTAGATTGCCGGCACCAAATTTTTGTTTTCATTTTGTTACCCTGTGTAATTATACCTTGAAAATATAATAAGATATCTAATTCTATATCCTCATTAGTAGTAATGGTTCTTGTTGGCCTCTTGAAAGACTTACTCGCACTAAATCGTTCATATATGTGTAATAAATGTGTATAAAGCAGGTATGCGCTATTTTAAACTCCTAAGGACGCGTTTGGCAAAAGTTTTGTCAGATATACCTATTATGTGTCATTCAAAACAAGCGCATCTACGATCCATGGCCTACCGCCGCGCCAGCCGAGTTTATTCTAAAAAATCGTTTTTCTGATGGTAATATTTAAAATAAATGTTACAAATTATATATATTCGTAATCAGGAAGACGAGGCCTATCTATTAAGTCTACAAGATATAGAGTGTTCCATAAGAAAAAAACACAATCTTCTTCGCAGCGCTTTTTCACACCACCCTGTATACATTAATATTACTTGCCTAAAACTACTTATAGTACCCTACAACTTTTATATAAGACTTTTGTCTCTATAGTACCCGCCAAAAATTAAAGGGGTGTTCCATTTATAATAGAACAACCTGTACATTTTCCAACAGAAGGAGTACATAAAATTCGTTGCTCCAGTGGAGAGGTGTATGTGGGAGCAACAGGACACTATCAGCTACTTAATGAACATTAACGATGTATTAAAAAAAAACAAACTGTTCAATCTGCTGTAGCTGAACACCAGCACACCTCTGGCCATATTATAAAACTAAAGAAAACCAAGATTTTAGCATCGATTCCAGGTTTTTATAAACGAAAAATTAGAGAATTGAAAAAATTTTATCACGCGTGGAAATCGATCTTAAACCGGCTATAAAAGCTCGCCTGAATCTCTTCGAGCTCACAAAAAGATACCTGTCGCCCCATGGGCAAACTTCAAACCAGGGCCAAAACCAGCCAAAGAAGATAACAAAACAACTAAGGACAAGGCCCCAACACAAGCAAAACCAAGTACATCTAAGGGCGAGACTCCCAGTCCCCCCTTGGATTTACAAGCTACCATCCTGCAGGCAGTTACAGGAATGATGCCCTCAATTGTTGAGAATATAATCCCAACAATTACAAAAGCTGTGGAGGAACAGCTTCGCAGACTTAAATAAAAATGCCATTACAACAACAAAACTATGAGTTAAAATTAATTTCCTGGAATACCTGTGGAATAAGGGCCAGGAAAACAGATGCATGGAGCTTCTGGAGGAACACCACCCAGATGTCGTAGCAGTCCAAGAGACGAAACTCAGACCTGAGACTAGAATTTCCTTCGCGGGGTATCATATGTACAGATATGACCCCCCGGGCAACCGAGCTGCGGGAGGAGTAGCTCTACTAGTCCGGAGAGGCGTCCCACATTCCTTCCTGGGGGTTGAGGATGTGGAACTAGACGCCATCTCCATTGATGTCCAAACACGGCGAAGTAATGTCAAGATTACTTCCGCATATCGTGCTCCCAGACAAGAACTACCAGGAGAAGACATCGAGCATCTAGCCACAGGACACTCCCCAAAAATCATTATAGGAGACTTCAACTGCAAATCAGAAGAATGGCATTGCTCCTATACGAACAACGATGGTCGCAAACTATCCAGACTCTGCGAAGACCACAGGCTCGCCATAATAGGACCCGAGCAACCTACCCACCTCCCCCGTGGACATGGGAGACCTTCAGTCCTAGACATTGCACTCCTAAAAAACATCAGGGAGGAGCTGGACATAAATACTCTGGAGGAAGGAACCTCAGATCACAACCCAGTACTCCTACAACTGGGTGTGAACCTCAACAGAGTAAACCACCGCATCAAGAAGACAACCGACTGGAAGGCCTATCAAAGGCGTCTAAAAACCGTAATCGAAATCCCTGAGATCCGCGCTCCTCAGGGACTAGAGGAGGCCGTAGGACGTCTAGAGACAGCGATCCTGAATGCCCTCCATGAAAACACAGTAGTGGAAGACATAAGCAGGCACCGGCATACAGAGGACCTCCCGGAGCCTCTAAAAGCCGAGGTCCGGACAAATAGACGACTCCGAAGGGTCTACGCCAGGACCCGAGAGAAAGAAGACAGGATTGTACTAAATCGCCACTCCCAATTCCTGAGGGATAGCCTCAAGGAATACCGGGATAACAAGTGGAGTGAAAAAGTGAAATCCCTGGATACAACTCACCAGACTGCATGGCAAATGCAGCGTGCCTTAAGGTCTGACAAACGACCCTTACCGCCTCTTCAAAGTGTAAACGGCCCTGTCAGATCAAGACAAAGCTGAGATCCTTGCCGACGCCATTGTTCAGCAAGGTCAGTTAAACCATCACCCCAACGAAGACGACATGAAGACATAGAAGTCAACGAGATTGTAAGGGATCTGGACGCACAGGTTCTACCTTAACACAATCCAACTCCTGTCTCCCCTGGAGAAGTCAGAGACATAATAAAAAGGCTAAAGGTGAAAAAAGCCCCTGGAGCTGACGGCATTACCAATAAGATGCTGAAGTACCTTCCAAGAAAAGGTTACAGTGCGATGGCCAACATCATCAACACCATATTGAGGACATGCCACTTCCCCAGCATGTGGAAAAAGGCTGAGGTCATAGTCCTGGAAAAACCAGGCAAGGACTGCACCCTACCGCAAAACTACAGGCCCATAAGTCTACTCCCTGCACTAGGCAAAGTAGCTGAGCGAGCCATCGCTAGAAGACTAAAAGATGAGACCCAAGAGCTAGATGCCATTCCAGACGAGCAATTCGGCTTCAGGGCTGGGCACTCATCTAAACAACAAGTCCTCAGAGCTACTGAATACATCACAAAAGGATTCAACAACAGAGAAGCCACAGGAGCAGTCTTCCTAGACATCGAGAGGGCCTTCGACAGGATGTGGCACCAGGGACTGGTGTACAAAATGTCTGTGGCCGGATACGAGAGAAGAAGCATTAAAATAATACGCAGCTACCTAAGAGACAGGACATTCTCCGTCAAAGTGAATGATACCCACTCTGAACAAAGACGACTGGTAGCAGGAGTTCCACAAGGGTCGGTACTAGGACCCTTGCTTTACTCCATCTTCTCCCATGATGTCCCGATAGGAGACGAGGGCATAACAGCACTCTACGCAGATGACACCGCCATCCTACACAAAAGCAGAAGCACCCGCATCCTTGGAAGACTGCAAGAGGACATAAATGACCTTAATGACTGGTGCATTAAGTGGAAAGTCAAGATCAACCCCCAGAAAACGCAAGCCATACTTTTCCAACGAAGGACTGCCAGAGCCAGAATCCGAGTTGGAGAAGTGGAGATTCCATGGTCCAACGAAGTCAAGTACCTAGGTATGACCATGGACAAACGACTGACTTGGACCAAACACATCAATGCAGCGAGGACCAAAGCCAGGCAGGCAATGAATAAACTTTATCCATTGCTCTGCCGAAAGAGCGAAATGGCAATCAGGACAAAGCTGCTACTCATCAAAACAGTAGCAAGGAGCCAACTAACGTACGGCTCCACAGCTTACGGCTATGCGTCAAAAACAAACCTTCTAAAAATCAAGAGGACAGAAAACAAACTGATAAGGATGGCGGCAGATGCCCCGTGGTTCATCAGGAATGAGGACTTGCAGAGAGATCTTCAATGGACACAAATTGAAGACTTTATGCAACAAAAGGCTACCCGAGCCTTCAGAGCAGCCGAAAACCATCATAATGAAAATCTACGAGACCTAGTGAATTACGATCCACTAGCTCCAAACCACAACAATAGGACAAAACACAGAAGACCAAGACACGGACTTCTGCGTTAAAAGTGCTTGAGGATGGATGCAAGTGAATCAAAACTTCTGAGCCTCCGTGCTCCTCAGAAGCTAGATCTTACTTGCAAAAATTCTTAAGCAACTCATGTGGCCAATAAAAATCTCCAAAAAGAGGATTCCCAGGTACCTCAGCTGGCTCCGGCGTGAGCTGCAGCTGAACCTGAGGTAAAAGAAGAGGATACCAGGTACCTCAACTGGCTCCGGCGTGAGCTGCAGTTGAACCTGAGGTAAAAGAACACCCCTCCTCAGCTCCTCACTGCAAGGACACGGAACAGCAGTGACACTGAGAGCCCAGAAGAGGACACACCAAGAAGACCAACACACGGATGGACGGAGGAACCTGACATCGGCAAACTGGAAGGATCAGTGGGACGCTGACAGTGGCAACCGGACAGACGGGAGGACGGATCAACAAGAGTAACTTCAACAGGTAAGACGACTACATTACTAATGATATTTTCCTTTTCAGATATATAGTAACGAGAGGCGGCACAAAACACCGTGCCAAAGAGGCAACTCACCCCCCCCCCCCCAGAGGACCATGTCTTTTAGAGGGTCATCCCCGGAAGGACGGCATCAACCCCATCGAATCTGATGGGGGCCCGGTGGGGGTTTAGTGGGTATGGCAATCTGTCAAGTGTAAGAACCTGGCAGTAATACGAGTCCCACACTGTTTCCATCCCAACCGGGATGGAGTCGTGCGTAAAAGCATTCCCCATCGACACAAAAAAAAAAAATTCGAGCTCATTTAGTGTTCAGATCTCGTAAAGTAAAGATCCCTGAAGATGCCTCGTGCAATCGAAGGTGAAACGTCGGATAGTGATTGCAATTTGACACGGTCTAATCCCAAGACGCTAGCTTTTGTCAACTGTCGGTACTTATTGAACAGCCAGTATTACCATGACACATTTGCGTTACCTACGCGGTACGATAAATAAAGAAATCTCTTTGAACATTTATATTTTTAACAATTTACTTTTAAAAGCAACAAAATTTCGAATTATTTTGGAGCCTATTAAAAATTTAGTTTACTAATATTTTAATTCAATCTGATAAGTAGTTTTTAAGTTATAAGACGAACACTGACAGACAGATAAATAAACCGAAGACCGAAAGGCGAAATTGATAAAAATAAAAAAGATTTTTTTCATGATTAAAAACAATTTATTTGGCCGCCATCTTGAATAAGTACCACAGTTTTACTAGTTCATCTCTATATCACAGTTAGTTATAGCACACAATTTGAAATCAATTCATTAAGTAGTTTTTCCGACTTAATATCTTTTTTCAGACCGAATTTTTAAATATTTTATTAGGCCGCCATTTTGTTCTGGATTCGTATCAAAATTTTGCCAGTTCGCTCCTACATAATGATTGATTTTTGTGAAATATTTTAGCTAAATTGGATATGCAGCTTTTTTAGTAATAATTTTTTAGCATTTTATTAGTCCGCCATTTTGTTTTGACATATTGGATTTCTACCAAAATATTACCAGGTCCATATGAATATGAAATATTACCATGTCACATATGACCCTTAATTTTTGACCAAATTTTCGTCAAAAGTCAATCGGGTAAGTAGTTTTTTAGCTATGCCGCGGGACAGATCGATCGACAGACAGACAGACCGACGAAATTGAGAAAACATGTTTTTCGTTATCTTGGGACCCTGAAACGTAACGATCTGAAAAAATCTTGGAGGGCGATTTTTTCACGATTATAATACTTCCGTTTAACGAGGGATGGAAAAATTAATCCTTAGATTAAACCACGGTGAAGTCTGAGTCAAAAACCTGGAGAAATTTGACTGAAATTAAATTATAAAATGCACACATCGAAAGTAAAAATTTTAATGGTTCTCTTCCCGTTCGCCAATCTTATTACCTGGTATGTGTCGCCGCTAAAAAAATAAAAAGGGACGCTCCATCTTGCGGTTGACATATAGCGCACCTGTGCCACCCTGCGACCTTTTTATTTACATACAAATATATGTATGGGGCAAAGGCGAAGTATAAAGCCTCTTTAGAAGGTCACAATCAATTGGACATATATTTAGTTCTCCGCTGTATGAAGTATACGAAAACCTATACCAGGCTTTTAAATCACTAGCCGACAAGATTTTTCTAACACGGTCCAGCTCATTATTTTCACAATGGAAATATCCTACCAATAATAAAAAAAATATTCGGAGAGCTGTAATACGTACCATTTTTTAATAGCCTACTTAGAACCTTTTGTATTGGCAGGGAAACAATTTTATTGTGGGGCGGCTAAAATGGGTCCATTTTACAACGGAAAAATTACCTAGACTGGGTTGTTTACAACATTAGACATAAAATAAACGTTAAACATCACTCTTCTGTTGAGTTTCGAATTGAGTGGTTTTCTGTGTATCGATAAGCAAGTGTATGTGAAGACAAGAATGTCGAGTCAAAGGCGCCAAAGTTGCAAAATTTCTCCTGACAAATTTTGTTATATTTGTGGAGATTTTCTGATGAAATCACAAGCCAGGCCATTTTCCGAAAATATAAAAAAGCCTACTTTAAATATTTTGGTTTGTTAATTGGGGATCAAGATAACCGGTGGGCTCCTCACGTGTGCTGTTTTAGTTGTAGTGTATCATTGGTGCAGTGGATGAAGGGAAAGAGAAAAAGTATGCCTTTTGCAGTTCCAGTGGTATGGCGACAACACACCAATCATTCTTACGATTGTTATTTTTGCCTGACAAAGAGTGAAGGTTATTCCAAAAAGGGAAAGCACAATATAGAATATCCAAATTTGCAATCTGCCATACGACCTGTTCCTCATAACGCAAATTTGCCAGTGCCGATTGCGCCTTTAAATTGGCAAGCTATTGATTTGGGAGATAACGCATCATCAGGCAGCTCAAAAGAACAGTGCACCGATCCCACTTTTACCACAGGTCCCAGTTCCGGCGAGCCACATTTGATTGTTCAAGGTGAATTAAATGATTTAGTACGTGATTTGGGGTTATCCAAGCAACAGTCAGAACTTCTGGGTTCCCGTCTTAAGGAATGGAACCTATTGGCCAAAGAAAATGCTATGTTTTCTGGATTCCACAGTATGGAAAATTCGTTGTGCGCGTGTAGTGATATAGACAGTTTAATGCAGGAACTTGATATTGAACATTCTCCATGGGAGTGGCGCTTATTCATAGACTCATCTAAATATAGTTTAAAAGCTGTGTTATTGCATAATGGAAATTTAAAACCTCTATACCAGTTGCCCATTCAAGTGCAATGAAAGAAAATTATGAAAATATGGGCACGATTTTGGATAAAATAAACTACAATAGGTATAAATGGCAGATATGTAGGAACTTTAAAGTTATAGCGATTTTAGTGGGACTTCAGGGGGGATTTACAAAATATTGCTGTTTTCTTTGTTTATGGGACAATCGTGCAATAAATCAGCATTATGTAACAAAAATTTAACCAGAGACAAGCGAATTGCAACCGGGATCTCAAAATGGTAAATTTATACCTCTTGTTGATCCCAAAAATGTCCTTTTGCCTCCTCTTCACATTAAACTTGGGCTGATGAAAAACTTGTGTGAACTGTGAAGGCTTTGAATAAAGGTGGTGATGGATTTACATACCTAAGACAAGTGTTTCCCCAGTTAAGTGATGCCAAATTAAAAGAAGGCATTTTTATTGGGCCACAAATCAGAAAATTGCTGGACGATGTCAGGTTTACGGAAAAGCTTACCAGGCGAGAACTCAGAGCATGGAATTCATTTGTTAATATAGTAGGAGGATTTATAGGCAACAATATGGATAAAAATTATGAACAATTAGTTAATGAACTCTTAGATGCCTATAAAGCGTTTGGTGCCAGAATGTCGTTAAAAATCCACTTCCTCCATTCACATCTGTCATTTTTTGCTAAAAGTTTGGGAGCTGTTAGTGACGAGCAGGGTGAAAGGTTTCACCAAGATATCAGAACAATGGAAATTGGGTACCAAAGACGATGGGATCCAGTCATGATGGGTGACTACTGCTGGTTTTTGAAGAGGGAAGATAGGAGAATTAGTGTTTTAAGTTAATATTTTTCTCGTTTGCTTTTCTCTTTGACGTATGGTATATTTAATAGGCGAAAACTGTAAACATACTCAATAAACAGGGTTAAGAATTTTCTGAAATCATTTTTTCTATAGATATTAAATATCGTAACATTCGATATGGTTCTTCAACTCTAACAAGAAAACCCTACGTGCTACAACTCTCTATTTCTCATTTTCGTATTTGGATAGGTCCATTCTATTAGATTATGCTATTCTGATTTGTGTTACAACAAAAAAAATTTTTTTGTCGGCCAGTGATTAGAGTCTGAAAATTAAGATTAAATTTGATTAAAATAGAAGATGATTGGTTCAAATCTTGTAAGTAACTTTTGAAAGAGTTTCCGTTGTCGGAATTGGCTGAAATTTGTTATACATAGATAAACCCAATGACAATACAATATTATGAACCGCTGACAAATATTTTGAGCACAATAAAATCAGAGCTTGATACTCCTACTCAGCTTTTAAAATATATGCACTGGAACGCACTTGTGTAAATAGAATGAAACTTATGTGAAAATCGGCATTGTTTTCAAATTATATTCTATTAATTCCATTTCTCTTTTTATTTCATCAATTAGAGAATTTGAAATTTATGCCGAAAAAATTATCATTAAGATTAAACACGACATAAGCAATAACCTCACCTAAAATCTAACCTCGCTCTAAAATCGCCCGGATTGCTGGTCCAAAAATCTCGGACAAGTTAGTTAACGGGCAATACCTCAGCACGAGATGTCACTTGAAAAAAATAACAAAGGGGTAAAAAGGAGTTTCAAAATCAATATAAGATGCCTATACCTGAAATACCCAGAAAGCGATCGAAATGTCTAAAAACTAAAAAAAAACTGTTTCGTCCTTTTCAATTTTCCCGTATTCCACTTTTTTTTTTCGAGAAAAGTAACGAGGGCCGGAAATTATTTATGGGACGCCAAATTTCCCCCGATGAATTGAAAAACCACATCACCAAAATTGCTCTATAGTTTTTGGCTCTGTAGAATATGAACTGTTGATCCTAAGAGAATCAAATAAATACGCAAATAAACGCCTTTACTTCTTCAGACATTTTTGAATTGTAGCATGCACGAATTCTGTTTGCCATTCGTGGTTCCTTCGTAAAATCGTATCGGTACCACTGGGATAAAAAACGACTTAATATATCAAAAATTCCTCCTCTCTATTCCAAGACATAGATTTACATTTTTTATACGAAGTTGAAAAATGCGGTAAAACCTAGTTTTGAGTAAAATACATTATTTTTCCGTTTGCCATTGTCACTGTCCATTATAGAGAAACATTTTTTAAGTCAAAGATTTAAGCTAAGAATGCCTAAAATATAAAATTTTGTTAATCGATATTGGCTTTTTCGCATAATATTAGAAATCTCTTTTCCAAATCGCTTTGATATTGTGTGAACGTTAATATGGAGGATGTTCCTTAATGTCATCTACATACCGACTGGGGTCAATCGTTTGCTTATTTTAAGCCTAAAAGTAGACAAAAATATATCTCTTGACTTGTTTCATCTTCCAGATACAGAGTGTTCAAATTTAACAAAATCGGTAAATTTCGTTAACCCGGAATTTCCCTAGTTATGAATCTTTCCTTTTATCGGACATAGTGAAATGTGGCCCAGCTTAGTTCACTATACAGTCATTTAGTAATACATTCAAATTATCTTTTCAAACATTTTTATTAGACGCCATTTTGTTCAATAACGTTGAATTCTTACCAATATTTTACCAGTTTCTACCTATACCACATTTCATTCTTAAACAGAGCTTAAATACATTCACTAAGTTGTTTTTACACTGACACACACCGTCATTTGTTACGTCATATTAAACCCGTTTATCCCTACAACAGTTGAATACATTTTTTACGGTGATTTTCCAACTTTGTTTCGCCATCGCCTCGAATTCGTACCACAACTTTACCAGTTTATATCTTTATCCTACTTAATACTTCCACACAGTTTGTGGTTAATCTAGAAAAAGTTTTTGTCATTTTTATTAGGTCACCATTTTGTTTTCATAAACTGCCATTAGTTTTTGCAGATTCCTCCGGTTGTGAGATTAGCCACTTAATTTCAGTATTTTAATTAGTTTATTGTGAAAATTCTTTTTGAAATAACAACAATTGTTAAAAGGGATTTATAAAAAAGAGGTATGCAGATTGGCTTTTTATAAAAATTTTGTACATATTTCGATTTCCGATATTTTTTACATAGTATTTTATTTATCTTTCTAAAATTTTTGAAGTTTAAAAGAATTTCATGAGAATATCTGCATAAGTATTTAATCGAGTTGACTGCATTTCTTAGGAAGGTTTAGCTCAAATCCATGAACTTTTTGAAACTGTACTAAAATTTTGCGGATAATTGCAGTTGTATTACAATACAATGCGCTATTTTTTTTGTAAATTTATAGAAATTATCATGTCACTATTACATACTCAAATGTTTTATTTTAAGTTGTATATAACTTGTAGATTCTCTCAAATCATATTCCTTTTGGATTTTGACAGCTTTTTTCTGTAAATTTGATAGCTGACAATAAATTCTCCAGTCAAAATACTTAGTTATCTAGAGCTGTTATTTACAAGTTTATTTAAATTATTGCATAAAATCTGAAACTCTTACTGCCGGTTGCAGAAAACTCAATTAAAGTTTATAATGTTTAACGGAATGTCAAAACTGACAGCGATTTCTTAGATTTCTATAAGCGGCTTGTCAAATCCGAAAGCTCGGTTAAATATTCTAAACAGCAATTAAGTTTTACTGAACTGGTTGTTTATGAATTAATATTAGACAAGTGCCAGTTTTGACAGGATTTTTTACTGCTTGTTATAACAAAATATTATTTTTCATAGTATATTTTATAAATTTATTAATGAAATAAATTACTCCCAATTATGTAAATGCTTTGGGCGAAAAAGAAGAACACTAATGCCAAAAATTAGCCTTGCAATTTTTTAACTACAGTTTTTACACTTTTAGATTACTTTACTGCGGACGTGTAATCTTGATGTCCATTAGACGTACAACATCCATATGATACGTCAAAAGGCGTCTTTTGGGCGAAAGTGATGCCATCTCCTGGACGTTATTTAGCCGTCATGTGCTACCTGGGTAGTAATAATAATAGTATAAGTACCTGTATAATAATAGTTTCTGTTAAAATTCAAAATATTCCACAGCAATTCAACGAGTTTAAAATTTTTCGAAAACCCCCAAATATTTAACACAGAACAGCTGTGTTTCTGTTACTTGAATCTTAACTCCATGAAATCTGAACACTGAATGTGTTCAGATCTCGTGGAGTAAAGATCCCTGAAGATGCCTCGTGCAATCGAAGGCGAAACGTCGGATAGTAATTCCGATTTCACGCGGTCTAATCCCAAAAACCATGATTTCTTAACCTGAGAGAATTACTTTTTTCACAATTATAAACATTTTATCTAGCTGTCATTTTGTTCCTCATCTTAAATTAGTACCACAATTTTACTAGTTCATCTCTATACCACAATTAGTTATGACACAATCAACTCATTAAGCAGTTCTTCAGGCTGAGTTTTCAAATATTTTATTAAGCCGCTATTTTGATCCGCCATCTTGGATAAGTACCAAAATTTTACCAGTTGATTCCTACATAATACTTGGTTTTTATGCAAAATTTGAGAAAAATTGAATAAGTGGATTTTTGGTAATAATTTTTTCAAAATTTCGGATTTTTACCAAAATGTTACCAGGTTAACTCCATAAGACCCTCAATTTTTGAACAAAATTCGAAGTCAAGGTAAGTAGTTTTTTAGCTATACCGCAAGAAAGCAGACCGACAGACAGACAGGTCGATAGAATTAGGAAAACATGTTTTCGTTATATAAGGCCCTACCCTGAAACGTAAAGATTTGAATAATATCTCGAAGGGTGATTTTTTCACGATACTTCTTTAATTATTTTTGAAGCGTCTACATTTCCCTCTTCTCTAAATTTCATTTGAGTGGCGTATGCCAGTTCCTCTACGGTTTTACTACACCGCAAATACTGCTATTAAAGTTATTTCGGTCGTCCAACACACTGTTTTTTTGCCTTTGACCTCTCGTTTTATTTCCTAACTTGCCATTTACATTTTAAACTATTAAAGTTAGATCCTTTTTCTATTAAAATTTTTCAAATTTTTTTCTGGAAACACATAATTTTGGATTTAAGAATTATTGAAAATATAATTTGAAAATATATTCTAATTTTAAAAAATAATACTTACATTTAATAAAATCAATATTAAACTTTAAGTTTTTTAAAAATATTATTTTTTAATTATTTTTTTATGATTTCGATTCTTTTCAATTCTTCCCTTTTACGAAGGAAGTAAAAATAGGCTTTTTATTAATTTTTAAAAAACTGTTTCGTCGGCTTTATTGAAATTTAGCAAGTTAGCTTGTAGTGGTAAGGAGACGCAATAAGATTATAATTGTCTATTTCAGTGACATCCAGAAGTATAACATAATTGATACTTAAAGAAAAAAACAATTATTTTTTTACTTGCCTTTTGAGTTTTATTTCATATGTTAGTTTTATATATTTTTTTCAAATAGGATCGAGGAAAGTTAATTAATAAAAATATTTGAAATCACTTTTACCGATTTTCGAAATGAAGACCAGTTTACTCGCGTCCCCTTCGTTTACATTTGCGAACACCTACGTCCTCTTCCGCCCTCTTCCTGCCGCCCCATCATCAGTTCTATCATTTCGGTCGGACCCGGTGTGTGATGCCTGAGCTGTCTGAACAGATATCAAACGGGAGCAGCCAATTCTCAAAATTGAAAAACCTATTAGGCAAAATGGAAAATAGAAAACGAGTGTATCGGGCATATTGGATCTTCTTCAATATACGTGTTATAAGATACGCCGGCAGCACGTGGCGTGTACACATATTGACAGATGAGCCGGAGTGGGGCTTTTAATTGACAGAAAAGTTTTTTTTGCAGAATTACATGGTTACTGTTACCGCTAAGTTTTTCATTAATATTACATTGTAAACAATCCAGTATTCTGCAAATTCACAACTCTAAATATTAAATTTTGACAGTTCAACATTGAATAAAAAATCTAATTAAAGTAAAAAAAATAGTTTGAATGTTAATTTTTATTGTTTTCAATACTTTATAAAAACATATTTAGTACGTGAAAACTTTCTTAAATAGAGCAATGTAGTGAAGAATGTTTTACTTAATTATTCTTTGTAAACTACTTTAAATTGCTGAGCCGCATGATGACCTAACCAAATTATGCTCTTTTACATTATTCAATTTTTTTTTTAAAATAGGTAAAATTGTTTTACCCGAAACTTCCCTCGATATGAATATTTCCTTTCCTTATGAATAGTAAAGTGTTACCCAATTTAGTTCTTTACATAGTCATTTAGTATACCGTCATTTCAAACATTATTATTGGGCGCCATTTTGTTCCACGATATTGGAACGGCACCAATATATCACCTACGTCACACTTACTTATTGAATTTTTTATACTGTTTTTTAAGACTGCCATTTTATATCGCCACTTTGAATTCGTACAGGGGAGTGCAGCCCATGGAAGCAAGGGAAGCAGTGCATTCCCAAAAAAAATTACAAAACATCTTCTGAAATGTAATTTTTGCAATAGGAAACCATTAATTTAGTTTATATTAAAAATGCTAAAATATTATCCTAATTATCAAGCCCATAATAAATGCGGCCTTGACTCCGACCGAACGACAATACAAAATGGAATAGAACCTATGCGGGCCGCTAGCTTCTCTGCAGCCAAGTCCTGTGTGCTTGATTTCCTGTGAATCGAACCAGAGGTTATTGAACTCTCCACCGGCTGTTTGCAATTTTTGCATTTCAGTCGCGTGCTTAAAGTAGGGGAGGAAGCTATCGTTGGAATGAGTTCTCTGTTTGAACGGCTATCCGTGTGTTGTGTGATACGTACGTCGCGTCCTGCATGGTGCGACATGGATATGCAAATACCGTCAACTTCGACTGCCGATAATAGCGTTGAAAATGTTGGATTATTTAGTATGAAGACGGTGTGTGAATGTGTGGTATGTGTCTTAATAATAAAGGGATTTTCAACATTAAACTTCGCTGATAAGCTTTAAATAATTTCCAAAGGAAGGGCACAACCGCCTATGAAAAGTTTAACCACAAAAATGAAAAACTGTATCAGACATTTTTATCCGGAAAAACAATACGAACAATTTAAACGGCTAACAGGGAGTGAAAATATAAGTAAATTATTTTATTGGCCATGTTTACTTTTTGAAAATGAAAAAGGTCTCTGGAATAAAACTGGTTTTTCCGATTTAAACAATTTTCATAAAGCTGTAAAAAGACACATTATGTCCCAAGTGCATTTGCAGGCCGTCATAAAAGAAAAAGTTTTCGGCAAAACCAGAATTGAACACGCCCTTAATAAACAGTTGGAAATTAGCCACCGCCAACACAATGAACTAGTCGATAAAAATATGCAAATATTAAGAAGACTTAATTGTCCAATATATTGTATATTGTCATTTTAACTGTTTTTATAAAAATATTCTTAGTGTTGATTGGGTATTTAAATATTGTTTATTGTACTATTTATGTATGTTTAATTTAGACCATATTAGTTGAATGACTTGTAATTTTATGGAAGCTTATTCACAAGAGTTTACTCTTTGTAACAAATAAAGCGATTTTTGACTTTGACTTTGACTTATCGATGTTGTTTGTTTTCTCGGACAGCACGCATTGGGATTTAGAGGTCATGACGAAACAACGGTTTGTTCAAATAGAGAAAATTTTCGAGATTTACTTAGTTTAATGGCTAAATATGATGATTGCTTAAAAAATCATTTAGAGCAGTCTAGCGTTTTTCGCGGAAAGTCGAATCGAATCCAGAATGATTTAATTTCCGCTGTTGCAACCATTATTCTAAAAAGAATTAAGCAGGAGATTGGCGAGGCGCGGTTCATTGCTACTGTTCTGGACGAAACAACTGATATCACTAATTTTAGCCAATTATCTATAGTAATACGCTATGTTAAAACAGACGGAAGTATTCAAGAGCGATTTTTAAGTTTTAAGAATGTGTTCGAAAATCGTACCGCAGATGCGTTAGATACCGTAGTTTATAATGTTACTAAAGAAATTAATGGAGAGAAAAAATTAGTTGCTCAAAGCTATGATGGAGCTGCAGTGATGGCAGGACAATTAGGGGGTCTGCAAGCTAATGTTCGAGAAACTTTCCCAAGTGCGTGTTTGTCCATTGTTTTGCTCATAAATTAAATTTAGTTTTATCCCAGTCCATCAATCACATTAAAGAGTGTAAAGTATATTTCGTTGCTTTAAGTGGCATGGTTGCTTTTTTTTCCAAGTCAACAAAACGTACACAAGCTTTGGACTCCATTGTCCACAAACGATTGCCCAAAGTAGCTCCAACTAGGTGGAACTACAATGGAAGACTTGTGTTAACAGTATCTGAAAATCGTGAATCACTGATTGAACTGTTTGAGAATATAATAGAAAATAATGAAACGTGGGACTCAGAATAGTTCGAGGGGGTTTTTGGACTGTTTTAATTTTAATTATTTGTTGAACATATTTTCAGAAATATTTCCATTCTCGGACAATGTTTTTAATATATTACAAAATAAAACAAATGATATTGCTTTTTGTCTAAAAAAAGTGGATGATTTTAAGTCCATGTTAAGCCAAAAAAGAGATGACTTTGACCTATTTTGGGAGAAAAGAATGACATTAAATGTAGAGTCACAAGCCAAGCGTCTTCAAACACACAAGGTGGGAGATGTTCAAACATCATACAGACGCCTCTTTTATGAAATAATCGATTAAATTCAACAACAAATAAAATATAGATTTAACGGTTTAAATGATTTTAAATTTCTCGAGCTCTGCAATATTGATGCATTAAAATGCGTTTAAATCTCTTCTTCATCATTATGGCCAGTTCTTCGACCGAGTGTTACTGCGATCTAAACTAAAAGTGATTTACGAAACTGATGACATTAGGGCAAAAATAACGCTAAGGAACTAATGCAATTTTTAAAAGACAAGGAGCTGGATGATGCCTACACCGAAGTGTCGAAATACTTGCCACAAGTTCATCAGTAGAACGCAATTTTTCAGCACTTAAACGTATAAAAAATTTCGTGAGAAATTCAACGGGGCAGGAGAAACTTTCGCATAAATCGCTGTTGTCCACTGAAAATAAGCTGTTCCAAAATATGTCGGAGCATCGACGTTTTTATGATGACGTCATTGACGAATTTGCAAAAAATGATCGAAGATTCGAATTACATTACAAATAGGTAAGTTTCTAAAAATTGCTTCCCTTTCTTAAAATTTCACCGCACGCCCCTGAATTCGTACCAGTCAATACCCGTATCACATTTAGTTTTGCTGCAAGATATTAGGTAATTGAATAGGAAAATTTATTACAATTTCCTCCCGTCGTATTGGATTTTTACCAAAATAATACATCCCATCATATATCCCTACATAATCTTTAATTTTTGACCAAAATTTAAAGTCAGTCAGCTAAGTAGTTTTTAGTTACGCAGCGAATTGACAGGCAGACCAACAGACAAACCAATGGAATTGAAAAATATATATTTTTTGGCATCTAGGAACGCTAAAACGTAAAGATATATAAACCAGGAATTTTTTTACAATTACAAATATTTCATTTGCCCGCAATTTCTTCCGCCATCTTGTATTCTTACCACAATTTACCAGTTCTTCTCTATACCACAGTTAATTCTTGGACAAAATTTGAAATCAATCTCATAAGTATATATTGGATTAAACTGGACGAAACCCAGACATTTGAGAGGTGTATACATACATATTTTATAACTGATAGGAGCATCAAATTTGAATATTATGTCAAAATGCCAGGAGTATACCTATTTATAATGGAATAGACAAATAATAATAAATAAACACTTACAAGAAAATATTAAGTGCCTTTTCTGAAACACTCTGTTTCTGTACACAGGTCAAACTTGAACTTTCAATTAAAACACCGTCTTTTAGTGCTTCAAGTGGTTACTGAAGCTTTTGGTCGATTTTAGTGTTAGTTTCAGTTTAGTTTTTCCTCTATAATATATAATAATATTATATACATAATTCTGTTTTTGATTCTTGCAATCGAGAAGATATTTACAAATATCTGGCCCGACATATATCGAACTAAAATGTTGGTATATTGTCTTTTTTTGAATAATATCTCGAAGGGTGATTTTTTCACAATTACAGTACTTCCCTTTTATGAAGGAAGTAAAAATTGGATTTTTATTAATTTTTAAAAAACTGTTTCGTCGGTTTTATTGAAACTTAGCAAGTTAGCTTGTAGTGGTAAGGAGACGCAATAAGATTATAATTGTCTATTTCAGTGGCATCCAGAAGTATAACATAATTGATACTTATAGAAAAAAACAATTATTTTTTTACTTGCCTTTTGAGTTTTATTTCATATATTAGTTTTATATATTTTTTTCAAATAGGAAAGTTAATTTATAAAAATATTTGAAATCACTTTTACCGATTTTCGAAATGAAGACCAGTTTACTCGTGTCCCCTTCGTTTACATTTGCGAAATGACTATTATATTTAAAAAACCAAGTACCCAGTTTCTGTACCTCCGACAAAAAAACATGTCATTACATGTCTTGTAAAAAAAAGATCGAGCTTGTAATCTGACTGGTAGGTTTTATCCCAAGATGCGTCGTTATGAAAGCTTAAAGCCAGAGAAAGAAATGTCGTGTTTCCCAAAATTCGTCCTTAACTCCGATCGTACTGAATTTTATGTTAATCTCTAAATGGAGTTTAAACGTTCTTTTGGTGGTGTTACTTGATTCGTCAAGAGACAACCGTTCAGATGTTACAGAGCCAAACGTAAAATACTAGTGAAACATACAGAAAGAAAATTGCAGTTTTATTTCTAAATTGTTCGCCCTGTATAAACTGGAGAGCAGTTCTTGTGAGTTGGTTTTTTATTCCCCCAGGGAAACTTTAGAGTCACATAAACTATTCCTCCCTGGTTACTCTTTTCGCAAAAAAAAGAGAGAGATTCAGGCGAGCTTTTATAACCGACGTGTGATGTAGACCATAACCCGTATCCCTATTTTTTTTATATTTTTAAAAATTTAAATATAAATGTAAAGGAAACCAAGGTTCTAGCATCGGTTCCAAGATTTTATAAACAAAAAAATTGAGAATCTATGGCTGCAAGTAGCGTAGAAAGACCCATCATCAATCTGATTAACGTATCCAATCTACCACCAGCGAAGAAGAAATCATTAAAACCAAGCAGCTTTAAGATACTCAGATTCCACAGTTTTCCCAAGATACACAAGAACATTGTACCACTTCGACTGATCGTCAGTGCGATAGACTCGCCCACATACAAACTACGTAAATATCTTTAAAACATTTTTCTTAATCCATTTACTGGAAAAATAAATCCTTTTATAAAAAACCCTGCACATTTCGTGAAAAAACTTAAGGCAATCCAGTTGAATCCCGAAGATATTTTGGTCAGTTTCGTTGTATAATCACTGTACATAAATGTTCCTGTCACCTACTCAATTTCCATTATATCAGATTTATTGTCATAATAATCTTGATAAGAACTTAATAGACCTAGTCGAAGCTTGCCTTACATCTACTTATTTCATTTTTCAGGGAACTTTTTATGAATAAACCTCAAGGGCAGCCATGGGATGTCGTCTATCACCTGTAGTAGCGAATATCTTTTTGAAAGCTTTGAGGATATTGCTCTAACATCCGCTCAGTAAAACCAAAACTCTGGTTGAGATATGTAGATAATAATTTTGTTGTTTGGCCTCATGGACACGATAATCTCCTCATACTTCTGGACCACCTTAATCAACAACATCATAATATTAAGTTCACAATAGAAATGTAATTTAATGGAACGATTCCCTTTCTAGGTGTATGTGTTCAAAGGAAGGAAAATGGTACATTAGGATATTCTTTGTATAAAAAACCGACGCATACAAATCGATACTTAAATGCATATTCCCATTACCATCCAGCACAAAAGAAATCGGTTATTAACTCACTAGTATTTAGAGCTATTTCGATTTCTGATTCTCTAACATCGAAAACATCGAAACTGACCGAAGCTCTCATAGGGAATGGCTATTGCACTGAAGATACTCCGCGTTCAATTAAAAGATATAGTAATCCAAGTCCGCCAAAGGAGAATGATAAAGAGCCACCATTAGGTAGTCTTGTTCTTCCTTAGATACATGGCACTACAGACAAAATAGGACGATTGCTTTGGCGGTCCAACATACGTACAATCTTCAATACACATAAGAATATTGGACAATGGTTGCGATCCCCGAAAGATATTGTACCTTTTCAAATAGAAGCAGTATATAAAATTACTAGCTCCTGTGGAGAATTGTATGAAGTGGGAGAAACAGAACGCTCAATATCAACTAGGCTTAAGGAACATGAATGATATATTAAAAAGAAACAAATTGTTCAATCTGCTGTAGCTGAATACCAGTATACCACTGACCATATTATAAATGTAAAGGAAACAAAGGTTCAAGCATTGGTTCTGTGATTTTATAAACCAAAAATTAGAAAATCTTTTGAAATTTTAAACATAGAGAAAATTACAATAGAGATACGGGTTACGGTCTACATGACACGTGGAAACCGATCTTAACACAGGGTCACGGTTCGACGAGCACAAATCGAGTATAAAAGCTCGCCTGAATCTCTTCCAGCTCATTCAGTATTCAGATCTCGTGTAGTAAAGATCCTTGAAGATGCCTCTCATGCAATTGAAGGCAAAACGTCGCGTCCAAGAACAGCGATTGCTGGATTATAAATATACCAGGTTTGATGCCTTTATCATTAAAACCATATCGATAAAATCGACAAAAACCCTGCAATGATATCACTATCTTTATTAACAGCAAAAAATACCCAATTAATGATACAGAAATATACCGGGTGTTCGAGTTTCAACAACAAAGCCCGTGCTTCTTCTTTACTTTCCAATAGTCATTTGTTTTTTTTGAACAAATCCTGGCAGTTTAGATAAAACTATAAAATTTCTGTATTTGACATTTTTTCTATCCTTAAAAATAAAGCAGCTTGTAGATCCTGTTAAGAATATAAATTTTTATTTATTATTATTATGTTTATTATTGATATTAAAAATCATTTAGAAACCAATACTTATGTAAAATTAAAATCATCAGAAAATATAACACATGTCATTTTCTGAAATAATGTATGTAACTGCACAATGTTTAGTAAAGCAAATATTTAGAATTTTGTTGACGCAATAATATCGTTTGAGAAAAATGAAAAAGGGTGTGTAATTATACGTATAAGCTGCTGGTTTTTGCTGCAATTTGATTTGTTTAATATAAAACATAGATATTTCGTTTTAAAAACAGTAGTAAAACTATTATTTTCAATGTAAACTATTTATATTTAAAATTCTGCAGCAAAAAATAATTCTGTTAAATTTGTAGTTCATGATAAGAGAAACCCAAAGCACAAGAAAACTATTACACAATAAAATCAATAAACCAATAGATAAATAAAAAGGAAAAAACGGAAACAAAATAAAAACATTGCAACTCACAATTAAAACCATGCTTTTCACTGAAGTAACACACTGCGTTTTTTAAAGTCCAAAAAAACAATAAAAATATTAATTCGATCAAGTTTCTTTAGTAATAGTAGTCCTTTATAAATAATATTTGATAAAAACCTGTAAATTTTCTATTTTTAAAATAGGTTTCCTTTAGGATTGATATGGCTATCAGCAAACTCAGTCCGTAAGTGTAAAGTTTCAGTTTCGTGCTTCTTCCTAACTAAAATTACAAATAATATTGAAAGTTTGGACATTATTGAAAAATCGGACGACGTCCCTTTTAAACGACCAACATCAGAATGAGTATTCGCATTACTAGTCTGGAAAACCGTATTTCTTTAACGTTATCTCGGAAAAATGAAAATGATTGTTGTGTGATTTAAGCCTTTCTTGGTGGTTAGAACAGTTCAAATTTAAAAGAACATTGACGATAAACTCACTTGCCACTGCGTGTTTAATTAACAGTGTTTAAAACATATAAACATATCAATTAGTTAAAAAAAATCGATAAAATAGAAGATCCCGGAACATCCCTCGTAACGGATTTCGCCACACACATATCAAGAAGTTTTAACATTCCAGTAGTTATTTGGTAGTAGTTTTATGTACAGGGTGATCAGTTAAGGGTAGCGAGCGGCCATATCTCATAAGATATTGGTCGTATAGATTTGAGAAAAAAAATCGTAATAAAAGTCGCCAAGAGAAATTGCTGAAAATTATTTTCGAGTTTGTCAAACGTCCGCTAGAGGGCGTAACAACCAACACCAAGTAGAAAAATGGGAGTTTTTATAGAATTTTGCCTAATGAAAATATATTGATGATATCATTTTCATATTTAGTGACCATTTCCCTACACTTTTTGTCTAAAATGTTTTGTTCTATATATCAAAATAAAGCGGTGGGGGAAGTTCAATTGTTTTTTCAAACAAACCAAGATGTCTCCCGTTTCTTTTGACCGATTTTAGCAAACTTAGGCTCATATGAAAGAGCATAATTTGCACTACAAAACGCTTATTCGGTTTTGAATTTTTGACTTTTGCTGGCGTCGCTAGATGGCGTGAACTGAATTAGTAGCATATTTTTTAGTTTTTTTTCAAAAAAAACAAATGTAATAGTATATTCATTTTTACATATTTTAAAAGGGGATAAATTTATATATAATTTAATGAAAATAATTTATCATCTACCTTTTTTTGAACCGTTGATATTGACCAAAATATTATTTTATTTTATTAAAAAATGGCACGCCACTGCTTTTTGTCAAAATAAAAATCATTTTCGTAATCACTTATTAGTTGCTAACAAAAAGAACCTCTTGACTTTTTTTCGTTAGACGAACGGTTTTGGATTGAAAAAAAAATGTTTAACAATGATAACAATAAGGTTCAAAATTATTTTTAAATATTACATCTCACAATAATAAAATTATTACCTATTATTTTTATCATTAATAATCATTTAATGCTTTAGTTCATAATTTATTATTAATAATTATTATTATTTCATAAATTAAATTAAAAATCAAACTTAACTAACATCGCATTTAAGCGAAGCAGGCCATGATCTACGTTAAGAAACAAAACACCAAATTGTCAATCACGTTGATATTCATTTTGATAGTTCCTGCTATTGACATCTAATTTAATGTTATGTAAAAAGTATTTTTACAACAAATCATGCCTTTTACGAATGAAGAAGCCTTTGATATGTTGAGAATTTATTTTCAATGTTTTGAAAATGCGGCGATTACTTCTAGGCAGTATGCACTGCGTTATCCCCTCCGAAGACACCATTCGAGAATGGTTTTTCATCGTTTAGCCTTACGTTTAAGACAACATGGCCAAGTGCAACCAAGTCCAACTTTGAGAAGAAATCGTAGAGTAAGAAGAGAAGATAACATTATAAATGTGTTGGCTTATATTCATGCAGACCCCCATTTAAGCATAAGAGAGATTTAGAAATATCCTATGGCTCAGTGCAAAAAATATTAATGGATTTTAAAATGCATCCATATCACATAGTGATTCATCAAGCCCTAAATGACACTGACTTTGAACGTAGGCTCGATTACTGCTATTGGCTTAGAGACTTCATTAGGGAAAACCATCATATTTTGTCACAAATATTGTAAACAGACGAAGCATCATTTTGCAGTTATGGCAGGGTAAATCTTCATAACGTGCATTACTGGTCGGACACTAATCCACACTGGTTACGTGAAGATTATCAGCAGGGTCGATGGAGCGTCAACGTCTGGTGCAGTGTTATTAATGGTGCTATTATCGGTCCGCACATCTTTAATGGCAATCTAACCTGTGGCATGTATTTGAACTTTTTATTTAACGATTTACCAGGACTCTTAGAAAATGTGCCTTTACATGTAAGAAGAAACATGTGGTTTCAACAAGACGGATGCCCGGTACATTATTCACGAAATGTGCAAAATTTTTTGAACAGGCATTTTCCTAACCGTTGGATTGGTAGAGGCAGTCTATTTTGTGGCCACCACGGTCCCCCGATTTAACCTGCCTTGATTTTTATCTGTGGGGCCGAATAAAGGATTTGGTGTATAAAACTCGACCAACTACTCGAGAAGACATGATAGTCCGAATTCAAAACGCCATAAATATTATACCAAGAGCGGAAATTGAGACAGCTGTCAACTCCACCCAGAAGAGATTGGACCAGTACATTCAAAATAATGGACAACATTTTGAACATTTACGACAAAACTATTAATTTATTTTTAACGTTTATTTTTAAAGTTCCATCTTCTTGTTTTTAGTGTTATTGCTCCTGCTGTTGTTGGACAGTTTTATTAAGATTTTTCATTGTTAAACATCTTATTTTTTCAATCCAAAACCGTTCGTCTAACGAAGAAAAGTCAAGAGGTTCTTTTTGTTAGCAACTAATAAGTGATTACGAAAATGATTTTTATTTTGACAAAAAGCAGTGACGTGCCATTTTTTAATAAAATAAAATAATATTTTGGTCAATATCAACGGTTCAAACAAAGGGAGATGATAAATTATTTTCATTAAATTATAGAGAAATTTATCCCCTTTTAAAATATGTAAAAATGAATATACCATTACATTCGTTTTTTTTTAAAAAAACTAAAAAATATGCTACTAATTCAGTTAACGCCATCTAGCGACGCTAGCAAAAGTCAAAAATTCAAAATCAAATAAGCGTTTTGTAGTGCATATTATGCTCTTTCATATGAGCCTAAGTTTGCTAAAATCGGTCAAAAGAAACGGGAGACATCTTGGTTTGTTTGAAAAAACAATTGAACTTCCCCCACCGCTTTATTTTGATATATAGAACAAAATATTTTAGACAAAAAGTGTAGGGAAATGGTCACTAAATATGAAAATGATATCATCGATATATTTTCATTAGGCAAAATTCTATAAAAACCCCATTTTTCTACTTGGTGTTGGTTGTTACGCCCTCAAGCGGACGTTTGACAACTCAAAACTAATTTTCAGCAATTTCTCTTGGCGACTTTTATTAAGATTTTTTTTTCTCAAATCTATACGACCAATATCTTATGAGATATGGCCGCTCGCTACTCTTAACTGATCACCCTGTATATATTGAAAATTCTTGGAATCTATTTAGCCTAAATAGTAGATTAGCTGAGGACGTATATGTTTTGTTAGAAAGATTTGACTTGCTGTAAATTAGAATCAAAGAGACTAAAGTAATCGTAAGCATGGATATCAAGAAGTTATAACTAACAATGGCCAGCACCCTAGACAATTTGTGAAACACGATTTGAGAGAACAAGAGTATGGAACACCTAGGCAGGAAAGAAATAACAACTACTTTCAGAGATCGAGGCAAGACGGTTGAAGTTACATAGAAAATACTCAGCATAGGCAGACGTATTACATTGGAGTATCAGATAACGTTAGGAGACAAAACCGATATGAACAAAAAAAAGATAATAGAAAAGACAACATTCAAGCAAACAGAAAACCTAGTCAAAGAATATTTGAAGAAAGATCGCCAAATAAAGGACAGGAATATAATGTAAGAACACTGGAGGTTGATATTGGAAAACAATGGAACTGAAGAGACATACAAGAAATTAGCAAAGATACAGAGGACATTGAAACATTGATACAAAGCAACACATTATTTTATGAGAAAGAGGAACTGATGGAGAAGAAGAAGAAAAATTTCACCCCAATTATTGAAGTAACATTTTGGTAGATTCTGGTTGTCAAATTAGTTGATTATCCAAAATATTCTACGATTAAATCAAAGAAGACAACAAATCAGTACTTCACTGCCAGTCTTCAATGATTCTATAGTTGGTGCAGTTGAAAATAAAAGTGAAAAGATAAAAGAGCAAACAGATGTGACTTTAAAACTGGAAAATAAAGAATTCCCTGTAGTATGCCTCGTAATGGAGGACTTAATACATAAGTGCATATTGGGTATGGACTGGATGTCAAGCATAGTTTGATTTCGATCAGGAAAAACGTATAGGTGAAAGAGAAATGATCCCATTACATAAAGTGGATGTAGAACCAAATGAAGTGGTAACTATCAAGTTCGAATCAGAGAAATCGCCTGTATTAGTGAACTGTCAAGAATTATTAAAGAAATATAATATATATTTATTTTCAGAAAAACCAGGGTTAACAAATATATATGTCCACAGCATAACACTGAAGGATAATATACCATTTCAATCTAGAACCTACCCAATACAACATGCACACAGAGGTGCAGTGCAAAATAAATTATACAGGGTGTTTCACAACTTATCCACGAAATTTTAACCACATATGCACTGTTACGAAAGAAGTTGATTCCTAAAAAAAATTTAATAAAAGTCCTACAGAAATTAAGTTATAATTCTGAGTGTCAATAACAAAATGAAAAATAAATTGCGATATCACAACACTCATTAATAATTTCTTGTAGCAAATGTTGTACCAATCCACTAAAGAAAACAAAATACCAGGAATTTTTTGTTTTTTCATATTGATAACAACATGTAAATAATGTTTAATCTGTATCGTAAGTGATCTGAATGAACAACGGTCGATTTGTGTGAATTTAAAAAAGTATTTTGCGAGTTTATGTTTTTCGATATTTGTTAATAATGGCACATGTGTACAGTAATGAGGAGTTCAAATTCGCAAGCGACTTCTCGTTTGTATGCAAACCGATTTCCGAATAGGCACATACCACGTCCACAAACATTTACTTCAATTGTTTTATGTGCACGTGCTAGTGGAGATTTGCGCCCCAAACGTGGGGTGGATGGGGGTCGGGTTCACCCACAACGCGTTTTAAACGTCGAAGAAGAAATTTTGCATATTGTGGAAGAAAATCCAGGAATACGCACAATGAGATTAGCCCAACAGGTACCAGAAGTCTCACATGCAACAGCGTGGCGCGTATTACATGAAGCCCAACTGTACCCTTATCACGTCCAGACAGTCCAGGCGTTGCTACCCACAGATTACCCCCTCAGAATAAGATTTTGTGAGTTGTTGTTGCAAAAAAATGCTCGAAATGCCCGTTTTACAGCTGATATTTTCGACACCGATGAATCAATTTTTACTCGTAATGGCATAACCAATCTTCACAATACACACGTTTGGTCCTTTGAAAATCCTCACGCAATAGTCCAGACAAACTTCCAACATCGTTTTTCTTTAAACATGTGGGCAGGTACTGTCGATGAACGTCATATTGCCAGATCGGATGGATGGTCACCAGTACTTGGAATTTCTTCGGAATAATTTGCCGGTCCTTCTTGAAGATGTGCCATTGGCGGTCCGAGCAAGGATGTAGTTTCTGCACCTCCGCATTTTCGTTTAGAAGTTCGTAATTTTTTGAATGAGGTACAGCCGATACGCTGGATCGGTAGGGGTGGACCAATTGCATGGCCTCCACGGTCTCCCGATCTAAATCCTCTGGACTTCTTTTTATGGGGATACTTGAAAAACGAGGTATGCCGTACTCCAGTTCAGATTATTGAAGATCTGCGTGACCGAATCACAGTGGCTGCCAATAATTTGAGACTTCAAGCACAGCAGGAAGGAGGTGTATTTCAGTTAGTGCGCCGAAATTGGATTAGACGCGCTCGAACTTGCACTGAAGCCAATGGAAACAATTTTGAACAGCTTTTATAAGTAAGTGAACTGGTAAACTGTATTATTTTATTACCTCGATTTCTGTACGACTTTTATTACATTTTTTTTGAGAAATCAACTTCTTTCGAAACAGTGCATATGTGGTTAAAATTTCGTGGATGTGAAACACCCTGTATGAAATGTTGGGGGACAACAATGTTAATATTAACCCTATTGTGGCGGTCATAAAAAAGCATGGATCTGTGAGAATTTGTCTGGATGCGCAGAGCCTAGACAAGATAATCCTAATGGATCCACCCAGCTGAAGAAATACTATACATAAAAAGTAACACTTTATGCTGTACAACTTTAGACTTAACCAATACCTATTGGCAAATACCGTTTTACCCAGAGGATACTGAAATTTTAAATTTAAATTTGAAGGACAGGTGTATGAATTTTTGAGTTATCAACTGCTGTTGCTTGGCATGACAAGATGTATTGACATTGTGCTAAAGGATTGCAAACATTTTACCACTGCATTTCTGGATGACATAGTTGTTTTTTCAAAATCGGAAGAGGAACACCTGTATCATTCAGAACAAGAGTTTAAAGGAGTGCTAGAATGCAGCATGACATTAAACCTAAGAAAATACCAATTTTTTCTTAAAGAAGTCAAATTTCTGGGACACATCTTGAGCTTCGATGGAATTAGAATAGATGAGAGCAATACTGAAACCATCAAAAAGGTTCAACAAACCTCAATTTAAAAGACATTAACGAAATTCCTAGGTCTATGCAATTACCACAGAAGATTTTGCAAAAACATCACCAATCATTTAAAGCAATCAAGAAGGACCTTATCAACAGCACTCTACTATATCACCCAGACTTTAAGAAACCATTCTATATAGAATGCGATGCCAGTGTTTATGCAATTTGAGGAAACTTATTTCAAATTTCTGAGAAACAGAAGCTACACAGCCGTGAAATAAAATACCACACAAAAGGAATTGTTAAGCACTGTCAACTGTTTGAAGAAACAGGAAACCATTATAGTAGGATTTGAAGTCGTTATTTTAAGTGATCACAAAGCGTTGTCTTTCCTAATTAATTGCAGTTTGTTAACGCCTCGATTGGGAAGATGATATTTCAAAATTTAAAAATTTAATTCTGAAATCCTACACCTTAAAGGAAAAGAAAATTTAATGGCAGATACCTTATCAAGATATGGCTCAGTGGAACAAGAGAATAAGGAAACAGAAAATAACATAATTATAGCAGAAATTAACTTAAAGACTTTATAGTTAAACTTACAGAACTCCCAAGATTACCAAAAAATGAGCCAAAAATTCAGTTAATCGTAAGCAAGATAGAAAAAAGAGAAGAAGTACTCTATTACCGATTAGAAATAATGTTCTATTCAGCATGGATAAGCTTGAACAGGAATGGATGATGTGTGTACCAACCCAATTTTTGACTGAACTTGTAAATATATACCTACATCAGTATGGTCATTTTGGAGAATGTAAAACATGCAAACAAAGTAGTAAAATGTGTCAAAGATAGAAGGTATCTTCCAAATCCTATACAGGACACCTAATACCAATTATACAATACTTACAAAGAAGAAGACCATGTTACTGCTGATGTTTTTGGACCTTTACCTACATCTATAGGAGCTTTAAAGTACATTTTAGTAGTACTAAACGTCTTCACTAAGTACGTAAAATTGTGCTTCATGAAATACCAAACTACCAGCACCACAGTAGCCAAGATGACTGACTATTTCAGATTAGAAAGCCAAAGCGAATTTTATCTGCCCCCCTTTGCCAACCGAGAGATATTCTACCCGGTAGTTGAGGATTCTTAACTACTTGTCTGACTCTGCACATAGTGTTCCATTAGAACAGTGGTCGCCAACCTTTTCAAGGTGTTGAGCTACTTTGATAATTTAGAAATAAACCGTAAGCTACCTACATGTAACCAGCGTTTAAGCCAGCCTAAACGAAATAATGTACAGTTGTATATGACATAAGTACATGTTTTTATGTAATTAAACTAAGTTCTTAATTAATACTAATACATACCTAAAAAATAAACAAAATTTTCATATAGCCATAATAAAACTTTATAATTAAATTTTTAAGAAATGTGAACATATAATAAAAAATGGGTGCATTCAATGAGAAGGTTAACACTTGGACTCATCGATAATTTTTTTGATATTTTCAGTGTAATTTGATATAGCCATTCGAACACAATAATCCACATGTTCATCTGTAAGGCGAGTGCTGTATTTATTCTTAATAAACTTCATATTGGGAAAAGAAGATTTGAACAAATAGGTGGAAATAAATAACTCTTTTACTTTTAAGGCAACACGACGTAGAATTGAATAGTTGTCTTTACTTACTATAGGCCAAATACATTTTGTACTTGAAACTAACGATTTCAATGCTAAATGAACACACAAGTTGCAAACTGTTGGATATCAATTTTCATGAAGTCTGAAACAACAAATGGAGCCACCAATGCCATTTTGTAGAAATCCTTAAACCGATTTTTGAAGTTATCCTTCGAGTTCCTATTTTTACATGAGATTTACTATCATAGGGTTCTTTTGGATTTTGAGATATCTTCTCTGAAAGAACAAAAAAATGCTTGACATTACGGTTGATTAAGGTTTGTTCTTAAAACTGAAGTTGCAAATTGAGTTCATTAATTTTGTCTGTCTACAAGAAACCCAAAATCTCTAAGCCAAATTGAATTTTCCAGTTCCTGAATCGGTTCGCCGCGTTGTTTGAAAAATTGAACTGACAGATGAACTATGGCTTCATTAAAACTTGTTATCACTGGTCCTCTACTTAACTATCGCACTTCAGAATGAAAAAGTAGATACCTGTACTGACTATCAATTTCATCGGCTAAGATTTCGAATAATCTTCTTTGTAATTCGAGAACTCTAATCTTGTTTACAATTTTGACTACTAATTTCATGACGTTGTTCAGTTTTAAAACGTTTCCACATAATGCTTGCTGATGAATAATACAATGGTAACACATAAATTGTGGAAAGCTTTCATCTTTACGACAAAATGCTACCAGACCCTTATCACAACCCACCATAGCTGGAGCCCCATCAGTCGTCAAGCCTACCAATTTTGTGATTGGAATTTTTTCAAAAGATATAAAATTGTTTAAATGAGAAAACCATTCCTGTCCAGTGGTATATCCTTTTAGTGGAATAAACTTCAAAAGATCTTCTTTAATTATAAAAGCACTAAGACCATCCTGACGAGCACGGCCATCTGGGAAGTGTCAACCACGTCTGTTGATTCATCCAGTTGAAGAGAGGAATAAATACAGTTATCTAAATCAGTTTTTAACTGTGAAAAAATATCCTGGCTCATTACTTCCACTCGTCTCATAACTGGATTAGCAGAAAGTTGAATAGTTTTTATTGCTGAAACTATCTCGTCTTTATTTTTAAAGTTGGAAAATAAGGAATCTGCAGCTTCTAAAAACGCCTGTTTTATCAATTGACTTGTCCAATTAACTGGTTCTTTAATTGTTTCAATTTTTCTTTTCTGTTGGCAGCATGTAACGGGAAACATTTTTCAAAATTAGGATGTACACTTTTATGATGCCTCTCAATATTTCCTTTTTTAGCAACTGAAACACAGGCATTACATAACAAACATACATTTTTACCTTTAACTTTTGTAAAAAAATACCATTCCGAATGAGTATTGTATGTATTTACTTTCTTACTACTGCTTGCCATTATGTTTTTTATTGCTCACTTCGTGTACTAACATATCTAATGTCTTTTAGTTTTAAACTAAACACGTTGTATGCCCGACATGCGCATTTATCGTGTTCAAAGCAATCTAGATCGTTCTTGTGTTCTCAAACATTCACGCGATGTTGGCGCTCTGGTCAATTTTAGCAGTTGTCCGGAGCACTCAACGCAGTGTTATCGCTGCTTGTTTTCATATTGTGATTTTTTTTTCAACATTTATGGACGCTTCTATGACATGTTGTGAGCTACCAGAAATATCTTCGCGAGCTACCGGGTTGGCGAACACTGTATTAGAAGCTAAAACTAAAGATAAGTACCTTATATTAATACATTTCCACATAATTAAATCTTTCAATTTATAATCTGCAAAATAAAATTAACTTTCTCTGGTTTGACCAAACTTACTCCTGGTTTGTATAAATATAATTTATAGGTATATATCTAACTGATAAATAGTTGTATTGCAAAATTTTAAAATGAAGATTGATAATTAACTGTAAAAAGTTATTTATTAATAAAATAGTTTGGTATATTTAAATTTTGAGTTTTATTGAGTTCATATAGAATGTCATACTCTATCCTGTTTCTTATTTTTAACGTTAAAAACGTTAACAGCATGGAGATCGGAAAACTCACCAATAACTAATAACATTTCTTCCAACAGTTGGCGCCGGATGAGAATATTTTGATTAATTTGACAGTTTGCTACCAAGAGAGGGGTCCTTTTTTCAACTTTGAGCTTATATAAAGATTTTTATTCAGAGTCTAAAGAAAAGAAGGCCGATTATCGATATTATTAATTAAAGGTTATTAAAAAATAATTAACAATGTAAATAAAAAACTTTAAACTGTTTCAGATATTTGCTTTTATTCACAACTTGTGACATATGTTTTGCTAACACTGTAGCTTCATCAAATAAACAGTATCTAAACTTACAATTTGCTAAATGAACTTGATTATTATAAAAACATATTTCTAGATAAAGACTTTTACGGCCTACGAGAGTCCTAAATAACATCTAGACGAAAATTTCTAACAAAATAGGTTTAAAAGAGATGAATTATTCATATCTAATTGGTCGTTTAAGAGATACTGGGTGATTTTACGTTTATTAATTTCCATAGACTCTAAAACTGACAATTTTTTACTTTTGTTTATTGTATGTAATATTTCAAACTTTTCGTCGAAAGCATGGTTATTATCTGACAAATGTTCAGCGTATGTTGAATCTGTTTTATTTCTAATATAACTTTTTTTATGCTCTGCTAATATCTGTTTAAAAGTTCTCCCAGTCTGGCCTATATACACTTTTGGGCATGATCAACAGTTTAATTTATAAACCCCGGATTTATTGTATTTATTTGTTTCTTCTTTGTTATTTTCTATAAATTTACTTAGATTACTATTTGTTTTAAATGCAATTTTAATATTCTTTTTACGTAGTATAGAAACCATCTTTTCTGTAGGTTTACTGATATAAGTAAGTATCTTACAAAGTGCTTACAAGAAATTTCTTTAAACCAGTGGTGTCCCGTCGTTCTTTAAATAATATGGCACTCCTTTTTGACTATACGCACTTCAGATAATTAAAAAATGTAACTATGCTTAATGAACCTTTATCTATATTTGACTGTTTTCTTTCGTGTACCGCACTTCCACATCTCTTTTGTGTTGCAAAAACGGCGAATTTTCGAATTTTAAAATGATTTAATTTTGATTTTTCTTGATGGACTTACCTATAAATATATCTTTTCTTGAGTTATGTCATTAACGGTTTCCAGGCTGCTGCCTACGTCCACTATTATTGGACCACCCAGTATACTGATACACGATTTACAAGTCCAGATTTTACAAGGGCAGCCAGCATCAGATCCAGTGAACGAGATTTATCAAAATTTTAATTTATGCAGTTCGACTTTGGGCTACTCGGGTATGCCAAAAGTGTATTACTTTATACAGGGGCCGTCATTGTGAAGCACTATATAGGGCGTTTCCTAATTGCGTGCTGATGTTAACGGAGGTGTTTTTATGTCCTTAAAGTCTTAACTTTTGAGATACAGGATGGTAAAGTTTAAAAAGAAAACATTTTTTTTCATCCCAATTCTGATGCTATTGTAGATAAATGCATGAAATTTGATACACGTCTTCTATGCATTAAGGAGCATACGGATTTACTCAGGTTAATTACATATGCACGCCACTAGTAGAAATTCCAAAAATTGATTGTTAATAAAAAATGCCCTTTTATGCATAAAAGACGTGTATCAATTTCACACAGTTATTTATCTATAACAGCTGTTTTTTTAAAACCCTATATCTCCAAAGTTAAAACTTTTAGTTTCATATTAAACTTTTTTTAAAACAAGGTCCAAAAATCACCACCTTTAACATTAGCACGCAATTATAAAACGCCCTGTATAGTACTTCACAATGACGCCCCCTGTACAGGGTGTCCGGATTTGGTTGTAAAAACAGGGTATCCCGCTTATTTTTAAAGATAGAACCCTGCGGTTTTCACAAACCTGAGCTAATTACTTGTTAAACTCATGAAGCCGTACACAAAATTTTCATAGCCTTCTTCGTTTATGAGATACAGGGCGAAATAGAAAATTTTGCATTTTGGGACCCCCTCGTATCTCGGTTATCCTTTAACTTAACGCAAAGGCAAAAATTGCTGCTTATGCAGTTTTTTACGCTGGATCCAGTGGCGTAGTCATATTTTTCATTTGAGTTGTTATTTTTTAGATATGACTCAAAGTTGTGTTTTTTTAAATGGGACACCCTGTATATTTGTCCAGAAATTGATTTGTCCTTTTAAAAGCTTCTCAAAAATATATAATAGTATGGGTCTATTTTAATAAACAACAACAAAAATCCTAATTTTTATAATTATCATCCCAAATTTTGCAGTAGGCCATGCAAAACAATGCTGCCTTTTATTTAAAGTCGTTAACAATATCTACATCCTAACAATAAATCAAAATAAATATGTAATTAAATCTATTTATCAAAATATGTATTGATAATTTCGCACCAAAAAAGTACCACCTACCTAGATGTATGTAACACAAGAGCAAAACAGTAATAAATTATTATGTAACAAGCCTTTCAGCAAAAATCAACTGTCATATAAGAACTACAGTAACCAAGGAAATCAAAAGAACTATTCAAACTGATTTCCATTTTGTTCTATGCATGCTTCGCACAATTTTCGTATTCGTTTTAGGGAATTAAGCAAAATAACGGGATGATTTTGTAAATAGCTAAAATTTTCTCTTATTGCATTTCCTAAATCTTGGACATTATCATAGTGGTCTTTGTAAATTCTATTTTCCAGATATCCCCATAGAAATAAATCTAAAATCGATAAATCTGGGGACCTAGGGGGCCATCTTATAGGTCCATTTGTTCCGATCCATTGATTGGTAAAATTATTGTCCAGAAATAATCTCGTCATTCCAGAATAGTGTGCAGGAGCACCGTCCTGTTGAAAATAAATTTCGTTAATTTGCGCTAAAGGAACATCGTCAAGTAATTCAGGTATAGCTGCCTCTAAAATTTCTATATAGCGATTGACTGTTAGATTGCCCTCAAATATATAAAATTTTATATGTGTTTCTAATATGAAGCAGGACACATTTAGACCAAACCCGCCCTGCTGTCTTCTGGGAAATATTTGGTGTTGATTTTCCTGGGACCAGAATCTACCATTGTGCCTATTGAGTATACCAGAATTACTGAAATGTGCTTCGTCTGACCATATAACCTCCCTTTCAAAATATCTAACCATATCGCATCTTTCTCGAAACCAATTGCAGAAGACTACCCGACGCTCTGCATCCCCTGGCTGTAAGTGCTGCACGAGCCTAAATTTGTATAGGTGGTATTTGTGCTTTTTTAGAATTTCTTGAACTCTAGTTTTTGAATCCCTATGCTCTTTTCACTGGCCCTACAAGAGTTTGTAGGGTAAGCTTCTGCTTTAGTCAAAACCGTAATTTCCTCAGCCTCCCGATTTTCTTTATTATATGTTTTTGTACGAGGTTTGATAAATGATCCGTGATTAAGTAAATTCTTTTTTATCCGATAAAAAGTGGATATATTAGGTTGCCCCCTTTCTGGATATCCAAATAAAAATTAAGCAATAGTATTTCAACATACCTAAAAATTAACTATTTACCTGTTAAAATATATCTGAGAAGCCGCTTCAACATTTTCATTACTTAATATAAAACAAGCTAACATATCGTACTTTTCATAATGTTCGAAAGTTTGGTTTTCTTCCACAATAATACAAATACATTTTTACACAATAAATAAATACAAAAAACTAGCGCTATATTTTATATACGCGTACAAAATTGGGAAATGTCATTTGCTTCCAAGAAAACAAAAGAAAACGGCATCGTTTTGCATGGCCTTACTGCAAAATTTGGGATGATAATTATAAAAATTAGGATTTTTGTTGTTGTTTATTAAAATAGACCCATACTATTATATATTTTTGAGAAGCTTTTAAAAGGACAAATCAATTTCTGGGCAAATATACAGGGTGTCCCATTTAAAAAAACCCAACTTTGGGTCATATCTACAAAATAACAACTCAAATGAAAAATATTACTACGCCACTGGATCCAGCGTAAAAAACTGCATAAGCAACAATTTTTCCCTTTGCGTTAAGTTAAAGGATAACCGAGATACGAGGTGGGTCCCAAAATGCAAAATTTTCTATTTCGCCCTGTATCTCATAAACGAAGGAGGCTATGAAAATTGTGTTTACGGCTTCATGAGTTTCACAAAAAAATTAGCTCAGGTTCGTGAAAACCGCAAGGTTCTATCTTTAAAAATAAGGGAGATACCCTGCTTTTGCAACCAAATCCGGACACCCTGTACAAAGTAATATGACAGACGGAGACAAACGGTCACTTTTGGCATACCCGATTAGAACATACGAAATAGAACTGCGTAAGTTAAAATTTTGAGAAATCTTGTTCACTGGAATTAGTGCTGGCTCTATAACTACATTGATGTGTTAATTTTGGAAAAATATGAGTTCTGTATTTTTTCAAATATTAATTGCAATATTAGATATTTTTTGATACCCGGTATTGAACAGAAAATTAATTATTTTGAAGCAGTTTATTGACAGCTACTTTATGAACAGTTTTACAAAATATATGAAAAAAAACTAAGCCATTTTTCAGGTTGACGGCTGTGATTCTAATGGCTCGATTCCTTCTAAATCGTTGTCTTCCTCGGAAAATGATGAGGTTTCGTCGTCACTACTTGAAGACCCCAGTGTGATAACTAAATCATCATTAACCGTTTCAATTTTGCCATTTACTTCCCAGTATTTATCTTCAATAGAACGAAAATGTTTAACATACGATTTCCTATTTTCAGCCGATATTGAGCCAATCGCTTCTAATGTTATTTTATTTAAATCTTTAATTGAAAGTTCACCGGTGCTGCGCTCTGGAATATATTTTTTTACTCCTGCCCATGCAAGTTCAATAGGGTTGAGGTCGGGTATGTATGGAGGCAGCCTTAAAGGTGTATGACCGAGGTTACGTAAAAGACCGTCAATTTTATACTTTTTTTCTCTAGGCTTGTTGGCTGATATTACTTCATATAATTGATATTTTCTCCATGTTCGATCACATACAAAATTGTTCGATTTAAGCCACGATATCATATGAGCTTTTGTGGAGTATTTAGTTGGCACTTTATCTTCTACGTGAGAATGATAAGACGCATTATCCATTACCACGACTGATTTGGGAGGAATGTTAGGTAGAAGCTTCTCGAGCAACCACTTTTCAAAATTATCTGTATTCATCCGTCCATAATAGTCTCCAGTTGTTAGTCCCGAGCGAAAAACCGAAAAACTAAAGCAGCATCTGGAACGAATCCGGCTTCCAGCATGAACTATATTAAAGCGACTACTAAATCGGATTCCCTGAACAACATCTGTAACACTTTCACTTTCCCAGCATTTGTTCACTATCATATCATTATCTACCCAGGTTTCGTCTAGGTATACAATATTGCGTTCTTCTTGTCTATATTGCCTTACAGTTGATAGATATTTCATTCGCCAGTGAAAAATATTTGTTCTCTCCATGAGCACTTTTCGTTTATTTTGGCACTTGCGCCAAACAAAACCATTTGATCGTAAAAGCCGATGTAAGGTTTTATACCCGTACGGAAAATCTATTTTGTTCTTTACAGCATGAAGTAGGGGTTTGCGGTCTTCTTCAAGTTTATATAAAAATCCTCTATTGTTCGTCGAATTACTTAAAAACCACCATTGTCAATTTTATCTTTGTATGATAATCCGGGTCTTTTTTTACCAGGAGATTTTAAAGGTGAAGTAGAACATGAGCGATAATTATGTTCTCTTTGAATTTTTCTTACACTGCTTTTCGAAACACCAGTGTGAAAAAAACTATTATTTTCAGCGTCTCTTGTACAGGCCTCTATAACGCCCGCAATAACTTTACGTGCACCGCTTCGAATTGTTTTTCCTCTTTTGCTCGCCAACGTTACTTCGAAATAATAATTCAAATTCAACGCAACGCATTTATATAGAAATGAAAACAAATGCTCGAAATGTATAGGCGCCACTGGAAATAGCTAGAACCTTCTAGCGGCAAGCGCATGGAGACTCGAGGCACATCCCAATTACAAGTGGACCAGTGCGAAATTTACGGCAAACTATTACAACAAATAAAATAACATAAAATTTATTTGCGTACACAAAGTTTACTTTTCCGCTTCCTTAAGACTATGAACCTTTATTTTAAGGACCGCCCGGTTTTCTTTCGTGTCCCGCACTTTATTTATTTTTACTTCCCTCGTAAAAGGGAAGTGGTCCCTAGATGACGAAAAACGTGTTTTTTCAATTCCGTCGGTCCGTTTATCTGTCTGTCGATCTGTTCGCGGCGTAGCCAAAAAATTACTTACCCGGGTTACATTTTGGTAAAAATCCAATATGGCGGCCATCAAGTATTATGTTGGAATTACCTGTTGCATTTTGGTACGAAGCCAAAATGGCGGCCTAGTGAAATGTTAAAAAAACATTAACAAGCTACTTATACAATTTGTCTCAGATTTTGCACAAACATCAAATTATAATGTTGGAATCAACTGGTAAAAATGGCGGCTTAACAAAATATTTAAAAGTTGAGCCTGAAAAATTACTTAATTGATTAATTTCACTGCCACAGCAGTTGATTATAGCGCCTGCGGCATTGCAGGATATGTTTCAGACAAGTAATAGTATCTTTGTTAGGACGTTGCTGTAACGTGAAATGAAACTATATTAAAATAAATATACTTAAATAAATCAAAATTGCCATCAGTTTTACCACAATTGATTAGCCTTTCTTAGAGGAGAAAAGCATCAACCAATTTTTTTTAATCAGACATAAATTATAGGTAATATTAATAAAGACCGTACTCCGACAAAGGGTATGAAATATGAACGTTTTTTTACGACAGGTGTCGGAGAGACCTTTTATAAAAATAGCGACAAAATTAGGGAGAAAGACGGAGGTGCGATGGAAGACGAGAGGGGGGAAGGCGACGGAATGACAATTTTGATAAATCGACAGGGACCTTACGTTGGACCTAAAGATTCCTTGCACGTAGATGAAACAGTTTCGCAGTATATACGTTTTTTTAGTAATATTTTCTAGATGACCCAGTGGTGGAGAGTGAAAATTTAATTAATTTCAATTATATGATATTATTTGTGTTAAATAATTATCAAATGAACTTTTTGAAAAAATCGGTAAATTTCCTTTACCCCGGAACTTCCATCTTTATGAATATTTCCTTTTATTAGTTATAGTGAAATGTGACACAATTTAGTTCAGTACATAGTTATTCAGGACCACATATAACTGTCTTTTCAAACTGTTTTATTAAGCGCCATTTTGTTCCATCATATTGGATTCCTAGCAGTATTTTACCAGTTTTTACCTATGCCCCAGTTGATTTTTGGACATAATTTTAAATAAATTCAATAAATAGAATTTACATTGACACATACCTCCATTTTGTTAGGTCATGTTGAATTCGTACCAGTTTATCCTTATAGCACATTTAATTTTTCTGTAAAATTGTCAATTGAAAAGTTTTTTTACTTTGATTTTTTTTTAATTTCCCATCCGCCATCTCGAATTCGTAACACAACTTTACCAATCTATCTCTATATGACACTTAATGCTTGGACAAAATTTGAAATTAATCTAATAAGTAGTTTTTTCAGGCTGGTTTTTTCAATATTTTATTATGCCGTCATTTGGTTTTGTTATCAATCAAAATCAATAGTTTACTTCTTCAATTAACTTACATAATACTTTACACATCGAAAGATATACCATAATTGAAGAAAAAGCCAGAAGGTCAGAAAATGTAAAAAAGAAAACTTAAATACATAGATATACTCATAAACTAGACAATACAAAATAAGATATATTTACGTAAATTCCTGGACATCGTAACTGCATCTTTCTAACAACACATTTTTTAAGCGTTTTTTAAAAACATTTATCTTGGCAGCCTCTCTAATATCTTTGTTCAGTTTATTAAATAGTGTACATCCCAAAAAGTAAATATATTTTTGATACATAGTAGATCGGTGATTTTTCAGGTAACGGAAGCACCTTCGATCTCTTGTCGTATCTATAAGATAGTCTTACTTCTTGAACCACACGCTTGTTACGGTATACAAAACATACTTCATATATATAAATGCCAGCAACAGTCAAAACCTTTAAATTTTTAAAAGCATCGCGACTTGATTTGCAGAACTTTACGCCGGTTATCAGACGTATTGCATACTTTTGTAAAATAAAAATCCTTTTAATATGAGAATTCATACCCCAATTTAGTATACCAGACCTAATTCGGGAGTGTATATTAGCATAATAAAGAGTTAAAAGCACATCTTTGCTGCAGTGCCAAGACATAAAATTTATTGCATAACAGCCACTGTGCAGTTTAGATGAAAGTTCATCAACATGAAAAAACCACTTTAAATTTTCATCAAAAGTGATACCCAACAGTTTGGTTTTCTCTGCAATTGGATTCTCCGAATTCTCGAATAGTTTAAGGTCTACTAACCATATTATTGTTAGATCTCATCGAAAAATGTATTATTGTAGTTTTATTTTTATTGATCTTTAGTTTGTTTTTTTTTGGACCATAGTATTTTTTTATAAACATTCTCGGCTTGTGTTTTTAGTGAAAGGAAATAATCACCAATAACTAAAACATTGGTGTCATCAGCATATGCAACTACAGGAATGTTTTCCGATATTTTAGTAACGTAACTGATCAGGACATTAGCAAAAATCAAGAAAAGGAACGGTCTCAATATGGAACCTTGAGGAATCCCTGATTCAACAATTTTTGAGTATCTATGACTACCATTTACTCGCACGGTCTGCTTTCTGCTAGACAAGTATGATCTTAGAGGATCTAAAGGTTTACCCCTTACACCATATCTAAACAGTTTTGAAAGCAACAGCTTATGGTCAACTACATCAAAAGCACGCGAAAAGTCAGTGAACATACCCAATACCAATAATCTCGACTATGGTACGCTGAAACTGGCACAGTGCTGTATCTGTACTTTTATTCATAGTGAAACCATGCTGGTACGATGTATGAAAAATGAAACCAACTCCAATACCACAATAATTCTCAAAATTATTGTGGTCCCCTTTTTTATGTGGTGCCTATAAATGATTCAATGTCCATAATATTAGACCTATTTCACCATAATACTATTGATAACTCACTTTTAGATCTGATTGAAGCATGTCTCACATCAACATATTTTGTTTTTTAAGGAACTTTTTATGAACGAACCTTAGGAGCAGTCATGTGATTTCCGCTGTCACCAGTTGTAGCCAATATCTTTATGGAAGCTTTTGAGGAGGAAGCCTTAACCTCCATTAAAGCCAAAATCATGGTTCAGATATGTATATGACACTTTTGTAATACGGCCGCCTGGTCAGAAACCTCCCTGGATTTCTTGATCATCTAAATCAACAACATGCTAATATAAAATTTATAATGGAAATTGAATCAGAAGACACCAACTCTTTCTAGATGTTCTTGTACAAAGGAAAAGGGATGCTTTCTTAGGATACTCTGTATATAGAAAACCACCGTATACGAACAAGTACCTAAATGCAAATTGCCATCATCAACCAGCACAAAAACAATTATTAATTCATTAGTTTACAGAGCCCTCGCGATTTGTAACCAAAATTCTTTCAAATTGGAAACAAAGAAACTGGCTCAAGCTTTAAGACGGAAATGATATTGCATTGATAAATATTAGACGAACAATTAGAAAATATAATAATCCTACTCCACAAAATAATACTAATAAGAGATTACCGATAAGAAATGTAATTCTTCCATTTATACACGGAACCACAGCAGAGGCGCTTCCTGAACAAATGTTAGTAAATTAAAGAATTATTATTTAGCCGTATTTAACCTTATTTTTAAAATTCAGAAACTAAAGTATACAAATTTTAGTCTTTTTATTGCAATAGACAAAAGCATTTATCGTTCCCGATTCCCATCCCGCGTCGTGAAAGAAGCAAGACTACCAAACCAATGTCAATCGAATATTATTCATACATCTAAAAATTATCGGGGATAATACCACGAGTGCTTAAAAATTTCCGATAATTTTTCACGAATGCGTGTTTTCTTATAATTTCCCAAGTCCGAATATAGTTAATTTTTAAGCACGAATGGTATTTAGGAGGAATATTCCACGAGTCAAATACAGGGAAACTAAGCTTTATTAACTGAATATTATATACATACCTATTTCAAGTTCAGAAATTTGAATTTTGTAACAAATTGAACAGAAACTGAATAATAATATACTAATAAAATTATTTGTCTAAATATTGAAAAGTACTTAATATAAATCTAAATATTCAATTTTAATTATTAATTGTATAATAAAAGGTACAGTTCTGATAATTATTAACCACATTGTTGTTTTGCGACGATGTAGAAGATGCCGTCAGACCACTACTTGTACTTGTGCTGGGTGATGCTGCTACAGGGGCTGGATACACGTGCTGTTGAGGTGGTTCTTGTCCAGGTTCCCTAATTTTTTTGTGGTGATCTGGATCCATTTGCAAATAACTTGATAGGGATTTCGCCTTCGAATGACCTGTAATTTTCATCAACTTTTGCTCTGACACTCCGCTTTTGGCCAGCTTGGACACGGCAGTAGCTCTGAGAGAATGGTTGGTAAATTTTTTTGTGGTATTGAGGCCTGATTTCTGTGCTTGTTTTTTTGTCCAAGTTGAAATCTCGTTTTCTCCTACTGGGCTGTTTTTGAACCATTTTCCGGAAATTTTCCAATGGGGGTTTGGCGTCAAAAATAGTCGAGTGCTGGAGATACTTTTCCTTTTATCTTGTAATTCTTTATAAATTCTTACTGGGCAAGAGCTGAGACTTCTCTCGTTTCTCACCAGCAACTTCGAATCGGTGAGTTTTCGGCCACCACCTTGACATGTTTTAGAAAAAACAGGGTTGTATTGAATTCTACCTGTTTTTCCTCCGAAGTTGTCAGTTTCTTCTTTGAAAAAAGTTGTTTCGGCTCTTGCACCTTCTCCTCCTCTCCAGGCTAATTCATAGGACAACAGAAAAAAACACTTCTTTTGTAAACCCCTCTGGAGTTGATTCATCACAAGCTTCGATTAGATTTTTGAATTCATTGTATGTTAAAAAAGGCCGATTCTCTGCGTTTGCCTTCAATACCTTGCAAATGTCTCCTTTTGGCATTTTTTGCGTCTCGGGCCGATTTGAATTCGATTTGCTCGAAGGGATTTATTTTAATTTTGTATTCATTGAAATACCTTTCCATCAATAATTTCGCCGTCACATTTCAAATAATTTTTATCGTGCCTTCTTTATATTCCTCCCCGTTCATTTTTCGCATATTTTAGGTCCAGCCTTTCAAAATCATTGCTAGTTGGGATACTGGAGTATCTTGGTCAAACGTATAGTTTTTTTCATCGCAGAGTGACATAAATTGTCTCCAGATGCTCTTCTTGGATTTAACGGTGTTTCTTGGTTCGCTTCCAATTATATTTTCATCAATTTCCTCTCCTTGAACTAGCCCAAAGCGATTATTCATATTGACAACTTTTCAAAAATGTTCGAAAGATACTTAAAAGTTTCTAGGGAGTCTAGCGTCTCTCAAAAGCAGGTTTCATATTGTCAAGATTTCATTTTTTGGTTAGGTATGTAACCACACCTAACCAGGTAAGTGGAAACACCATGTTTCCTAGACGACTTCCGCTATAATTTTTCGAAAACACCACCAGTCTTAAGGGAAAATTTGTACATGAGTGGAATATTCACAATAATATCTACAACCAATTTTACAAAAATAATTTTCAATATTACGTATTGGGTGTCTGGGGAGGGGAGTAATTACCCCCTCTACCCCCCTCTTGGAAGCGCCTTTGAACGACAGACAAGAATGCAAGGTTACTTCGCCGATCCAACATACGTACAATCTTCAATACACACAAGAAAATTGGACAATGTTTGCGATCGCCAAAGGACAGTATTACTTTCCCAACGGAAGGAGTATATGTAATTCCTTGCTCCTGTGGTGATGTCTATATTGGAGAAACTGGACGATCCATATAGACCAGCCTTAAAGAACATGAACATTGTATCAGAAAAAAACAAATTGTACAATCTGCTGTATCTGAACACCAGCATACCACTGACCATGTTATAAATGTAAAAGAAACCATGGTTCTAGCAGGATTAATTAGAGAATCTATTGAAATTTATAAGCATTCTAATAATTTTAATAGAAATACGGGCTTCTGTCTACATCATACGTGGAAACCGATCGTTACACCGAGTCACGGTTCGGTAGACACAGGTCGGGGTCTCTGCCAGCTCAATCAGTGTTCCGATCTCGTGAAGTACAGATCCCTGAAGATGACTCGTGCAATGGAAGTCGAAACGTGGAAAAGTGATTCCATTTTGACACGGTCTAATCCCAAGAACCATGATTTGTTAAAGGTATTAAAAAGAGAAAATTCAAATCTGTCTAATCCAACTAGAATTTATTTTAACATAAAGTGCTAATATCGTACTTAATTGTTTTTGTAAAGCTCTTAAAACAAAAACAGAATACAGGGTTGCAATTTTTAGGTTAATGTGCTATTACCCTATATATTTTCAAATAACCGAGATAACCGGTAAAACCATGGAACATTAATACTTGTAGGCATGGCCATCTAGCAAAATGCAAAATGCCTATAAAAATCATTTATAAAAGTTAAAGCTTTTTCGGAATGTAATTAAAAATTTGGGGGGGTTTCATTTAAAAATGCATAGGTAACATTTCCGGTTAAATCAGAAGTGAGCCAAACTTGGGTTAAAAGTGGACAAATAGTGTCCCATACAAGATCACAAACTTTCGAATTGAGATTGTACGAAACCAAGAACAAAAAGTGGGGCGTACATTAGCTTGGTCTACATTGTTTCTGAACTATTATTACTAGGCTTAAGATATATACGCATTTGCATGAAAGCATATGCAAATTGCATATTTTGGCAATTTTTGTATTTAAGGAAAAATGCATATATTCAAATTTTTCTGAATATATTTTTATTTATAGACAAATTTGATGTATTTCAAATATAATCCATAATAATAAAATAATAAAAAATGTCTAGTTGCTGGCAGGCCAAGTGTTTTACCCATCCTTTCTTAAAACTGTTATAGGTACCTAATTAAACATCTGTGCTTTAAAAACTATGGATTTACCACGGATTTACAATAATAAAAATACGCACGTTTTAAGAATGTTAGAAATAATTTTTCAATTCAGTTTAGTTTACACATTGTGGCGTGAACATTGTCCAATATGCCGAAAGAAAAACGTTCATTAAGTGCGGTATTAAATCAATTCGTGAAAGATTTTCCTGATTTTACGACTAACGGTTTTGTGCTGTTTTGTAAATATTCTGATGTTTTTGGTACTGCGAACAAGAAATTCCAAGTGACACAACACATAGGAACTACAAAGCATCAGATCCAAAAAAGTAAAAAGTCTGCTCAGAAACAAGTTTTAATCACCACAGCATTTTCACCAGGACCGTGTTCAAAGTTCAATGAGGATTTGTGCAGGGCGTTTATTAGTGTGGATATTCCACTGAATAAATTAAGTAATCCTGCCCTGAAGCCATTTTTAGAGCAGTACACAAAGACATCAATTCCACACGAATCGACGTTAAGGAAAAACTGTGTTCCAAATTTGTACAGGGTGTCCGGATTTGGTTGCTTATTTTTAAAGATAGAACCTTGCGGTTTTAACGAACCTGAGCTAATTTTTTGTGAAACTCATGAGGCCGTAAACAAAATTTTCATAGCCTTCTTCGTTTATGAGATACAGGGCGAAATAGAAAATTTTGCATTTTGGGACCCCCTTGTATCTCGGTTATCCTTTAACTTAACGCAAAGGTTGCAGTTTTTTACGCTGGATCCAGTAGCATAGTCAGGTTTTTCATTTGAGTTGTTATTTTTTAGATATGACCCAAAGTTGTGTTTTTTTAAATGGGACACCCTGTACATTTGTCCAGAAATTGATTTGTCCTTTTAAAAGCTTTTCAAAAATATATAATAGTATGAGTCTATTTTAATAAACAACAACAAAAATCCTAATTTTTATAATTATCATCCCAAATTTTGCAGTAGGCCATACAAAACAATGCTGCCTTTTATTTAAAGTCGTTAACAATATCTACATCCTAACAATAAATCCAAATAAATATGTAATTAAATCTATTTATCAAAATATGTATTGATATTTTCGCACCAAAAAATTACCTAGATTTATGTAACACAAGAACAAAACAGTAATAAATTTTATGTAACAAGCCTTTCGCAAAAATCAAGATCTACAGTAACCAAGGAAATCAAAAGAACTGTTCAAACTGATTTCCATTTTTTTTCATTTGCACAATTGTTATTTTTTTAGGGAATTAAAAATTTTCTCTTATTGCATTTCCTAAATCTTGGACATTATCATAGTGGTCTTTGTAAATTCTATTTTCCAGATATCCCTGTAGAAAGAAATCTAAAATCGACAAATCTGGGGACCTAGGGGGCTATATTTAGGTCCAGAAATTGTAAAATTTGTCCTCATTCCAGAATTGTGTGCAGGAAGAAAACAAATTTCGTTAATTTGCGCTAGAGGAAATATATAATTCAGGTATAGCTGCCTCTAAAATTTCTATATAAGATTTTCCTCAAATACAACAAAAATCTTCTGGGAAATATTTTATAATTATCTATTGTGCCCCAGTATACCAGAATTACTGAAATGTGCTTATATACGCGTACAAAATTGGGAAATGTCATTTGCTTCCAAGAAAACAAAAGAAAACGGCAATGCTGCAAAATTTGGCATGATAATTATAAAAATTAGGATTTTTGTTGTTGTTTATTAAAATAGACCCATACTATTATATATTTTTGAGAAGCTTTCAAAAGGACAAATCAATTTCTGTACAAATATACAGGGTGTCCCATTAAAAAAAAAACAACTTTGGGTCATATCTAAAAAATAACAACTCAAATGAAAAATATGAAATAAAAAACTGCATAAGCAGCAATTTTTCCCTTTGCGTTAAGTTAAAGGATAACCGAGATACGAGGGGGGTCCCAAAATGCAAAATTTTTCGCCTTGTATCTCATAAACGAAGAAGGCTATGAAAATTTTGTTTACGGCTTCATGAGTTTCACAAAAAATTAGCTCAGGTTCGTGAAAACCGCAAGGTTCTATCTTTAAAAATAAGCGAGATACCCTGTTTTGCAACCAAATCCGGACACCTTGTACAATAAGACAATTACCGAATTGCGGGAAAAAGTAGAAGATGAAAGTATATGGGTGTCACTAGATGAAACAACTGATGTGGAACAGAGATGTGTTGCTAATTTTGTTTTTGGTGTGTTGAGTGTAGAAGCAGAAAGGGATAAATCATATTTACTTACAATGAAGACCTTAGACAAAGTAAATTATTCAACTGTTGCTGAATTTTTCAACAACTCTCTCAATCTTTTATGGCCCGATGGTATTAAATATGATAGAGTGTTAATGGCAATTACAGCTGTTTTTTCATACATGTGTAAAGCAATGAGTGGTCTACAAATGTTGATAAATGATACATACCACATGTCTTGCTTATGGACTTCATCGAGTTGCAGAGCAAGTTCGTGCTTTTTATCCACGAGTGAACGATCTGACTTCCTCGGTGAAGAAAGTATTCCTAAATGCTCCGACTCAGGTAGAAAAATTTAGGGAAACTGCAGGAAACGTCCCCCTGCCCCCATCGCCAATTGTAACTAGATGGTGAACTTGGATAAACGCTGCCATTTATTACGCAGAACATTTCGAGGCAATAAAAAGCATAGTCAACCAATTTAATGCGGAATACTCACATTGTATACAAGAAGCACAAAACGTTTTGCACAAAGAAGATGTACGTGAGGATTTAATTTACATCGAAAACAATTTTTCTTGCTTGTCTGATACTATGAAAAAATTGGAGATGAAAGGACTTTATTTGTCAAAAAGCGTAGAGATGATAGAAAAAGTGAGTGAAACTATAACTAACACTAAAAATAAAGTAATTTCTCAAAAATTAACTACGCTTTTAAAAAAAAATATTAATTACAAACATTTGAAAGATCTTAGTGCAGTTTTGGACAATAAAGAGACATTGAATCCAGATAATGAACAATTTTTAATAAACAGTGATTTCAATTTGTATGAATATGTTCCAATTGTATCTTGTGATGTTGAACGAGTATTTTTTAAGTATAAAGTACTATTGTCAGATAATATGAATTTGATAATTTGTTACATCATATAGTTATAAAATGTAACCGCAATTTGTTGAATAACGTAAACAATACATTTTAAACAGGTTTATTCTTTAGTTAGTCGCTATATATTAAAATTTTATTTAAAAAAAATACTTTTATTATATAGTTGTATTAATGTAATAATTACTGGTAAAAATAGCGTTTTAAGGATACCTTGAAGTGTAAATAATATAATATTTTAATTGCTATACTTTTGCTTTATTTCTGTTTTTTTTATCCGATAATAAATGCATTTTTAACTGCATATTTTCCTTGTTTCGGAGCATATTTGCACGCATATTTTTTAGATTTTTAAATGCATAATTATCCTAAGCCTATATCTGGGTAACGTGACGCCACAGTCACATCTGAGTTGAATTGTGCTTAATTCCCCTGGCCTATTTTATATTATAATGCAAAATCCTAATAATGATTTCAGACCGACAAAATCAGTTAATTTAATTATTGTTTTTACTAATCAATCTTGAGATCTTTGCCATCAAAACACGACAAACCGAAAGCGGAGCCCGTTCTATCTAATATTTCACTTTTCGGGAATCTGAGAGCTGTCGCTGGTCTTCGTCGGAAGAAAAAGGACGCTAAAAAATCGAAAAATTAAATTACATATTTCCGATGTGTCAGCAAGGCTATTAAGTAACGGCTGTCGCGTCGGCCATTTTTGTTTTTGTCATCAGATTTGATGGACGATAGGCGTAATGAAGAATATGAAGTAGGCCAAAAGATTTATCTCGGATATTCCAGTTTGATCCAAACAAAAGCATCTAAAACTGTTATCATCCTATTAAAGAAGGGAGTGATTTATCTCATAAACATACAAGAAAACTATAAAGGAGGCCTGCAAAAGTTTCCTTTTCGAGATATAGGGTATTAAAATACAAATTTTTTTACAGAACCCGAACAAAATTCATTATAATATATCAATAAAGCGACTAATAAAAATGTCTGAAAATATACAGGACGTTTTTTTTCGGTTAAATTTATTTGTTATATATATTCTCTCCGTCAGATATACTTTTTTCTGCTAAAAGAATTCCTTTCCTGTGAAATTATTACCCTTGAAGGCTGTAACGTTTATATTAAAGAATGGTTAGGTTCTACTAAAATTGATTCCCAAAATAGACCAGAGACCTTTGTAATCAGCCAATACCTTATCAACCGTATCAGAGAACTTATGTACTTCCCTCGTATTACCATATATTGCCAAAACCCATTGGATCCCTTTCTCACCACTCACCCAGAGCCTTATCAATTTTTCATTTTCACTTCACTGGTCTAATTGTCCCCATAAAACAGGAAGTTGTAGAATCCACCTCGCACTGTTTAGCCCTACAATTTCGCTGATAGAGTTGCGGGATTTCTACTCTACATTCTATTAGGACTCAAAACCGCCCGACAATAAACCCTGATTTTCAAAATACTGCATAAGGGATAATCCGCCCTCATAACTATTTTCCTAAAAACCTTACTTCAGACAATCAACAAACAAAAAACGAGGTAAGAAATCATTACAACCTCGTTATTTTCGACACCGAAAGTGCCTTCAACATGCACATAAAAGGCAAAACTATGGGCCTTGATGTATTTCAACAATCCTTACCAGTTTAATCCAAGTATGCTGTGACAAGGGCATTTTTTTAAACCCTAGCAATCTGCTCATGTATATTTATAAACTATAAAATGTGTCTTTTTTTTACCTTTTCAAAAAAATATAGTGGTATGCACTTTTTCTCAGAAATACGCGAATAAATGACAATTTTCTGATATTAAATGCATAATTGAATAGTAGGCCATGAATAACACAATAAGAAACAATTGAAAGTTACATATTGCCAACGAAGAATTGGATACCTTGTATATAGGTATCTTCTTATATAAAAATACCTATTGAGTTTTTTAATAACAGTAGGTTTGTAACAACAGCTTTATAGCATAAAGCAACAATATAACAAACACAAAAAATTGCATTATTAAAAAACAATAAAAAACAAATTTTTAAAGGTGATGTTAAATTGACGACTATTTTCTTTAATGCAAAATTGGCACATTTTTGTAATTCTTTGAATGGCGTTAAAAAGAACCATTGGTCTCATTCGCAGATTTCGAAAGGCTAAATGAATTGCCTCTCGAAGCTATGCCGTCATATCGTAACTTATATACTTCATTTTGTATATAAAAAAATATCTAAAATTGAGAGATCTGGAGATCGTGGAGGCCATCTAACAGGTCCGTTGGTATCTATCCATCTTTGAGGAAAGTTATTATCAAGAAATACGCTTAAGAGCCTTAGGGCACCATCTTGCTGTAGGTAAACAGCATTATATTGGGCTAATGGAATATTTTCGAGCAGTTCTGGAATAACTTTCTCAAGAGAATCTCTAGGTATCTACGTGCTGTAAAACCTCCTTCAAAAATCCTACAAACTGCGTGCCTGCCCAAAATAAAACATGATACCCCAACTCCAAAGCGTCCTTGTTGTGCTCTTTCAAACATTAAATGCTGATTTTCACTATGCCAGTTGCTGGTACGATTAAAAATTCGCGCACCACTGGCAATACAATGCCCAGCGCTCGGCATCGCCAGGATGCAAATGTTGCACTTCAAGATCCTCCGACCGTTTTTGGCACATCAATTTCCTTATCAATTTTTCTACATGAGGACGAAGGTGTTGCTTCTATATATCCCAAAAAGTCAATCTCTTTTTTTTCCTGTTTTCTTTGTTGTTTTTTTTTAGGACGCGGGTGAACAGATAATCCGTGCTCAACTGAATTTGCTTTTAAACGAGCAAATATTTTCTTGGATATCTAACAAGCAAAAACATATAATGATAATACAGATTTTCATAGCCATAATAGCTTACTAACCTTTAGAAATATAATTCCGAGGCTTCTTCAGAATTTTCATTACTCTGTATAAAACGTACCAGCATATCATAATTTTCATACGCTGCCATTATTCGAAGAAATTGATAAATATCAATTAAATAAAAATGCCAAAGGAACGTTTATAAACTGCAGGGGCGTGCAGTCCATGGAACCAAGGGAAGCAGTGCTTCCCCAAAAAAAATTCCAAAACATCTTCTAAAATGTAATTTTTGAAATAGGAAACTATTAATTTAGTTTATATTAAAAATGCTAAAATATTATCTTAATTATCAAACCCATAATAAATGCGGCCTTGACTCCGACCGAGCGACAATAGAAATGGAATAGAACCTATACGGGCCGCTAGCTTCTCTGCAGCCAAGTCCTACATGCTTGATTTCCTGTCGCAAGAGGTTATTGAACTTTCCACCGGCTGTTTGCAATTTTTGCATTTCAGTCGCGTGCTTTAAGTGAGGGCGGAAGCTATCGTTGGAGTAGGTTTTCTGTTTGAACGGCTATCCGTGTGTTGTGTGATACGTACGTCGTGCATGGTGCGATATGGAAGACAATAATACGGACGTGGATATGCAAATACCGCCAACTTCGGCTGTCGGTAATAACGTTGAAAATGTTGGAGAATTTAGTAAGAAAAGTGTGTGTGAATTTGTGGTGTGTCTTAATAATAAAGGAATTTTCAAACATATAAGTAAATTATTTTGTTGGCTTACTTTTTGACAATGAAAAAGGTCTCTGGAATAAAACTGGTTTTTCCGATTTAAACAATTTCCATAAAGCTGTAAAAAGACATATTATGTTCAAAGCGCATTTGCAGGCCGTCATAAAAGAAAAAGTCTTCGGCAAAACCAAAATTGAACACGCCCTTAATAAACAGTTATAAATTAGTCATCGCCAACACAATGAACTAGTCGATAAAAATAGGTAAATATTAAGAAGACTTATCGGTGTTGTTTGTTTTCTCGGACAGCACGAATTGGGATTTAGAGGTCATGACGAAACAAGGATTTCTTTAAATAGAGGAAATTTTCAAGATTACTTAATTTAATGGCTAAATATGATAATTGCTTAAAAAATCATTTAGAGCAGTCTAGCGTTTTTCACGGAACGTCGAATCGAATCCAGAATGATTTAATTTCCGCTGTTGCAACCATTATTCTAAAAAGAATTAAGCAGGAGATTGGCGAGGCGCAGTTCATTGTTATTGTTCTGGACGAAGCAACTGATATCACTAATTTTAGTCAATTATCTATAGTAATGCGCTACATTAAAACAGACGGAAGTATTCGAAAGCGATTTTTAGGTTTTAAGAATGTGTCCAAAAATCGTACAGCAGATGCATTATATACCGTAGTTTATAACGTTACTAATGAAATTGATGGAGAGAAAAAATTAGTTGCTCAAAGCTATGATGGAGCTGCAGTGATGGCAGGACAATTAGGGGGTCTGCAAGCTAAAGTTCGAGAAACTTTCCCAAGTGCTGTGTTTGTCCATTGTTTTGCTCATAAATTAAATTTAGTTTTATCCCAGTCCATCGATCACATTAAAGAGTGTAAAGTATTTTTCGTTACTTTAAGTGGCATGGCTGCTTTTTTTTCCAAGTCAACAAAACGTACACAAGCTTTGGACTCCATTGTCCACAAACGATTGCCCAAAGTAGCTTCTACTAGGTGGAACTATAATGGAAGACTTGTGTTAACAGTATCTGAACATCGTGAATCACTGTTTGAACTATTTGAGAATATAATAGAAAATAATGAAACGTGGGACTCAGAAGCAATAAATAGTTCGAGGGGGTTTTTGGACTGTATGAAACGAGATTTTAATTTTAATTATTTGTTGAAAATATTTCCATTCTCGGACAATGTTTTTAATATATTACAAACTAAAACATATGATATTGCTTTTTGCCTAAAAGTGGATGATTTTAAGTCCATGTTAAGCCAAAAAAAAGATAACTTTGATCTATTTTGGGGGAAAACGATGACGTTAAATATAGAGCCACAAGCCAAGCGAACAGACAGGGTGGGAGATATTCAAACATCATACAGAGGCCTCTTTTATGAAATAATCGATCAAATTCAGCAACAAATAAACTATAGATTTAGCGGTTTAAATGATTTTAAATTCCTCGAGCTCTGCGATTTTGATGCATTTAAAGGAAAAACTTTTCCAGAAGATGCGTTTAAATCTCTTCTTCTTCATTATGGTCAGTTCTTCGACCAAGTGTTCCTGCGATCGGAACTCAAAGTGATTCACGAAACTGATGACATTAGCGCAAAAAAATAACGCTAAGGAATTAACGTAATTCTTAAAAGACATGGAGCTGGAAGATGCCTACACCGAAGTGTCGAAATTGTGTGAATTAGTATTGCCAATGCCACAAGTTCATCAGTAGAACGCAATTTTTCAACACTTAAACGTATAAAAAATTTCGTGAGAAATTTAATGGGGCAGGAGAGACTTTCGCATACATCGCTGTTGTCCATTGAAATAAACTTCTCCAAAATATGTCGGAGCATCGACGTTTTCATGATGACGTCATTGACGAATTTGCAAAAAATTATCGAAGAATCGAATTACATTACAAATAGGTAAGTTTCTTAAAATTGCTTCCCTTTCTTAAAATTTCACCGCACGTCCCTGATAAACTGCTTTATAAACCAAAAGTCGATCCAAAAACCGCTGAGATAGAGAAATATTTGACATTTATTTTTGTTTGTTGTCATAAACAATAGCCATAGCCTACTCTTAAATTATGCATTTAATTTCAGAAAATTGTCATTTATTTGCGTGTTTCTGAAAAAAAAATGCATAGTATTATATATTTTTGAAAAGGTAAAAAAAAGACAAATTTTGTGGTCTATAAATATACAGAGTGTTCCACTTAAAAAAATAAAGTAGGGTCCAATAACTTTTTGACCTGACCCTGTATACTAAGTCCGAAGGCGGAATTGAGTTCTACGGGAAAAGTTACGAACAATTATGACTAAGGGAATGGAAAAGCATACCAATACTGATCTTTTAAATTACATGACTCAAGTTCATCGAAATACATGGGGAAACCCAAAATATAACTCTGGACATATCCAAAGCATTGGATCAAAACTGGCATGCACTTCTTAATAAACTTCCTACTTATCCTATGATCTTTCTCCAAAACTTTGTACTTAAACTTCCAGTATTGGCAGCAATCTTATTCAGAACTATGCTGGCGATAGCACACTCCACTTTAGAAAACAATTCCACAAAGCAGTTTCCAAGACTGAAATTGATGATAGTTGTAGAGTAATGACTTTATCCCTAATCGGTGACATCCATAAAATTGTAGAATATAGGGAGCTAAGAACTTTGTCCAATTTAAAACCACTAAAGAATATTCATGTTTTCTAACGCACAAATTATCTCCCAATATACACACCCTTCAAATGAATAATTAAATGCTCGAAGCCAAAGATTCCACCTCAATTGCCAAGCTCAAAAATAATGTTCGTCTGCTAACTTGTATACCTTTTACACTCCGAAAATCAGATCGACTCTTCCAACAAAAGCTATTCACCCGATTGAAGCCTGTCGCACTATAGCTTGGATCCACATGCATCCCCTCACCGTCCAACTGCCAAGACTCCCACTTTGTTCGCTCTTTTATCTCCAGGGTGTCCCCGTTTTGGAATGTGTTACCAGCAAAAGCCTTTCCCTCTTGCCCTAATCTGTAAATCTTCTAATCCAGCAACCACGGTTTCTAGCCCTTCGGCCTCCGTGGTTTACTTATAGATAAAAAAAAATATATTAACATTTTAATACCCTTTATTTCGAAAACGAATAGCACTTGCATAGAATCACTTTTAGACATTTGCTTATAAAAATGTATTTTTTTTATTTTTACCGAGAACGTAGGCATTGATTTACATAGATTCACGTATTTTATATTCTTTTGTGGGGATAGAGTGGTTTATTAGGATCGCAGAACCTAATGATATGAGACAATAATTGTAAGAATGTTAGAAAACTATACAATTTGCAAGTATAAATAACTGTCGCTACAGTGATTAGATTTTACTATTTGTGAAGCTATAGAGCTGAATTTGTTTATCAAATTGTAGGAAGTAGAGGGTATTTTTATAAAAATTGAGGAAATGTTTCAGAGGGTGTCCCAAAAAAATATGGCAAGTCAGTGTTACTGTTTAATGGAACACTCTGCATATTTGTAGAAATTTAAAGAGATCTTGACAAGACCTATTCAAAAATACATAATATGATGTATTTATGATTTTATACTTGTGGAGCTACCGGGACATAAAATGTTAAATATTGGTTATATATTTAGTATTAAAATAATATCGTACTTATTTTTCAACATACTAAATTATAGACTACAGAAAAGTTCACTGGAAAGAGTCACTATTATTAACTACATACTGACACAAAAATTAAAAGGAACATAATAATTATATTGCTAAATATTATACGTCCCCCATTTAATTCTATACAATTTTACTTTTCGTTTGCAGCCAAAATTTAATCCTGATTTTTTGTGTTTAGTGCACTTATTTCTTCTGTTATGTAACGTGTAATGTTTTAAGATCCTTGGGGTGCTAATAATAAATATTATTATATTTATTTTGACCGTAGGTACCCTTTGGTTCCTAGTCTCTATACTCATGCTGCCATTTGGGTAATTTGCTGTACAAGGTGTTCGCGATAGCGTGACGAATTCATTTTTTTAAATGGGACATTCTGTATTTTTTAATTACTCTAATTAACCTTTTAAATAACTTGGTTTTTTTGTTAAGTATATCCTAAGCCCAAATGATAATTTGATACTTTTTGACATATGTTAAATTTAGTCTTGAACTACGCGAAAACGGTTTTTGATGCTATGAAAGTAATAATTCAATCATTTAAAATCTATTGTTTACTGTAGCGTGCTATTTGTTCTAAAGAAGAGAAAGATTACTTATTATTTTAAAATTAATAATTATTTCTCAACACAAGTTAAGTAATTACATATGTAATTATTTTATAATGAATTTTTCGCATGAAGAACTTATTGATAAAAAAAAACTTACTTATTATCGCATAGTTAGGACAAATCAAATTATTTCAAAAAGTATATCGTTTGGGTATAGGACATACTTAGCAAAAAACAATGGTATTTTAAAAGTTAATCAGAACAATTTAAAAATACAGGGTGTCCTATTAAAAAAAATGAAATAATGCATATTTAAATCAGCCGAATTCGTCACGCTGTCACGAACACCCTATACAGCAAATTATCCAAATGGTAGTATGAGTATGTAGCAGGTATCAAAGGGTACCTACGGTCAAAATTATGTAAGCCTTAGTTAACTCCATGGGTAATTATGATTTTTTTCTAAAAAATCATTTACTTGGCAACGCAGTACTTAAATTTACAAAAACCAAATATACAGGGTATCTTATGTAATGTACATTTTATTTATTATATATTTTTTGGGATACCTGGATTATTAAAAATTCTTTTTACATTATACCCCCTGTTAAATCCTATAACTTTTCAATGAAACTTTTTTCTATCTCTTTTGGTTTGGGCAATATCAAAGGCGAACACCTTATTGACGCAGGAGCACATATACCGTGCTCCTAAATGTCTAAATGTCTATGTTTTGTGGATCTAAATTGAGCCAGCCACGCACTATTCCTACGAAAATTCATAAAACAAAGAAGTTGCTGGTGAAGGGAATTTACTGAAAGAAATAAAAGGGAAATATTTTTTTTTAATTTATATCTATTTCTATTTATGTGGCTATCAGGATGACATTTTTTTATTTATTTGTCTAATTCCACCGTCATTTTCCAGTCTTCGACAGATTCAAAGGCTTTCTCGTAAATACACAAAAGATATATATATAACAGATAAACTAACTTTCACTTATTATCTATGAAAAATATTATCCGCCTCCTCGTCTCTCATCAAGTAAAACAGCGCCCATCCGTCCACCGAATCGAGTCCCAATAATCCAAAATAAACACAAACAAGATAAGCTCCTTTTCCCGAAAAGCAATCGTCGTAAAAAGCGCCCAATTTTTTACGCAAACGAAGCCGGCGTACTAGAAAGAGAGAGAGAGAGAGAGGAGCGGTGACGAAATATAGAACGAAATCTTGAAATTGCCGCTCTCGGGCATTCGAAAAAGCTTTTGTGCCTTTGATGATTCTCCTGCATCTCATTTTCGCGTATGTGAGAATCGAATTTGACGGCAAAGAGTGGTGAATACCAATCGGGGAGGCCTTTCTTATTCTTGTGCTAGGAGTGACACTCTACCGGGCTCCCCCCTCTTCCTATTTGTCTTTCCGAGTATATATGCTTTAGTTTTAAGCATTACCGTAATCTTTTGGCGCTTTATTCGCCTTTATTTTACGTAAAGTAGGCGAAGGAAATTCAGGAGCTTTATAGAAATACCGAATGGAAGACATCGAGCTTAGAGTATAACACAATCCGCTATTATGATTATTTTATGAGTCAAGATTATTTCACATTATAAACGCGTTTGGTCTTAATGTTGTCAGATTTGTGTTTTATTAAAAACTATATTTTTATTTTATTAATATGATAAAATGCATCTTAGTTTTTTATACAACCTACTCAATATTACGTTCCCTTTCATATCACTGTCGTCTTCGTTTGTGCCTAAATTAATTATTAAAGTCTTCATGCTTAATTACATGTCTAACAGAATTTTTCCAACTATGTTCAGAAATATTATTTACACATTTTTTAATTAAATCTATTACAGAAGTATTTGTGTGGAGAATTGTTTTCTCTCCTTATCATGGCTTTTAACTCGATAATATGGAAGTTCTCTTTATGTATTGTTTGAATTTGGCTGATTTGGCGGCTGTGGTAGATCCATCACACTTACACTATTTTTTGGAATGTTTGGAAGAAGGAGATTTTGAAACCAATATTCAAATAATTATGCATCTGTATCTTGATATATCTTGATATTAAATATGCTAATTTTAATGAAATTAGTATATACCTTAGTCTAGTTGATTGGAACTGATTGTTGCTTAACGTAAATATAAATGATATTTTAAATCAACTTTACAATATATTACAAAATGTTATTGAACTTTTCGTACCAAAAAGTAGAATCCGAAAACCAATAATGGTAATGATAACTTAAAAAACTTAATAATTAATAAGAAAATTGCTCACAAAAGGTTTAAAACGTCCGATACACAGGTGGATTATGACTGTTTTTCGAATTTGAGATTAGAGTGTAAGACGTACAGTAGTACTATTAGATTGATAAATTAGAGAGTGATGTAAGAAATAAACGTGAATTTTGGAAATATGTTAATTCCAAGAGAGGAAACTGTGATATTCCTAAATATATGAATTTTAACAATAGTTCTAGTGATTCGCCTACGGATATTGAAAGATTTTTTGCTGAGAATTTTGCCTCAAGTTATGTAAATAATGCAGAGACTAATTCTAACTTTTTAAATGGTTTTGACATGCCTGTAAGATTTGAAATACTTCATATAAGTTTGATGGATGTTTTTAATAGTATTTTAAATCTAGAGGACAATTTGGAATGTGGACCCGATGGCATTCTGGTTGAATTTATTAACGGTACTAGATGGGTACTCTCTGATATTTTAACCAAAATATTTAATAAATCTTTATGTGATGGTGTTTTTCCGGATCAATGGAAACTAAGCTATGTGACTCCAATATTTAAGAATGGTGATCGATCTAAAGTTATAAATTATAGAGGCATAACAAAAAGTGTCCAAAAATTTTGATGCTATAGTTGCCAATTATATCTCACCACATTTCAAACACCTAATAGTTTCCGAGCAGCATGGGTTAACTAGGTTTAAGTCTACCTTGTCAAACCTCTTAAAATATCAAAACATTATTTCTGAGTCGTTGGAAATATATTATACGGACATGGAGAAGTCATTTGAGAGAGTGGACATTTCAGTTTTGATTGACAAGCTATATTCTTACGGTGTTACTGGCTCACTTTTGCATTGGTTTCGTAGTTATCTATCGGAAAGAAAACAAATTGTTAAGATTAAAAAAACGGAGTGCCTCAGGGTGGACATCTTTCTCCATGATGTTTTTGTGTTTTATTAATGATCTGGTACAAGGTCTTAAGTATTCAAATGCATTAATGTATGCAGATGATCTGAACATTTTTAGAATAATCAAATCTCCTTCTGTTACCGAAAAATTACAGTGTGACCTCGATAATCTTGTTTCATGGTGCAGCTTAAACAATTTAAATTTGATTTGTACTAAGTGTGAGGTTCTAAGTTTTATAGAATACAAAACTCCATTTTATACCCATATCATGTAAATAATTACAATCTTGAAAAAGTAGATCATATTAGGGATATAGGAATTGTGTTTGACAGGGGACTTACATTTATTAATCATATTGAACATGTGTCAAATAAATCAGCTACTAACTCTGCTTGATCTTGCATCTTTGGAAAAGAGACGAGAATATCTGGATATATGTACTTTTTTAAAATTATAAGGAATCTTATTGACTCTCCAGCTTTATTGTCTGTTATTGAGTTGCAGGTCCTACAACGATATACCAGACAGAATAATTTCTTTAATATTAAGTATCATAGGACAAATTATGCTGTTAACAATCAAATCACTAAATTTTGTAAGAAAGCCAATAGCTTACTAGCCCACGTTGATGTTTTTCAATGTCATACAATCAATTTAAATGTATGGTTCGTAACGCTTTGTGATGTGATGTAATATGTAAAAGGTACAAAATTATGTTCTTATTTATGTTTTATATTTAAAAAAAAACAAAAAATTATGTATTCCATATTTTTCAAAATTGTTTATTTATCTGTTTATATATGTATATTTATATTGACATGGCAAGTCCGTAAATACATTATTTACTTATTTAATATATATAAATCTCATTTTAAAAAATTTAGCTATTTAAAAGTTAGGAATACTAGACATTTTTTTTGGACAGCTGCAAAAATATTTCTCTAAAATAAATTAAAGTAAATTAAAAATTTTAAGCAGTTCAAAGTTCTGGAAAAATAATTTTTTTTGACATATCAATTTTGTTTTAACTACCTCGATACGAATATACCCACAAACGGTTCAAAACAGAATAAATAATCTTTATATTGTTAAAATACAATATATGGTACTAGGATATTACTAAATGCAAAACTTCGATTTTTGTTGAATAACCAAACACTTAGTTTCCTTGTAATACAGGATAATTATGATAATTTTGGTGCAAACTTCACCTTGTTAGTGCACTCCCTGTATATAACCGTAGTTTTCTGAAATGACACGCCCCACACAAGTTTCATGAGTATCAAACCACGTTTCGTCAAGATATGTGATTGGACGATTTTCTGCCCTATATTATGGTATGGAATATATATATATAAAAAATATATATATATATATTTTTTTTTTTTTTTCTGACAATGTTTAGAAAGATGAAGTAAAATAAATTTCACACTTCCACAGCCACTTTTTGTCCTCTACAAAACGGTGCCGTCAAATTTGTAATGCGACGTTTTGTCTTCGAGGCACCATCACCCAATTAATTTTTTTAAATACGGACCTGAATTTTTTATTGCAAATTTTAAGTCACTAGTGTATTTTGTGTCTAAGGGTTAACTAAGATTTTCAAAAAAATGCGACGTTTCGACCCTAAAATGCACATAATTAGTTACTTTTTGCGGAAATAGTAATCATTTTGTTTTGCAACAAAAGGTAGTAGGTAGTTCATAATCCTATTCCACATCCTCTAAGACTAGTTAATTACGTTGGCAAAAGGCTGAACCACGACCGTCAAGACAGCCCTAGTTGAAATTCACCTACAATTAATGTAAATCGGTAATTTTTCTTTCTTATACTTAGTAACAAAAGTAGATTTATCATAGATGTTATTATTAATATGAAGTGACACCTAATAACTTTTGAATAACTGAAAAAGTTTTTTAAGATGTAAAAGTTTGAAATTTTAGGGTCGAAACGTCGCATTTTTAAAAGCCTTAGATAACTAGTGATTTAAAATTTGCAATAAAAAATCCAGGTCCATATTTAAAAAAACTAAGTTGATGATACTGTCACAAAGACGAAACGTTATTTTTAAAATCTGACTGCACCTTCTTATAGAGGACAAAAAGTGGCTACGTCAATATGAAATTTATTTTGTCTTATCTTTTCAAACATAGTTAGAAAAAATTAAAATCGAAAACGCCAATTTTTAGTTTTTACGAATATCTTCGGAAGTAGTACAAACCCTAAAAATTTCCCGACGGCATATTAATGACACCTAAATTGGGCAACTTTGCCCCCATTGATTCAACTCTGTATCTCTTACGGTTTTCGAATTCCCTGTGGTGAGAAACGAATTTGTTACACCATGTATATATATGTATATATATATATATATATATATATATATATATATATATATATATATATATTCATATAAATTTAAAACCCATTGCTTTAACAATTCTCCAGAAGCTTGTTCTACTACATGAAATGTAAATTTCTTCTACTGTACGTACCTTTTGTAGAAAATCTATTGTAGGAATTATTTGTTTACATGTATAATGTCATACATTTTCTTCGAATTAACTCTTTATCAGCTTCTTCAATACTTCTAATCATGTATATGTTGGGCGTACGTTATTATCGAAGTAAAAATAAAGTATTCTTAGAAGTAAACTACATATAGGTAAGAAGTTACTTCAAACCTAATATCAGCTGTGAATTTTTCATAATCTCGAACATCCAAATGCCAAGTTATTATATGAGCTATAAAACTTATTAATTTTTAACGTTGTGATATAGAAAAGTGAATGGTGCCCTTCGAAGGTCCTATATCTATCTATAGCTGATATTTGATTCAAAATCTTATCTCCACATAGTCACATCAAAAATGAACAAATTATCGGCTTCGGTACATTTTTAAGTGGGACAGCCTATATGATCAAAGTGCATTTAAAAGCAAGTTGTTTTCGTTTGGCTCTTTAATAAAATATAATATTTATTTTCAGTGTTAAACAATTTTTTAATAGTACTGTCAAGAGCAGAATTAACTTTACTAAATATAGAATACGATTTTTCAGTCTAAAAGTTCCTAACTTAAAAATAGGTATATATATATATATATATATATATATATATATATATATATATATAATTTTTATTGAGGACAAAAAAAATCCTCATATTTTTATACACACAAGCTAAATAAAAAGGTCCTCACCTTCATACCGTACTAAATTTAGCCTAATTCTAAAATGTATTTTACTTCCTCCTAAAGAGAAGTATGGTAATCTTGAAAAAAATCACCATCCGAGATTTTTTCAGTCCTCTTCGTTTGAGCCTTAGATGCCAAAAAACATATTTCCTTAATTCTATCGGTGTGTCTGTCCGTCGGTCTGCCGGTCGGTTTGTTCACGGCATAGCTAAAAAACTACTAATTCGATTGATTTCAAAATTTAATCAAAAATTAAGGGTCATATGTCAGCCAGTAATACTGGGTTTTCGCCGCTCTAAATTTGCAAATTTTCCATATTACGGAGTTTCTGTAAAAAATGCACACAAAAGTAGAAAAAATTCACTGAAAGACATGTTTCCGTGTGACATACATGTCTTTTAAATCTGTTTAGTGAATACTTCTAGCAGATTTTTAATTTTCTTGAAAACTGCACCCTGTTTCCTTCAGACGACGACGGCGACGACGAAACGAACGGAAGTAGCGGAAAGTCCCCCCAAAACGGTCCCAAACCGTTTTAACTGCCCCGCTTAAACGGAAAACGCCGATCGGGGATTAATTTAGATTGATCCGAGCAAGCTAAATAAGCTAAATAAAAAGGTCCTCACCTTCATACCGTACTAAATTTAGCCTAATTCTAAAATGTATTTTACTTCCTCCTAAAGAGAAGTATGGTAATCTTGAAAAAAATCACCATCCGAGATTTTTTCAGTCCTCTTCGTTTGAGCCTTAGATGCCAAAAAACATATTTCCTTAATTCTATCGGTGTGTCTGTCCGTCGGTCTGCCGGTCGGTTTGTTCACGGCATAGCTAAAAAACTACTAATTCGATTGATTTCAAAATTTAATCAAAAATTAAGGGTCATATGTCAGCCAGTAATACTGGGTTTTCGCCGCTCTAAATTTGCAAATTTTCCATATTACGGAGTTTCTGTAAAAAATGCACACAAAAGTAGAAAAAATTCACTGAAAGACATGTTTCCGTGTGACATACATGTCTTTTAAATCTGTTTAGTGAATACTTCTAGCAGATTTTTAATTTTCTTGAAAACTGCACCCTGTTTCCTTCAGACGACGACGGCGACGACGAAACGAACGGAAGTAGCGGAAAGTCCCCCCAAAACGGTCCCAAACCGTTTTAACTGCCCCGCTTAAACGGAAAACGCCGATCGGGGATTAATTTAGATTGATCCGAGCAGGCCGTGGACACAGGAATTGATTAGGCAATCTGTTTTAGCGTGTCCGGTCAAGTTGGCCGTGTCCGGCTTCTGGCGCGGAAGTGGGGCGCGCGGGGGAGCTTGTTTGGAAAACGCTGCGGTGATTGGTTTTCGGCTCGGCCAGGAAGAATGAAGGCCAGCAGCGTTTGGTATAATTTCAGTCTGTAATTATAAAAACAAACTTATTCGAAGTTACCGTAATGTAAACCTTTTTTAAATTGGGGAATGTCCATGCAGGAGTGTAAAAAAATTGTCTTAACAAACTTTCTACTATACCTTTTTTTGATGATATCTATTGGATAAACTAAATGTATCTACATTTTGGCACTTTCACTCTATTAATAAATTATAGTTAAAAAAACTAAAAAACACGCTTTTGTCAGTAAAACATTAAAAAGTACAAAACAATGTAATGTACGTACTTAATATTTTGTTACTTGTTCTTCAAATAACGCAAAGTATGCTGTATTGGGAGAATAGGGTCTGTCGCTCTATCCATGTTGGTATAACTTTCAGAAAGTAAAATAGACGTTTTCAGGAAATTTTAAATTTGAGAATCACAATTATGACTGACTAAATTTTTTATTTGTTGTAAATAATATTAAAACTGAAATTGAATTCCAGCTAACCTACGGACGCGGCTAGCCTCTTCCTTTTTCTGGGGATATTTTATCTGGGTGTTCTATACACGATGACAAAGAGGAATCACGGTCTACTCATTCTCATTCATTATACCATTTTTGTGTACGTAGAGAAAATAAATCAACATTCAAACTTGGAGGTAAATACTTTTATCTCCTATTCAAAGTTACTTTTTAAAAATATTTATAATAACCAAAATAATAATTTTGGTTATTATAAATATAGTCCACAAACAAGTTCATAATTTTCAAATTTTGCTCTAGACGGGAAATATAGTAATGTAGATTAGAAATTTGACAATTTCTCGAAAGCGAATTTCAGAAAATATGTTATATCGGCTAGTTTTAAAATTAAGTCCGGTAATCCTTTAGTTTGACCTGATATACCTCGACAAAATGACAATATCAAAAAATAGGACATTTTTTCCAAGAGGGAAGTATTGAAATCCTGAAAAACATGTTCTCTTATTTCTTTCGCTCTATCGTACAATAGATCAATATAGCTACGCAGTAGATCGAACAAGACACGGCAACGTTCAGGCCCCCTAAATGAATGCAGGCTTTAATTAACGCGCAATGTTGCCAAGTGTGCTGAGGAAGCCCGCAGATGCAGTAGCAACCGCAGACTCTTACCAAAGATAATTTGCGGCTCTCCCCCGATGTATATATTTTTCTATGACACCTATATTACAATAACCCCTGGAAACGGCAACGATTCGTCCCAAAAAAAAAATTAGCTACTCGTTACAAAAAACTATTTATATTATTTCCGCCAAATTTTGTTGATTATGAAAAACCCGCTTATCTTATTTACGATGTGTTTAGTAAGAAGAAATTATTTAGCTGCTTTTTGATTACCTAATTTAAAAAGTGACTTGTTTCAAAAATGTACAGGGTGGGTCATTATATTTGGACACCTACCAACAAGGTTTATTAAGGAAGATAGAAAAAAAGTGTAAATATAAAAGCTTTAGGGTTCCTTTTAAACCGCCAGAGTCCGTTATGAAAAAAAAACAAATGACTATCGCATGCTTATCAGGCCCTAAAAAATATAACGCAATACGTTTTTTGTTAATGAAACACCCTGTATTTGTTTTGCATTATATTGTATTATTACTTTAGACTTATATGGCAAGTAATGTTGCAGTTAAACTAAAATAATTAATAAACGCCTTCCGCCAATATAATCAAATTATTATATGTTTTTGAAATTAGTAGAGAATGGCCTTTCATAAAATTAAATGATACAGGGTATTCCATTAAAAAAAAACATATTTCTTAGCCTATATTTTGTATATTTACACTTTCTCTATCTTTGTTAATAAATAACCCTGTAGGTTCCTGTATAAGGTAACAGGATTAAATCAGCTTTTTGATTAAAATAATATTTAGCATTATATTTTTTATTTGCTTATTCAGGTTGTTATAGGAATAAGTTTGTTTTCTATTAAAGCGTATGCTTACTCATAGAAACTTTATTTCTAGCTGAGCTGTATCAAATTTCAACCCCATGGATTATCAGCCAAATTCAATATTCCTCTTTTAACTAAAAGATCTCTTCTAATATCTAGTGACTGGCAACGCCGCGTTCCCGTTCGCGAGTCGCATGAGATAATATAGTTTCGGCGAGCATTGATGTCTCCGAACCGATTCAAGGCGTCGCATTTAAATAAGTTATCTATTGCGTAAGCTATAATGGATCTTTGGTCGTACTATCATTCTGTAGGTATATGCGCGGTATAGTTCAAAAACTACTTATTTTTATGGGGCTGAAATCAGGGATTTACAGTCCATGGAAGCAAGGGAAGCAGTGCTTCCTCAAAAAAAATTACAAAACATCTTCTAAAATTTAATTTTTGAAATAGAAAACCATAAATTTAGTTTATATTAAAAATGCTAAAATATTATCTTAATTATCAAGCCCATAATAAATGCCGCCTTGACTCTGACCCAGCCACAATAGAAAATCAAATAGAACCTATGCGGGCCGCTAGCTTCTCTGCAGCCAAGTCCTGTATGTATGTACCAGAGGTTATTGAACTTTCCACCGGCTGTTTGCAATTTTTGCATTTCAGTCGTGTGCTTTAAGTGGGGGCGGAAGCTATCGTTCGAGTAGGTTCTTTGTTTGAACGGCTATCCGTGTGTTGTGTGATACGTACGTCGCGTCGTGCATGGTGCGATATGGAAGACAATAATACGGACGTGGATATGCAAATACCGTCAACTTCGGCTGTCGGTAATAACGTGTGTGTGAATGTGTGGTGTGTGTCTTAAAAATAAAGGGATTTTCAACATTACACTTCGCTAATAATTTTCAAATAATTTCCAAAGGAAGGGCAAAACCGCCTATGAAAAATTTAACCACAAAAGTGAAAAACTGTATTAGACATTTTTATCCGGAAAAACAATACGAACAATTTAAATGACTAACGAAATGTGAAAATATAAGTAAATTATTTTGTTGGCCATGTTTACTTTTTGGAAATGAAAAAGGTCTCTGGAATAAAACTGGTTTTTCCGATTTAAACAAGTTTCATAAAGCTGTAAAAAGACACATTATGTCCAAAGCGCATTTGCAGGCCGTAATAAAAGAAAGTCTTCGGCAAAACCAAAATTGAACACGCCCTTAATAAACAGTTGGAAATTAGTCACCGCCAACACAATGAACTAGTCGATAAAAATAGGCAAATATTAAGAAGGCTTATCGATGTTGTTTGTTTTCTCGGACAGCACGAATTGGGATTTAGAGGTCTTGATGAAACAAGGGTTTCTTCAAATAATGGAAATTTTCAAGATTTACTTATTTTAATGGCTAAATATAATGATCATTCATCATATCATTTAGAGCAGTCTAGCGTTTTTCGCGAAACGTCGAATCGAATCCAGAATGATTTAATTTCCGCTGTTGCAACCATTATTCTAAAAAGAATTAAGCAGGAGAATGGCGAGGCGCGGTTCATTGCTATTGTTCTGGACGAAACAACTGATATCGCTAATTTTGGCCAATTATCTATAGTAATACGCTACGTTAAAACAGATGGAAGTATTCAAGAGCGATTTTTGGGTTTTAAGAATGTGTCTGAAAATCGTACAGCAGATGTATTATATACCGTAGTTTATAACGTTACTAAAGAAATTACTGGAGAGAAAAAATTAGTTGCTCAAAGCTATGATGGAGCTGCACCGATGGCAGGAAAATTAGGGGGTCTGCAAGCTAAAGTTCGAGAAACTTTACCGAGTGCTGTCTTTGTCTATTGTTTTGCTCATAAATTAAATTTAGTTTTATCCCAGTCCATCAATCACATTAAAGAATGTAAAGTATTTTTCGTTACTTTAAGGGGCATGGCTGCTTTTTTTCCAATTCAACAAAACGTACACAAGCTTTGGACTCCATTGTCCACAAATGATTGCCCAAAGTAGCTCCTACTAGGTGGAACTATAATAGAAGACTTGTGTTAACAGTATCTGAAAATCGTGAATCACAGATTAAACTATTTGAGAATATAATAGAAAATAATGGAACGTGGGACTCAGAAGCAATAAATAGTTCGATGGGGTTTTTGGACTGTTTGAAACGAGATTTTAGTTTTAACTATTTGTTGAACATATTTTCAGAAATATTTCCATTCTCGGACAATGTTTTTAATATATTACAAACTAAAACAAATGATATTGCTTTTTGCCTAAAAAAAGTGGATGATTTTAAGTCCATGTTAAGCCAAAAAAGAGATGACTTTGAACTATGTTGGGAGAAAACGATGACTTTAAATGTAGAGCCACAAGCCAAGCGTCTTCGAACGGACACGGTGGGAGATGATCAAGCATCATACAGACGCCTCTTTTATGAAATAATCGAACAAATTCAACAACAAATAAACTATAGATTTAACGGTTTAAATGATTTTAAATTCCTCGAGCTCTGCAATTTTGATGCATTTAAGGAAAAACTTTTCCAGAAGATGCGTTTACATCTCTTCTTCTTCATTATGGCCAGTTCTCCGACCGAGTGTTACTGCGATCTGAACTAAAAGTAATTTACGAAACTGAAGCAATTTTTAAAAGACAAGGAGCTGGAAGATGCCTACGCCGAAGTGTCAAAATTGTGTGAAGTAGTATTGACAATACCTGCCACAAGTTCATCAGTAGAACGCAATTTTTCAACACTTAAACGCATACAAAATTTCATGAGAAATTTAACGGGGCAGGAGAGACTTTCGCATACATCGCTGCTGTCCATTGAAAATAAACTTCTCCAAAATTTTGCCGAAATGATAACATTTCGGCAAAATTTCAATATGGCAAAAAAAATGAGGCCTCACAAAATGGTAAAAAGATCATCAATAAGAAAGTTCTGGGTAAGGGCTTAATCAAAAAATAAAAAAAAAATATTGTATTAAGTATTTCCTATACAAGTTATAAAACGTTGTCGACGTGAAGCAGAAGGAAACTTGCGGTCAACAAATCCTCTTAACCAGACCACACTGCTAATCTCCCATGCCTCCTCGGCGGAACCACTTAAGTCTCCCCCTGAAATATCCCCAAAACAATATAATAAAACACATAAAACACCGCGTCAGAGAGAAAAACAAAGAGATTTAATAAGACCATAACTCAAATCCTTCATTACATTATCTGAAGCCGAAAAACACGGGCAACGGTATTACTAAAAAAGCGAGGGTGACCAATTCGGACGTTCCGCCCCCCTTTCCCCGCCGCCGCGCAAGGCCATTTAGGTCGCTAACAAAGGCACTGGCGCCGGGAATAAAATTATTGCGGAAGGAAAAACGTGAATCAGAAATTGAGAATGTACCGGGTGTACAAATAAGAAAGGAGGCCCGAAAGGGTTTTTTCTCTCAGTTTTACTAGTTCATGTCTATACTACAATTAGTTATGGCACACAATTTGAAATCAGTTCATTAAGCAGCTTTTTCAGGCTGAATGTTTAAATATTTAATTAAACCGCCACTTTGTGGCCCTCTTGGATTGACACCAACATTTTACCAGTTTATTCCTACATAATACCTGATTTTTGTATAAAATTTGAGATAAACTGGATAAGCACTTTCTTAGTAATAATTTTTTTAACATTTCACTAGGCCGCCATTTTGTTTTGCCCTAATGGATTTTTACCAAAATGTTACTAGGTCATTCTCATATGACCGTTAATTTTTGACAAAAATTTGAAGTCAATCGGGTAAGTAGTTTTTTAGCTATGCCGCAAACAGAGAGACCGACAGAATCGAGAAAACATGTTTTTCGTCATCTAAGGACCCTAAAACGTAAAAATCTGAAAAAATCTCACACAGCGATTTTCTCACGATTACAATACTTCCCTTTTAAAATAGGTGTAAGTCAAATCTAGTGAATTAATACCAAGTATTCTGCGAAATGTGTTAGAAGCTGTCTTATTGCAAATTTGTGTTCTGATAAATATTAAGTGCCTTTTGAATCGACTGTTATATATGTTGGACACCTACTTTAACCTGGCAGGGAGAGAGATAGAGAGGTGCCGACAATCGCGCCGCTAGCAGCTAAGACTTCTCGAAAGGCACATGCCGCATACCACCGTTATATCAGGAGGAGCTGATTATTACACAACCAACTACTTAGAGCAGGTAGTATTAAAGACGAAAACACGGAAACAGCGTCATAATCTCCTGAATAGTCTATAAAATATAGTTTAATTGAAACTGACTTAACCCCCACGACAACACCCACGTGCGCTAGGGTTGAGACCCTTTCACCACATTTGCCACCCTCTAAAAGGGAAGTAAATAATTATAGGGACACTCACGTGGATAATTCTTGAAAGGGACAGGTACAAATAAAGACTGGGGGGACACCTTGACCTTCTTGGAGGTTTCAACCCCTGTTCCAACCAATGTTTTGAGTGTTCCAGGGTTAGAAACCATCCGTCCCGGACTTTTTGAGATACCCCTCGAGGAATCCGGGATATCGAAAGATCCTAGGGCTGGCCGAGCATGATCTCTTCGATATGAATCTACCATGCAACTGTGAGACGAGTAAGCCTCTCTTCGGCCTAAAGGACAGATTTCTATAACGGAAACGATCATCATTCACGTTGCGGGTCTCGAGGTAGGTCTTCGAGCCTAGAAGCGACAAACGACCAAGGGTTATAGAGCTCGCCTCCAGAAAATTGCACTCTTAACGTGAACACTAGCTCCAGATAATAATAGAAAAATGTCGAATTTGATTATGGTTATATATCTCGTTATACCTCATGTTTCATTTTGTCAATGTTGCACAATTAAAATGTTTTGTAGTCAGAAAATATTACTCTTTCCCTTAAATTATTCTGGTTGAGATATTTTGTACAAAATTCTACTCTTTTCTACTTGTTTTTAATCAGTCAAAAATATTTTGTTAGGATCAATGCTGAAAATAGGCAACGAAAAAATTTGGCAGGTGCTTTAAGTTAGGTTGGATTGATTTAAAAATAAGTTGATCCTTTTGGTCCTTGCGTATTTTGTGAAAAACATTTGCCTTACGGTTCATAAAAGATGCCCATTGAACAACTTATGCCTCTATCGTCATCTATACATTACCGTAAACTTGGGTGACTTTGGTCCACTTTTCAACTTTGAACGCTTGTAACTAACATCGGGGTCAACATATTTTCTAGCTCTTGGTCTAATTTTACAGGTCTATAATAACACTTATAATGCTTAGAGTAACAGTTAGTTCCAGGCTTACGAAATATATTTTTTTAAAAAAAATATTGGTGGCCAAAGTCAGAAGGCTAAGTCGGGTCACTTTGGCCAGACTATATATTACCATGAAACTACAAAGACAAACAGTTATATGAATGACTTTGGCCACCAAAAAAATATTTCTTTTTAGTTTTGTATATTTTGCATAAAAAAACAACTAAAATATATTAAAAAAACTTATTTTATTTAACAAATCAAAACACAGCGCAAATTTATTCGCAAAAAATAAACTACAGTCCTGTGTGATACAAAGAGAATAAAATAATTATGAATTAAATATGGTGTTACAGATGAACAAAATATTAAATATATTTTTCAATTTATGAGATTTTGAAAAAGCCTCTTTTAGATGGGGTCGGTGTGTTAATCACCTGCAAAATGTCATCTTTTCCATACCAGAGAATATCATCCTTTGTTGGCCATTTCCACTGAGAGATTCCACTTGAGGTGAGAGATTCTATTTTATATTCGTTTGTTTCTATATTTATTTCCAAAACTCGACCAGGATATATTCTTTTTTCATAAAAAAACAGAACGAATTTACCAATTTTAATTGCTTGGTCTTCACCATGACTATCTTTCGTTTCGAAATCACTTTCATCGGAACGGTTTGGATCGTCATTTTCTTCAGATTGGATAGAAATGTCCAATGAAGATTCAGAGTCGCTGGAAATCCTCTCGTTTCTCTTCTTTTGGAAGTTTTTTTTCTTGAATTCCGCTAGGGCCAGCTTCTGGGTCTCTGTGAATGTCTATGGTTGAAATACCCATCCCTGCCTTCACGTTAACTTTTTTTTTCCTTGATGTTTTGTCTCCATAATTTGAAAACCTTCTCTCTTCTAAAAGATCAATCACGGAAGCACTGACGTTAAGTTGTATAGTGGGATCGAGATTATTGTTGGTTGGTATTAGATCTAAAACTTTGGCCCTGTTTAGAGGAAAAATTCCTGCTTTTTCGAATCCACTTTTTAGATTGTTTTGTCCAGATTCTAATAAATGTTCTGTTAGTGACTTCAGAAGTCGAGGAAAATGGGATTTAGGTACGGTATTATTTGCTCCAGTCACTTTATAATTGGTGATAAGTTGTCGCCATTTTATTTTTAATGGCCGAAAGTACGCAATATCTAGTGGCTGCGTAAGATATGTCGTGTTCGGTGGTAAGCAAATAAACTGTAAGTCATGCTGAGAACAAAGATCCAAAACATGCACGCTTAAATGCGATGCAAGATTATCCCCAATCATAATTTTGGTTCCTTCTAAGCGTCTCAAAGCAGGTAAAAGTAAATATTCGAACCAGTCCTCGAATATAGCCCTCAAACCATCCACTTTTTGTACGGTTGTAACGAGTCCCAGCAGGTCCACCTTCCATCCAAGTATCATACAAATTTGTAGCCTTATACACTACGTATGGGGGTAAAACTTCACCACATGCATTTCCACAAAACATTACACTGGTAGATTGTTTAGACCAATTTAATATTCTTTCTGGGTATTTGCAACCCCGTTTGGTGATGACTTTTTTGTTACCGGGGTCATCTGACAAATTTGTCTCATCATAATTCCATATATTTTGTGGTGGAATTCCGTGCAATTCTTTTTCTATGTTATCAAAATACGAATTTATTATTTCAGGAGAAATAGCAGCTCTAACGGTTTTTATATTTGCAGCAAACCTTTGTGACAGAGTTGGGTGCTTTTTTAAAAAAAGCCTCACCCATTCAGGTCCTGGAAGATTATCTTGAAATTGTCTCGTAACTACACCCTTTCGATCCAAATAACCTTTGACGATTCTTTTCAAATCTAGTGCACCAACAGGGAAACCATATGTAGATGTTAATATAATGTGTGCCTCAATTTTATTTTCTTCCTCCATGGATAAAACCGTCTGCCCACCAGCAGCTTTTTTATGTAAACCTTTGATCTTGTTCTGCAGTGTAGCACGTGGTATTTTGTACCTTTCGGAAGCTCTTCTTTGAGTCGAACAGCCTCCTCTAAATTCGCCTTGCTATAATTCACGTAATTTCTGCTCCCTGCAACTCTTTTATATCGGCCCATTTTCGTAAACTATCCCCCAAATTAGTAAATGAAATAGGCAACGTTCACATAAGATAACAAACACTCAAAACTCACATAACAGAAGAAACTAAAAAACGTTTAGCATAAACAGCGCGAAAACAAGTAAACAATGCGTCGAAACACTACAGATATGATATGATTTTACAGATATCTGCAGTGGCCAAAGTCAGGCACCAATCTGTCAAAAAGGTATTGGGCGACTTTGGCCATCCTCTAACGTAGGTACAGATAACTAAATTATTGCAGCTATTAGGTTACAAGATTCCTTAATGTTCGTTAATGTCATGTTTTGAGCGCGACCTCATAGGTGGCACCAGGTAACTCGATATGAATAAAGTTTTTAAGGATAGTAAAATTAGTATTTTCAAGAGCGTTTTTTAAAACGCTGCAACTAAAAAGTAGAAAAGTTATTTTGCAAATATGACTAACCTTTATATTTACTAAAGTGTACAGAATCATAAAAAAAAATGAACTTGCAAATATTTTATGTTTTAATGCACATCTACATTATAATAATAAATTTTGAAAAACGGCCAAAGCCACCATTGCTGGCCAAAGCCACCCAAGTTTACGGTACTGAATTCTAACAATTTCATTAATAGAACTTTTCTCATTATGAATTCCTCCTTTTGTTGAAAAAAGTCATGCATGTTTTTATTCAGTAATATGTTACATCTAATTTTGTACAAAAAAAAGTCAAAAGTCAACTGAATAAGATAACTGTTTATTCCTATATCAGATTTGATTTTTGTTGAAAATTTAAAGTCAATCGGATAAATAACTTAAACAGTTTACATCATTATTTTCTGTAAACGTTTGAAACATTCAAAACTAATACAGCTTCTATAAATCGTAATTAACTACGCCTCTGCGTCCAATTTATCCCTTCCCCCGCCTCCACCACCCCCTCGTGTCGCTAAAGATTATTATAAGAAAACTGCCGCCCCGCGTCTAATGGCTTTTCTCCCCCGGACCACACACGGGTTTTTGTCTCTGTTTAACCAGTGGAAATTTACTAATAAGCTTTTTTCCTTTTGCTGCGTATAGTGATTCTGGCAGACATCGAAATTTTTATGTTCTGGGATATAAGGATAATGTTTGCTTTTAATTCTAACCGTTTTATTGGTTTTATTGTAGCAGCTTTTTCCATATGATTGCCATGCATGGTTTTAATGTATTTATTTCATATCATGCCAAATTATCAGATTTACGAAATTTCTTAATTTTTCTGAAACTTAAACTGATATTTTGGATTTAATTTATTTCTTGACTGATATAGTTTTGAATGTATAATTTTGTCTTAAAATGAAAAATAAGATTATTTTAACTTCTTTCAGTGCTGTAGCTTGACTACGGAGATGGAGGGAGGGTTGAAATTACCATACACTGCTATAAAATGAGTTATATTATACAGATTACTTCAACAACTCTTATCTATCGCGTAAAGATTATTTGGCATAAAATAAGTTGAAAATGTTAAACACACATAGATCCACAACGACTTCCTTTTTAAAATAGATGGTGGTAATTTTTGCAATTGCAGTTAACTGCGCCACTGGATCTATTTGAAGACAGAAGTAACGCCGCCACTGACTAAGTGTGATATCGACGTTTAGAAGCCTCTCCTCCTCATTATGCATCTACTCCTCCTCCTTCCTATCATTTTAAAATTATATCTATTCCTCCTCCTCTCTAATACTGAACATTATTTAATCGAGTTCGTTAACTTAGCTTTATCGCCGAAGGTTATTTCTTTTAAGCTATGACCAATATTATAAGGTTATTTCGAGAGACTCCCCTGTTAAAGTAAAAGTTTAAAAGGGGTAAATACGCTTCTGCTGGTTCAATTTATAGTTGTAAATGTAAAGTAACAAACAATTCTGAAACTTGTCAAATGTCTAAAAGAAAAAGAGGCTCTCGAAGAGTTTTAAAGCAAGTAAAATTAAAAAGAAAATAAAGTGACAGAAGAAATTTCCGCTATACAACTTTAAAAAATAAAGAAACATGTAGGCCTAATACTTGTCATCATAAATTTTGTATTAACTGATTAGTCGAATGGACGGTTGACACTTTTTTAACATCTCCATTGTGTAGAAAAGAGTATTGCTTTATCATTTTGTTAGGTATTTAATTCTGAAACCATTCCTTTGCATTATTGCCACCTTTATGGAAACACTTGAATCTGAGTGTAGATGTACAGGGTGTCCCATTTTCGTAGGTTTTACGGGGTTTCCAGCTTATGAGTAGAGATAGAGAGATGCGGTTTTCGCGCCACCGTGCTACTTTTCGATGAAACTAAAGACGCCGCAAACAGATTTGCCCTAACCATTTTAGTTTCCGTGCTACAGGGTGATTTTGAAAATTTGTCATTTTCGGACACCCCCTGTAACTCAGCTATCGTAAAATATATTTAAAATGTTTCAACTGGTATTTATAGATTTTTTCACGTAGAATTCAGTGGCGTACTCAGAATTTTGCTGAGAGTCATAGTTTTTGACATATTGGCATAACCTACTATTTTTTAAATGGGACACCCTATATATTATTTTTTCATCTTATTCTTACATACCATAAGTCATATTTATTTTCATAAATAACATGAAAAAATGCATTTTTCTTTAATCGGATTTATGGCATAGCAGATCAATCGAAATAAGAGAAGGTGGCTGTGGAGCCATGGAAAAAGTTAACAAATATTTATTAACGAAATAACAAAGTAACAGCATCAGAAAAAATTAGGAAGTAGGTAAAAGGTAATAATTATAATTTCATTAAAACTACAAATATTGTTCAAATTGTAGACCATTATGTGTCCTACAAGTGCGACAAACTTTAAAAATTCTTTTTAATGCATTTTCTATTGTAAATGACTGCCTTTGTAACTCTGCAAAAGCGTTTTCGGTGGCCATTCTTAGTTGTTCTAAGTTTTCGTATCGCCTTACATAAACCTTGTTTTCTAAATAACCCCACAAAAAGAAATCTAAAACTGAGAGGTCAGGGGATCGTGGTGGCCATCGAACAGGTCCGTGTGTTCCTATCCATCTTCCAGGAAAATGGTCGTTAAGCCAGTTTTGACTTATTCTGGCATTGTGGGCTGGAGCTCCGTCTTGCTGGAAATAAATCCTATTTAGTTGAGCCAAGGGAACATCATCCAAAATTCCTAATGCGTCTTCTAGGATTCGCACGTAACCAATCGAATTCAGATTTCCTTCATATATTTGGTAAACTATTTTTCGGTTGAAAATAAAACAGGAGACATTGAATCCAAATCTGCCCTGACGCTCCCTAGGAAAAATAACATGGTTGTTTTCTTGACTCCAAAATCGCGTATTGTGTCTATTTAAAATCCCTGAACTAGTAAAATGTGCCTCGTCTGACCAAATAATCTTTTTTTCGATTTTAATCGATATCTTCTGCCTTCATATTTATAAACCAATTGCAGAACTCCAATCTGCGCTCTGCATCACCAGGATGCAGATGATGCACAAGTTTGTATTTATAGGGTTTGAATTTGTGCTTTTTCAAAATTTTCTGCACTTTGGTTTTCGGTACACCCGCCTCTTCGTCTATTTTCCTGCAAGATGTTTCAGGAGCTGTCTGAACGAGGGCTAAAACGTTGACCTCAGATTCTTCGTTGTCTTTATTGTAAGTTCGCGATCGAGGCTTGTTAAAAGATCCATATTGGCAAAGATTATTTTTAATTTTTTGAAAAATTCTTTTTTCTGGTTGTCTTCTCTCGGGATATCTAAGATAAAATAAAGCGAACCAATAAAGTCAAAATGCAGGAAGATAAAAAAGAACTAACCTGTTCAGATAAAGCTCTGCCGCCTGATCTGCATCTTCATTAGACAATATAAAACACGCGTTCATATCATATTTCTCAAAATATTCAAATTTTTGATTCTGAGCCATATTAAAAACAATAATTATAATAAACGTCAAGAAAAATTTAAACGCAATAATGCCAAAAATGACAGCAGTAATGGCTGCCTGATCATATTTTTGTTGGCGTTGCCATGGCTACCACAGCCACCTTCTCTTATTTCGATTGATCTGCTATGCCATAAATCCGTTTAAAGAAAAATGCATTTTTTCATGTTATTTATGAAAATAAATATGACTTATGGTATGTTTTTGAAAAGCTCTCGACACGAAGAATAAGATGAAAAAATAATATATAGGGTCTCCCATTTAAAAAATAGTAGGTTATGCCAATATGTCAAAAACTATGACTCTCAGCAAAAATCTGAGTATGCCACTGAATTCTACGTGAAAAAATCTATAAATACCAGTTGAAACATTTTAAATATATTTTACGATAGCTGAGTTACAGGGGGTGTCCGAAAATGACAAATTTTAAAAATCACCCTGTAGCACGGAAACTAAAATGGTTAGGGCAAATCTGTTTGCGGCCTCTTTAGTTTCATCGAAAAGTAGCACGGTGTCGCGAAAACCGCATCTCTCTATGTACTTGTAACAGTGTCTTAAATTATAAATCACATGTTTAGTATAATAGTGCCATAAACACGCGAATAGTCCAGATGAGAGGCAATAATTTTTAATGTTGAAACTAAAAAATATATTACGTTTTTGGGACTTCGTCAGCTTCTATTTGAATTGTATTTACATTACAAAAAACACAAATGTCTGGAAGTATCATCTGATACAATGATTTCGAACAAATTGCACATCTACTATCTAAATCTAAATATCTAACTTTTCGTATATAATGAGTGTTTATATGTTCGAGAGCATCATTTCCAAGAGACAATTGATGTATATAAAAACAAAAATAAGATAATGTATGTTTTTTATGCCTAACACCGTACGAACTATCACATAACTACAAAATATTTTATCTATGAAATGTTCACGAAAAATCGGTACTAACGCAGATTCAATATCATTCGAAATAAAATTATTTACATCTTGAAACTCCAAACGTTCTCCTTCAGCAAGGTTGAAGTTTACACAGTCATAAATGTCCACCACTTCCAATACTTCATCCGGTGAAATTTCGTCCACATTCGCGATGTTTATAGAGTTAAATGTTTTTAAAATAAACTTTCAGTTCACTCAGATTCAAGTTTTTAAATTTCAGGTGGCAATAAGGCAAAGGAATGGTTTCAGAATTAAATAACAAAACGATAAAGCAATACTCTTTTCTACACAATAGACACGTTAAAAAACTGTCCACCGTCCACTCGACTAAGCAGTTAAGATTAAATTTATGATCACAAGAATTAGGCCTGCATCTTTCTTCATTTTTTAAAATTATATAGCAAATAGAACACTCATCGGAAATTTTTTCTGTCACTTTATTTTCTTTTTTATTTCTTTTTAATTTTACTTGCTTTAAAACTCTTCGAGACTTTTTCTTTTAGACATTTGACAAGTTTCAGAATTGTTTGTTACTTTACATTTGCAACTTTAAATTGAAGCAGCAAAAGCGTAACGAACTCGATTAAATAATTTTCAATATAGAGAGGAGGAGGAATAGATATAATTTTAAAATAATAGGGAGGAGGAGGAGTAGATGCATAATGAGGAGGAGGAGGGGCTTCTCTCCTTAAATAACTACTTTTAAGGTAAGCTGATATAACCAAAAAAATGGCCGTGTGGGCAGAATCAAATAGAACATTGTAATAAACATTGAACTTTGAGAAAATTGTATGACTGATTAATTTGAATTTTTAATTCATTGTTAAATAAGTAAATTGTAAATAGTTTAACTAATAAATAAAGTTGTATTAAATGAAGTTATCTATCAAATTACGTTTTTCCTCAAATTAATATACTATAATATAAATTTGACTTAAATGCTCAAAAAAAATTTAAAATATATTACAACAAATCTGATTCTGAAGGCCTGTAATTTGAAAATTTGCATAACTTAATCTTGTTACCATAATAAATTAGAGTAAGTCTCAACATATGAGTATTAAATATGTCTGCAAAACATATTTTAAATTTGTTTTTCTACTAGGGGAAAAGTAAGGACTACAATTCATTATCCAAATATTGCGGGTTGTTTTGAAAATTTATTTAACGTATCGAATTTTGGTTTAATTTTTGTTATATTCTAGTTTTCAGGATCTAGATTATAGAGCCTTTCTTTGCCTCAATATTTACCTGAGGAAACTAATTTTTTCTGGTTTTCAAAATTTAAGCTTTTAGATAAATTTCAAATATACTATATCTAGAGTATTAACTGATACTGAACTGATATAAACATTTTACATACATTTTGAGAAAAATAATAAGCTACACTTTATGATTTCATCGGAATTTTTACCTTGCTTGGAATGTAGATTTATTTGAATATTTGTTGTTTTGGAGAAATGTTTTTCGAGAATTTTTTTTTAATATGCATATTAGAAAATTAACAATCTAACAATTTCCTGTTGGTTTTAAAGAAAATTAATGCCTGATTGGATTTCAAATAGGATCCATAAAGTAATATAAAACTAATTTAATGCAAGCAAAACAGTTCATATTTTGATTCATTCTCGGAGCCCGCAATTACCAGCTTACATCAGTAAAAGATGGAAATTTGCCCAAAAACTTTAATTTTTAAAATAAAAAAGTGAGTTCACTAAAAAAATGTTGACGTTTGAAATGCCATATATACTGAAAATTATTCCTAAAATATAACTAATTAAAATAAATTCGGCGTGTTAGATAACTTTTCAAACCAGATAATTGAATAATTAATAGTAGTCCACTTTTTGTGCCTAGTAAACAAAAATTTAAGTTGTGCGCCAAAACATCAAAAAGCCATCTCGCGGGGAGTAGCGCAATTCTAAAGTTCTATGTTCAAAACAGTTTTCTACTCTCTGTTTAAAAAACAGTATTTGTTAACAGATGACTCTCGAATACGCTCTTGCATACAGTGACTTTATACAGAGACAGTGGCGACAATAGAGCCCATCCGCCATATTGCTGCTAAATTTCTGAAGGTTTAAATGGGCGCACACATATTATCGATAGTTTTTCGCAAAATATGACTGAATTAATCAAGTTTAACACATTAATATGAAAAAATTGGATCAGCTAAATGGTTAATTATTAAATTTTTCATCAGTTTTAGTTTAGAAAGAGATATATGGCCCACAAAAAAAATCGAAATTTAAATTTCCCGCCTTTACACTGACAAATTCTGTCAGGGCCACCTGTAAATGTGAGGTTATGTGTCATGTTATTGTTATTATTGTATTAATTTTTATTGCAAATATTGAAAATACTGTGTGAATTGCAAAATGCTTGTTTATGAAAAGTTTTGCTAGTTTGCTACCCTACCGTCAAATTATGTTATTGTTAAATTGCCACATGTTCTTAAATTTAAAAAGAGCTTGAGTTAAGTTCAGTTTCAACTTGGAAGAGCAAGGAAGCAAACGTTTTTGGTGGCATAAATTCAGTTTAATAAATAAAACCACTTTCAAAATATTAGTTATCAGTCACTTTCCAGTTTCCACAGTGAGTGTTTAAATTTGGTGGTGTTGTGTCGTAATTAGATTTAAAAAAGTTTTAAAGGAGCCATTTAAATTGTGTTGTGTAAAATGTGTTGTCTCTTGTAAGCTGGAAAATCAAATCCAATTATATTTTTGGAAAAACAGAGTATTAAGATAAATACCTAGGTGTAATCGTTGACCCTGAATTGACATTTAATTTTCAAGCTGATGATACCGCTAAGAGAGAGTCTGCAGGATGTATAGGTTTATAATTAGCAATACTAATGACTTTACCAAGTTCACGGTGCTTCAATGTGCTACTTATGTCAGAAATTTGTTAGACTCTTAAGATAGTTTTAGGTATATAGTCTGTTTCTGTTAAAGTAACTAAATAAATATGTTGAGTTTGAGTAATAAATAAAAGTCGATAGCTACATAGATGTTTTAGTTAATAAGAAGTACCGTACTACCGTACCTTGTCCACCTTGTCACCTAGGTCACATGTTTTAGTTAATGGATACACCTTGGCACCTGTCACAAGTTGTAGTACTAGACTGTAAGCGGCAAGTAACAAAGCAGGTAACAAAAGCATCAGTTACTCACAAGTAGCAGAACTCAATAATGACCTTAATACTGATTATGTAGGTAAATATAATAAAATTAGAAAATATTAAAGATCAATAAAAGCCATAGTGATTATTCTAAATATTTATTTTAATACTATACCTTTTTAAAGATATTTATTAAATAAAAAATATACAAAATTTTATACAGATGATCCACTAATACTAATTAACATTAACAGGTATTAATACTAGTCTTATGTGCTCAGAGCTAATTTTATACATTATATAGTTTTAACAGATCAAAGCACTATACATTGATAATCCAAACTACAGATTACTAGCAAAATACACAAAAAACACTTTTTTCAAATACTGTTCTAGACAATACTAAAATTTGCAATCTTTCATTTACAAATTTATCACAAACACTGATTACAAGCGAAAAGCAGGTGAACCAGGCTTAAACACATTTATTCATATGGCCAATGGCTTAGAACTTATTGTTTCTATCGATATTCGTTTTAATAATCACAAAAACTAATAAAATAATACACTAAAACAAAAAAACCTCATAAGAAACCCATTTAGGCAAAAAGTAAACAAATCGATTTTTGCAGCAATATGGCCGCCAGGACCACGTGACGCGGAGAACCAATCAAAAATTGGTTACCCTATTGTCGCCACTGTCTCTGTATAAAGTCACTGTACTCTTGCACAGTACTACAGAAGATTCCGTTCTATTACCACATAAACTTTTATCTACATATTTTCGATCGCTGAACACGAATCACATTCTTTCGGCGACGTTTCGCTTCTCAGTTATCCACCATCAAATTGTTCAATATCACTATTTTAGGAAGTATTGTAAATCACTCTCCAAGATTTTTTCAGATCTTCACGTCTCAGGGTCCCTAGATGACGAAAAACATGATTTCTCAATTCCGTCGATCTGTCTGTCTGTCTGTTCGCGGGGTAGCTAAAAAACTACTTATCCCATTGAATTCAAATTTTGGTCAAAAATGAAGGGTCATATGAGGATGACCTGCTAACATTTTGTTAAAAATCCGATACGGCGAAACAAAATGGCGGCCTAGGGAATTGTTAAAAAAATTATTATTCAAAAAATACTCTCTCATATTTTGCAACAACATCAAGTATTATGTTGAAATTAAGTGGTAAGAGTTTTCTATGGATCCAAGAGGGCGAAACAAAATGGCAGCATAATAAAATATTTAAAAATTAAGCCTGAAAAACTGCTTAATGGTTTGATTTCAAATTGCGTGCCATATCTAATTGTGGTATAGGGATTAACTAGTAAAATAGTGGTACTAATTCAAGACCGCCGAACAAAATGGCGGCCAAATAAAATGTTTGCAGTCGTGAAAAAACCACCCTCTCAGGTTTTACACATCTTTACGTTTTAGCGCCGCTAGATGCCAAAAAATATGTTTTATCAATTCCGTCGGTCCGTCTGTCGGTCTGTCTGTCTGTCAGTTCAAGGCATAGCTTGAAAACTACTTATCCTTGCCCGATTTACTTCAAATTTTGGTAAAAAATTAAGAGTCATATGGGGGTGACCTGGTAATGTTTTGATAAAAATGCAATATGGCGAAACAAAATGGAGGCTTACTGAAATCTAAAAAAATATTATTAAAAAATAGGTGAGTTTCCGAAAAAAGAAGCGTGAAAATAGATAAATATCAAATAAGAAAAAATAAATAAAGCATCAAGATAAATAAAATTACTTATAGAAAGTTTTCGAAACTCTTAGCTTTACTTTATGACTGTCATTAAAGGATATTTTTTTTTCAGGCTTCTATGGACGTATTCAACTTCTACACATACATCTGCTCCTGTGTTTTGCTTCTACATTATAATCTTCAAAATTTGGAAAAGTTTCCTGTGAAAAACAGTATTATCGTTTAAGGTTACTTAGCAGTTTTTGGTGGAACACTTTACTGTTTGATGCACTTACAGGCATGACTATGACACGGTTAAAATATCCACATTTATTGCAATTTGCTTTATTATCTGGCTTTTGTAATAATTATTCTTCTCTTTTGTAATATATTTCCTGGACTTATCTTTCAAATTTAAGTAAAATTATAGCCATTATCTATTATCATGAAATTTGTAGAATGTTTTGAATTGAGCATATGAAAAATAAGTAAATTTGTAGATTTTGTAACGTTTTTGTTTTATCGTATTTGGATTACTTTTAGTACAATTTTTAGTCATATTTTTCTATTTCACATAATTTATTAAAATTTTAATCTATCTTTGACATTTAGCTAACTGTTTATTAACTTTAAGGTTTTTTTATACAGGATCCTTGTAAATTTGAGTCTTTAAATTTCACTATAATTATTATTAATTGCAGGTTTTGATAATTCGAAATAATGTCTTAAATAATTATTAAAATATAAATATGTTTGTCATTTATTGTCTAGAGCAACAACGCGGTTCTGGACTGGAACTGGACACTTTATTTTAAATATATAATACTTTAGTAATTGTATCTAGTATATTGCGTTTTTTTTTTTTCGTTTGCAGTGAAATATTTATTAAATTTTCTTTAAAACTGATTTTGTTTGCTGAAATTAAAACATTACGGTGAACCTCTGAAGAATGAGCAATAGTCATGTGTTTTGGAAAAGAAGCCTTGAGAATATGAATTACCAATGTTTAGTTATTAATTTAAAAAAAATAACTTATGATTGCAGTACTTAAAAATCGGTTAAATACTTAAGTATTTAGATGTACTGTAAGTACTTAAGTATTATAGATATATTTTAAGTATTTAATAAATACTGAATGTGCGTTTAAGTACGACGTACGTTCTTCTCGAATATACTAAGGATATGCACGACATATGCTTCAAAAAGCGTTCTAAAACGTATATTCTATAAAAAACATCCGAAAAAAGCAAAAGCTACTCATATGTTTTTAAACCCATTCTAAGGATATTGTTAACTATTGTTAAACCAATCGATATAAAACCATCACCTAAAGCTTGCCCTAGAAACACCAACAGAAAATCTAGACTGGGGAAATCAAGAGTTTACACTAGCACATCTGAAAAAAACAGAATTGAGGAATTGGAAAAAATAAGACAGTCAAAGTTGAAAAAACTGATACTAAAAGAAAATTGGCGGCAGAAATTTCATCAAAGAAAACAAAAAAATAGCGAACCGACAATGAAATCAAAGAAAAAACTTAAGAAGACTAAAGTGGTCCTAGATGATATTTCATCGGCAGATTCTGGCATAGACTTGCCGTTAAATATCACAGGGGCTAGGTTTAAAAACAATCTATCTGATTCTGACATTGAATTAGATTTTAAACCGGATAATGGCCAAATTAATGAACTTTTAGATGATGAAAAAACCTAAAGGATGATTGTGTGTTAGTGAAGTTTGTATAAAAAAAAGAATTGTACATTATGTTGGAAAGATAATTAATGTGTTGGAAAAAGAAGAATTTCAAGTGCAATTTTTAAAAAAGTGTAGCCGAGGATTTATATTTCCACAAGTGGAAGATATTTCCAATGCTGAAAGAAAGGATGTTGTGTCAAAGTTGCGCAAGCCCTCGGCAATACCAGGAACCTCAAAAATGGCATCATATCTTCAATTTATTATGAGTTGTTTTGGTTAGAATGTTCAGGAATATTATAAAAACTTATTTTATGTTATTTTGGGTTTAATAAATTTTAGAAATAAAGCAGTTAGTTCTGAAAAATTTAAATTTGTACGAAGCTGCCCCGGTCATTTCTGAAATTGCCCCCATGACGGGGCAGTTCCGGACAATTTTATAATTCGTAAAAACATTTTTTTCTCAAAAATCATTTACTATTTTTATCAAAATTTGTTAGGAAAACATTAGGCGAATATAGCTAGCCTTGCTGTAATTTTTGCAAATTTTGTATAAAAAAAGCAATGAATTTTTAACAATTTAAAAAAAGGTGTCCGGACCTGCCCCCTTCTCCCCTACTTATCAAAGCTCTGAGTGAAAGTCTTCTTCATTTGGTGATTATAAAATTAGTTAATTCAAATATGCAATAAAATTGTTGAGCAATAGTATAAATGAGAAGAAATAATTGTAAAGGGCTTCCCAGGTACTTTAAGGTAAATCATATCGCATTGTAAATAAATTTGTTCAAGCAATGGCATGAAATAATTTTATTTGCCTTTCTTTTTTACAATAATCAATGATATTTGCATGTATTTTTATTTACTAAATTTTCTGTGTATATTCCACATTCAATATACCTATTAATCATTTAGAAATCATTATTCGTTTCAGTATACTTGCTGCAAATATGCCGCCAAAAATAAATTTCGAAGAAAGACGCTTCTCCGAAAACTCTCTTATAACTGGCGCACAAACATATAAAATGGGGGTGAAACTGAAAGAGGGAGGTTTTGTTTTTGCGAAAGAATTAAACTAACGGTGTGACATTGGGGGATGAAATACAGAAGGAAATAAAAATGGAAGCTTAGTTAGGCAGGATGCCATTTTGGAAAAACGTATAATCGAAGACATAATAGAACAAATGAGTGATAAATTTACTAATGACAGAAAAAATAGTCTCAAGCAATATAGGCAAATACACTAGAATTACGTTATAATATATTAATAATATGCATAAAAATAAATATAGGAATGCTATTAATTTAGGTCGAAAACAAAAATATGGTGAATATATACAAAGGTCTGACAATGCCTGCAGGGCCTACTGGGAAGTTATAAATATTTACCATAAATTCAATAAATCAAAGAATGAAATAAAAATTGAGGAAAATGAGATCAATAAACTTTTTGTAAATGTACATTCTAGGGTTTTAGAGTGATTGCCAAAAACGACTTGTAGTTTTAAGGATTTCTTGGACTTTTCTTGTCAGTTTCCAGTATTTTCTTTCAGACACGTAACATACAATGAAGTGAGAGAAATTATTGACAAATTAAAAAATAAAACATCAAAAGATGTTTATGATTTCAGTATATAGCTGTTTAAAAATATTTAGAAACGTTTTGCTTGTCCCAATAACAAACTTGATCAATGAATGTCTAACTGCCAAAGTGTTTCCTTCAATTTTTAAAATTGCATAGGCGGACCCTGTTTTTAAAAAGGGGGAGACGGAGGATTTGAGTACCTACAGGTCCATTTCTATTTTACGTACTTTTTCAAAAATTTTTGGAGCCGCGTTAAAAAATCAAATTGTCACTCATTTTGAAAGAAATAAAATTTTTGATAAAAGTCAATATGGTTTTCGCTCCAATCTATCCATAGTTGACGCAGTAAATAGTTTTATTGACTATGTAATATAATAATGCTTATGAACAGGGAGAGTTCATGAGCGCCCTCTTCTGTGACTTAACAAAAGCATTCGACTGTGTTCCCTTCACTACTCTGATTAAGAAATTACAATACTACAATGTTAATGATCAAAGCACTCAGATTTTGCAGAGTTATCTAGAAAACTGAAAACAATATGTTGAAATTAATAACAAAAAATCAAGCTTTGGACTGGTGCTCTTTGCAGATGACACCCCTCTAATAAAAACAAATAAAGATTTCTAAGTATTAGAAGGGGAAGTGTAGGAAACACAGTTGAATGCTGAAAACTGGTTGTCATCAAATGGCTTATGTCTTAATCCAAAAAATACTATTAATATCATATTTACTAAAAGAAAACTCCCTGAAGATGTGGATGCTGGTTGCACTCAGTTTTTGGCAGCGGATTAAACTGGTTACAACGTATTGAACAACTATCAAAAAAAAATTCAAAAAATACATTTGTTATTAGAAATGTATTAAACATTATGGATACCAAGGGCCTTATAGCTGCCTTTCATTCACTTATTATGTCTCAGATAACATCTGCTATAACTAGTTGGGGACATGCCCCTCACATAAATGAAATCTTCAAATTACAAAGACGTGTTCTGCGTATTATTTTTAAATGTAAATACAGAGAGGACATTAAACAAAAATATACTGAATACAACATATTAACAGTTTCGTCATTATACACATCATACCCTTATTCTCGCCTTTAAAAATCAATCTAAATATATTCAACAAATTGGTATACATAATTATAATACTAGAGGGAGCGGCGCCCTAAGAATTGACTTCTTTAGACTAGTAGCAAATTATTATGGTCCTGTATTTATTAATTACTTACCACCTTTTTTGTTAAGATTAAGCCTACATGCATTTAAAAATACAGTTAAAGAAATTCTTATAAAAAAAAAGCATTCTATTCCATTGAAGAATTTCTGTAGCGCTGGTTGAACTCACGGCCCACTATCTGTGTATATAGATATATATATATATATATATATATATATATATATATATATATATAGATTTTTATATCCTGCGTGAAACCCATTTCCCAGATATTATGCTTCTAAATGGTTTTCGTTAACGATCTTCTTGTTGTTAGAGTTAGAGTGGTGTATTATTTATTTATTTATTTATTTATTTACACTACCCCACAGGGCAGTAGCCCCTATTATTGGGCAGGATACACAGCAAATATTAAGTTATACAGATAAACAAATATATATCCAGCAATATAAATTATCAAATAGCTAACATATATAGTTAAATAACTAAATCTAAAATAACTTATCAAATATTGAACATACTATATAATTATAAATAACTAGAACTAACAGATTTAATATTTTTATCATTACAATGGAAAATATCCAAATAATCCTTCAAGCGATTGTGAATAGAATACATATTGTGCAGTGGGGAGAATTTTAAAACGTTCGTTCTAGATTTTGGAAGGTAGAATAATGGTGATGACCGAGTTGATCTAGCGGGCACGTGAAAAGTAACTTGAGATAGCAGATTAGGAGCAGACATTTTATTATTTATTAACTTGTACAGAAATATGAGCAGAAAATATTGTCTTCTTTTCTCAAGGGTGTCCCATTTAAATCTTAAAAGTAGACTTTGTCGGGAAATATCAAAAGGTGGGTAAGACCCATCAATTTTAAAACTCAGAAATTTTAAAAATTTATACTGCACGCTTTCTAATTTGTCAATATGCACTTGATAATTAGGGTGCCAAACAGAGGAGGCATACTCTAACCTACTACGAACCAGAGAATAAAAAAGTGAGCACAAGGTTTCAGATGACTTGAACTCCCGGCTAGATCGTATAAGAAATCCTAAAATCCGATAAGACTTGGCAACAATATCCTCGATGTGATGGATAAATGAAAACCTGCTATCAAATATGACTCCCAAGTCTTTAAAATTTTCAACTCGTTTCAGAGCAACACCGTCCATATGATACTCATACTGCATAGGAATTCTACTTCTACTGAATGTTAAAACATTACATTTATTGATGTTAAGGGACAGTTTGTTTTTTTCACACCATTGACCAAGTGTAAGAAGATCAAGACTCAAGTTCCGGCAATCATCAAGACATTCAATTGTGCGGAATATTTTTAAATCATCAGCATAAAGCAAACAATTATTATTCATACCGTTAACGATGTCATTTATAAAAATGTTAAAAAATAAGGGACCCAGGACAGACCCCTGGGGAACACCCGACGTGGCAACAAAAGTATCTGAAATATGACACCGATACTGCACAAATTGAGACCGACTTAAAAGGTAGCTTTGCAAAAATTTAACCAAGTTTCCCGAAAAGCCAAAACTGGATAATTTAGTAAGTAGGATACCGTGATCAAGACGATCGAACGCTTTAGAAAAATCTGTAAAAATAACGTCAACCTGTGTATTACAATCCAGGCTCTCAGCAATGTATTGAGTAATAGTACAAAGATTTGTTACAGTCGATCTACCAGATACAAAACCATGTTGTTGATCAATTAGAAGAGGAGTAACGTAAAAAGATAACTGGGCGTGAATAACAAATTCAAAGACTTTGCTAAAATTGCATATTATAGCAACAGGTCGATAGTTTTCTATTTTACTCCTATCATCTTTTTTAAAGATTGGGCAGATTTTTGATTTTTTCCATACATCTGGAAAAGTGCAGTTTTGCACACATAAATTAAAAATAACTGCTAAAGGTTTGGCAAAAGCACTTGCGCAGTCTCGCACAATAAATGAAGGGATAAGATCAGGCCCAGTGGTAAATTTAACTTTTAGTTTCTTACATGCAGTTTCAGTGGCTTCAGGCGTTCTGTTAAACAATGAAATTAAAACATGACTAATATTTGAATCATATGTGTGCGCATAATCAGTAGATGTTATAAAAGATTCCTTAAACATATTTGCAAATGAGTTAACAATGTCCATAGGGTTGTTCAGTTCGGAATTTAGGTAAGACATCGTAGAAGGCAGAGTACCGCATGACTTCCTAGAATTTATATAGGACCAGAATGACTGGGGATTACTCTTAAATTTTGTTTCTACATTAGCTAAGTAGGATTGGTAGGATATGTTAATGAGATATTTTACCGTCCGCCTGGTTAGTTTAAAAGCTTCATAATCATTTACTCGCTTGCACCGCTTATACGTACGCCACTGGGATTCCTTCTTTTTTAATAAAATCCGTATATCACTTGTAAACCAAGGAGGATATTTACTATGTTTAGCCTGCGTTATCGGAACTGTATCTCCGAAAATAATATCTAAGTGCTGATAAAATGCTGCGACCGCATGGTTAGCATTAGGTTCCTCGTTAAGGAACGACCAATCATGTTCGGACAGAAGCTGGTACATTCTCGGAAAATTGGCCTTTTTAAAATTATATGCTAAATTCTCTTTCAGTTTAAACTTATTTTGTTTGTGAATGTAAAACGGAAAAGAAATTAATAAAGCGGGGTGATGTAAGTCAATGGATATCACTGACTCATCAGATTCAGTTACACAACAGGATTTTAGGGTACAAAAAACTAAATCAAGAAGCCTTTTATTACAATTTTCTATCGTATTTAATTGCTTGAAATTAAAGAAGTTTTGGAATTTATTAACGGCTTGCATTTTTGAGCTACACACGATATCGCTTATATTCATATTTTTTCGGTATTCCGGAATATTAAAATCACCTAAAAATATAATATCTAAATCCATATTTAAAGCAGGCAAGGCAATAAGAATCCCAAATAACTCCTCATATGCTGCGAAAGTAGGCGGAATATACATAACAATTACAATAATTTCGAAAAATCTCCGAGTGATGCGCAATCCCAAAATGTCTATACTAGGGAATATATCTGAGACAAGATTTGTTTTAATAATTGTGGCCGTAAAATATTGTTTGACTGCAAAAAGTACACCTCCGCCTCTACTGACGTTGAGAAGAGAAGTTCTACGATCAGAACGGAAAATTGAATATTTATTAGAGAATAATTCACTGTCAAACACTTGTGGTGTCAACCATGTCTCCGTAAAAGCAATTAGATCAAAGTCAAAGCAATATGATGCATTAAATAAGTCGTGCGTTTTGGTATTGAGACCACGAACGTTCTGATAGTACAGCGTAAAGTTAACATTATTTCGGACAGATTGACAATTCACCGTTTGACTCTGAAGGTGCGAGTCGAAGTCGATTAATTGAACTAAATCGTCAGACTTCTGACTTGCGCAGACATTCGTCGAAGTGTACCGGTACGCTTCGTACACGCATATGCGCTGTGATTGCTACTGCCTATTAAGTATTTGAGCCTTGACCCCAGATAACTTCCGTAGATATATGGGACAAGTTTTATCCCATGCAGCATGATTGACATCAACAGTATCATTAGGGGTTCTAATTGATAAATTGACGCAGTTTACGCATTTTGAAGCAGCGGAAGAGTTGCATTCCGATAGGTCGTGCTCTTGTGAACACTTTGGACAAGCCTTTTTAAAAGTACAGTTCTTAGAAGTATGATTGTAGCCTGAACAATTAAAGCACCTTACGGGTTCAACCGCGTCATAAATAATGCATCTATCATAACCAACCACTAAGTATCTAGCACGACTATTTGATATTTTATCTGAGAGACGGTCATAAGTTAAAAGATCCAGTTGAACAATCGCTTGAAAAATTTTTTTGTCTTTCTTAATATGCCAGTATTTAAGTATTTTACACTCAGAGTCTGCACAGATATAAGGTTCGTTTTGGATCCTCAGGCACTGAATTAGTTCCTCCTCCGAAAGGTCCTCCGTTATACCCACAATCTTGATTTTCGGTTGAGCGACTTTTACTTCTTTCACTTCAAAATTTTCGGCTAGTTTATCTTTAGCCAAATTGCAGAATTTTGAAACAGCCTCATCATTCTTACATTATGCGGGATATAAATCCTGAGGATGCAACAATAAAGTTGCAAAACGTCGATGATTTAAAAAATGGATTATATTTTTTTTACTGGATCCTAACCCCAACTATTACACCACACTCTAACATAACAACGAAAACCTGTTAGAAACATAATATCCGTGGACCAACGGAGTAGGTAAAGACTTATAATATGGGTTTAAATTTAAGATGGCGAAACAAAATAGCGGCTGAATAAAATTTTTAAAAGATCAATGTTAAAAAATCTTGTTTTAAATTGACTCTAAATTTTGCAGAAAAATTAGACGTGAAATGGGCGAAACTGGTATGAATTCAACTTGACGTAGCAAAATGGCGGTATGTGTCAATGTAAGAACTACTTATTGAATTTATTTTAAATTATGTGTAAAAGTCCAGTGTGGCATAGGAGGAAAGAAAATTGTAAAATATTGGTAGGAATGAACAAAATGGCGCCCAATAAAAATGATAAGACAGTATATATATATATATATATATATATATATATATATATATATATATATATATATATATATATATATATATATATATATATATATATATATATACAGTGTGTCCCAGATTCGCTTCTCTATACAGGGATCTCGGCTCCTATTATACCTACAGCAAAGGTTAAAAGGGGATAGTTTTAGAGGAAACTTATTGCATTCGATATCCGGCTTCAGATTTACGATCGATCAATGGTTTTTGGAAATATCGGGGAAAAACCGAAAATGGCGGATTTCGTTTTTGGTTAGTATATCCAGAACGGGAAATTTGACAGCTGCTAAAATGTGACTTTATTCGGACACATTTTTAAGGCAAATAAGATGGCTTATACGACACGTCTTCATTGTTTTTTGTTAACCCGCAACCCGCCTCAACTTTCATTTTTCTTATGGCCGCCATATTGGATTTTTCGGTTTTTGGATAGAGCCTAAAATTTCCAGTCTAGTGATATCTCACAAGTGCATTAAAGATTTTAATATCATCGAAATATTATACTTCGTAAAGTTAGGTTTCAGTTTTTTCTAAGGAGGCCATGATTTAAAGTAATGTTAGCTCTCAATGCTTTTCTAAGGAGGCCATGATGTATCTGTAACAAAATTGGATTTTGACTTTGACGTTAAGTTAAATAGTTGAAAGTATCAAAGCTGTGTTTTAATAAGTAGTAGGTACGCTTTTATCCCAATAAAATCATAAATCTGACACATAAATGGTCAAAACCTATAGAAAATGGCCGGCATTTCGTACTGAAATGAAGAAAAGGCTGACATGTTAGCTCTTTACTTTCAATCATACAGAAACGCCGACGTTACCTCAGCAAGGTATTTGGAGATGTACCCCGAACGACGGCAGCCTCATAAAACCCAATTCAGGAATATCGTAGTTAATTTAATTAACCATGGGGCCTTCGCACAACCTAGAAGCGGATACAATAATAACAATGAAAATCGAGACAGAAACATTTTACAAGCTATCAACGAAAACCGTAGTGCATCGGTAAGAACCGTAGAACAGGAAACTAATGTGCCAAAATCAACAGGACAGAGAGTTTTAAAAAAGAATAAGTACCATCCATACAAACTCATAATAGTACAAGGACTTAAGGAAACTGATTTTCCAAGACGACTACAGTTCTGTGAGTGGTATACTAGAAGATGTAATGAGAATCCTGATTTTGTAAATCATGTCTTGTAGTCTGATGAGAACAGGTTCACGAATTGTGGAGTCTTTAATAGGCACAACCGTCATCAATGGGCTGTGCAAAATCCTCACGAAGTGACAGAGAGACGTCTACAGATCAGATTTCGAAATAACGTTTGGTATGGGATTATTGGTAAGTTAATCTAACCAATCTTTTTTAAATAGGCACCAAATGATGGTCAAATAATAATCTTTTTTTTTCTCTTAGTTCTTTAATGACACTAAAAGAGTATAATCTAATAAAAAAAAAGTAAAACGTTCTACTCTAGTCAGTCAACTTACTTTTTTGATATTGTATTACATTTTTATTCAATCAATTTGTATTTTAGTTTCGAAGAACCTATAAAAATAGAATTGGGTTCTATAAATTTATTAACACTTTATCTAAATTTTCTGCAGATTTAGCTAATTCTCTAAAATTATTTTGATTGTCTGAATTTAATGATTTATTATTACCCGGGAATATTAATCAAATTTCGAATTATTTTTCGATTTTCATTATGATTTATAAAAAGGCGTTCAGCTGTATTTCCGAATAATTTAAATTTTAAAGCTCAAGGGGTTTGTTCTTTTGATATTTTATGTTTTATTAAGGCACGGTGTACTTCTTTAAGATTATTATATCATTGAAATAAATTGATTTAGTATTTCCGAAATTAATATGCAATACCAACAAAATAATTTATGACGGCTATTACTTCCCGTTAACCAAATATGTTTTTCTTTTTCATAATAAAGCTGAATAGGTTTCAACTGTATACAAGCTCATTCATTACGGGATGTTTCGATAATTATTTTTGGAAAGAAAATATCTACTTTTTAATAAAGATAATTTTCCCTTTATAATTTATAGTTTCTAGTACCACCCGGCCGACCCTGCCGCCCTTGACTGTTGGGCACCTATTTATAGATTATTAATCATTTCAGGAAATCGAGTTATTGGGCCATTTTTGTTTGACTACAACCTAAACGAGCAGAGGTACCTAGAGCTTTTGCGAAACCAGGTTGTACCAGCCTTACGAGCTATTCTAACGGAAGATGAATTAAGAAGAACTTGGTTTTAACAAGACAGATGTGCGGCTCACAATAACATTCAAGTCAGGAACTTCTTAAGAAAGCAGTTTGACGAAAGAATAATTTCTTTAAATGGTCCAATATCTTGGCCTCCTAGATACCCTGACCTGTCGCCCCTGGATTTCTACCTCTGGGGTCACACGAAGAATGAAATCTATAAATTTGATCCCCCCATGACCATAGAAATTCTGAGACAAAGAGTTCTGGACACATTTAGAAATATTAACCGAAATACACTTACCAGGGTTGTACGAAAAACAGTCACCAATTGTCAAAAATGTCTCTATGCAAATGGTCGTCATTTTGCAAATTTGTAAATTAATGTTACCCACTTACAAAGTAGTTAAGGCTCATTTAGATTTTTTAAGTCGTTATTTACGTTCATGTTGTATTGAAAATGCAATGCGTTCTATACATTACTTACTTATTAATATAATCTTGTAACAAATAAATCATGGCCTGCTTTAAAAACATTAAAACCTAATTTACGAAGTGTGATATTTTGACGACACTAAAATCTTTAATGCACTTGTGAGATATCACTAGACTGAAAATTTTAGGCTCTTTCCAAAAATCGAAAAACCCAATATGGCGGTCATAAGAAAAATGAAAGTTGAGGCGGGTTGCGGATTAACAAAAAACAATGAAGACGTGTCGTATACTCCATCTTATTTGTCTTAAAAATGTGTCCGAATAATGTCACATTTTGACAGCAGTCAAATTTACCGTTCTGGATATACTGGCGAAAAACGAAATTCGCCATTTTCGGTTTTTCGCCGATATTTCCCAAACTTATTGATCAATCGTAAATCTGAAGCCAGATATCGAATGCAATAAGTTTCCTCTAAAACTTTCCCCATTTAACCTTTGCTGTACGTATAATAGGAGCCGAGATCCCTATATAGAGAAGCGAATCTGGGACACACTGTTATATATATATATATATATATATATATATATATATATATATATATATATATATATATTGTGTCTATGAAATTTACCGATTTTTTTTAAATATACTTGACAATATATTTGTTACTTTTTGTTTAATTTAATTAGAGTTACTTGTATCAGTATTTATCTTTACAGTTTTGTCAATAAGAATAAGTTCTTTTGATAACAAAGCATATTTTGACTTTGACTTGAAAAGCTCTTTCACATGAGCATTTTGTTAAAAATACTCAATAATTATGATATTATCACAATTTTGGAGAATTTCTAAACATTTAGAGGTAATTTGGTAATGAAGTTATTCGAAGTAAATAACGGGAAAGTTATTCAAGTTATTCGATACATCCATCAATCCAAACTCGAAATATCTCTTAATTGACTAGGGTGCGAGTTAAAAAAAGAACCGAGGAAACCTGATCGCGCCGAGCCCAATATAATTTTTGCGAGGAACTTTTTAATTCCTCCCTAATATCAACCCGGAGCCCTTCTCGCAGCAATTTCGACTCTGCGCCTTGCGACGTCCCGATTCGTCCCTTAGGAGCAGCCCTTCGGCCGTAAAAACTTTCTCTTCTGGCCCTTTTGTCCTTAATTTCGCGATCATATATGCCCTTATGGGCCCTTAGCCGACGTTTTTTACGCCCCGCTTTGATTACGAAACAAAAGCGTATTTTCTCATTTTACTGGCTCCTGGCAAAAATTTTCGTGGAATACAGAGTGTTAGAAAAGTATATTTCAGGGGGTGATAGTACTCGACAAAATAGAAAAAATACCAATATATACATGCTCAAAAATGCACCATTTTCGTTATACAGGGTATCAAAATTTCAATTTTTTTTTTCGTTTTTTGCGTTTTTTTTCCAGTTCCTTCTGAGAAAATTAGTTCAAATTTAGAACATGTACTATTTTTAAGAACCTCTACGATAACAATTACAAACATGTTAATTTGGCAATTAGAAATATTTTAGTGCATAATTATTGCCTCAATTGACGCTAGAAGATAAAATTTTGATGTTATTCGGATCGAAAACAATAATTATGAGACATGCCGTGGTATTAACCTCGGCTGATATTATTCACGGCTAATCTCAAAATGATCTTTATTTCGATTCTTACTAACTATTGCAAGACTTTTGACATAAAGTTATTTAAGTTTTCCATTTTACACTTTTTATTACATCAACGAATATAATGAGATGTGCGTGAGAGTATAAATATTGTTTAAACATCTGATAGCCACAAAATATTGTAAATATATCGAAAGCAATTTCGACAAAAACAAATTTTTCCAAAATAGTGCCAGCAGAATTTCAATGCAATTTATTATGAAATTTTAAAATTTCAGTTACTTTTATGGTCTCAAACGTTTAAAAAAAAAACCAAAATATTTCTGTAAATTTTAAAAGTCCTATGTTGAATTTAAAAAATAGATTCGTGTAAAAATTGAGTTTTGACGCTTAATGATAATTTGTCAAAAATCAATCGATCTAATATTGGAATTAAAAAAAATCTAATACATTTTTTCTTCCCTGGATATATTGTAATCGTGAAAAGGTTACCCTTTCAGGTTTTTTCAAATATTTACGTTTCAGGGGCCCTCGATGCCGAAAAACATGTTCTCTCAATTCCGTCGGTCTGTCTGTCTGTCGGTCTATCTGTTCGCGGCATAGGTAAAAAATTACTTATCCGAATGACTTCAAGTTTTGGTCAAAAATTAAAGGTCATATGGGGATGACATGATAACATTTTAGTAAAAATACATACCTCCTTAGGCTTCATCGAACAATTATTTAGCTTTTTGCTGTAACTTATTTAAATATTATTTCAAAAAACACTCATAGCCAATTTTTAATAACAGGGGATTTTAATTTGCCTCTTTTGAAATGGTCAGCTTCTCAGAATGGTGTCGATTTGCTCCCCACTAATATCACGGATCCCTGTAGTCAGTGTTTTTCCGATTCGATTTTCTTAAATAATTTAAAACAATTTAATAATATCCCAAATGTAAATAACAGAATATCAGACCTTATATTATCAAAATCTTTGAAAGTAAATGTTAGTAGATGTGATTCCCCTTTAGTGGCTGAGGATGCTCATCATATGTCGCTGGATATTAATATCGATCTCACCTTGGCAAAAAATCTTCCTTGTAGTAATTATCTAAGAGCAAAATTTAGGGAAGCAGACTTTTCTCTTATTAACAATAAAATAAACGATTATGATTGGAATTTCGTTTTTGGTTCTGGCGATATAGATTAGAATGTTCGTACACTTTACACAATATTAGAAAATATAATCGATAATAACGTGCCAAAAGTAGTCATAAAAAAATCTCAATATCCTGTTTGGTTCTCAAAAGATACAGTTAGATTAATTAAGAATAAGAATAAGGTTCATGGTAAGTGGAAGACCTACAAAATGCAGGTGACTACACGCGTTTCTCATATTTAAGAAAAGAAGTTAAAGCAAGTGTTAAAAAACACTACAAAAAATACATTTATAAAACTGAGGGTTGTATAAAAAGTGATACAAAGTATTTTTTGTCTTTTGTAAGTAATAAAATAAATAGCAAATTTTTACCAAATAGTTTATCATATAACGATTTACATGCTTCTACAAATAAAGACATATGTGAACTTTTTTCTAGATACTTTAGCAGCGTCTTTGAATCATGTATGACCCCGTCTCAAGTTAACTATGTTCCCTCTTTAAATTGTTTCACCGTAAATCATATCTCAGAGCAAAGTATTAAAAGAGCGTTAGCTAATATTGATCCAAATAAAGGACCGGGCCCTGATGGTATCCCTGCATTTTTTCTGAGGTCATGTCCATGTCTCTGTCAACCATTGTATACATTATATAACAAGTGCATTATGGTTGGTATCTACCCAAAGCTTTGGAAAGTCGCACAAATGGTAACTGTATTCAAATCAGGTGTAAAGACTAGCGTGGCTAATTATAGACCAATTTCATTGCTTAATCACTTTGGAAAATTATTTGAAACACTTATTTATGAGCAGCTATTTTTCAATATAAAATGTATTATAGATTGTAATCAACATAGTTTTTATAGAGGTCGCTCTGTTCTTACAAATTTAATTCCTTTTACTCAAAATATATTAGAAGCTATGGAGAGCGATCTGGAAACGTGCGCTGTATATACCGATTTTTCCAAGGCTTTCGATAAAGTCCATCACCCTACTCTTTTAATTAAGCTTATAAATTTCAGAGTTCACGGCAACTTGCTTCGGCTTATGGAAAGTTATTTAAAGGACAGGTCACAATATGTAGCTCTGAACGGTGTTCGATCAAATTATGCAGTTGTTACCTCTGGGGTGCCCCAGGGGTCACATCTGGGTCCTTTACTATTTAGTATTTTCTTAAATGATATTGGAGAGTGTTTTACTCACTCAAGTTACTGTTTGTACGCTGATGATCTTAAAATCTCTAAAACCATTAATAACGATGTTGACCTTAGAAATCTGCAAACTGACTTAAATTGTTTTTCGAACTACTGCGAAAAGAATAGGCTTTTTATTAATCTAGAGAAGTGTCAATGCATCATGTTTACTAGGAAAGTATTGAAGCCTTGCAGTAATTACAGTCTGTACATAAATAATTCGAAACTGAATTATAGCGACACGGTCAAAGATATGGGTATAAGTTTGGATTTCAGGCTCACGTTTGATAAACATATAGAACTAATTACACAAAAGGCGCTAAGAAATTTAGGTTTTTTACTGCGTATTACTACTGGGTTTTTAAAAGTATCCTCATTAATCATTCTGTTGAATACGCGACTACAGTTTGGAATCCTATGTATCAAACATATATCTCCAATAGAATATATACAGAAAAAAATCGTTAATGCTTTAAATTATCGTTTTAATAGAGAGAGACTTTTTTACGTATACCGATAACTTAAAATTTTATAATATGCAGTTATTGGAGAGTCGGCGAAAATGTTTTGATATATTTTTTGTTTATAAAATTATAAATAATTTAATCGAATCAGAATACTGCTTAAACAAAATTACATTTAACGCTAATTCATATATTCTTCGCAATAGGCTGCTTTTCTATATACCCAGATCAAGCTCTAACTACTTTTTAAACTCACCATTTATGCGATGTACGCGAACGTTTAATAATCTTGTCCTGAGCGACTGCGATTTATTTAATTTATATGTCCTAGCTTTTAAGAGACATGTCAAAAATAATTTGAGTTAGGATTATTGAGTTTTTTGTTTTACTAATACTTTTTGTTCAACAAATTGAGTTTACCTTAGTTCTAGGTTTTTCTTAGCAATAAGTTATTTTGAGTTTAGTTATAGTTAGCTTGCTCAACCGCATTGCATAAAAACTAATTGTAACTTTGTGCTATCCGGTCATAGGGCAGTCAAAATGCCTTTTGGATGGCCTTATAAACAAATAAATAAATAAATAAACAAATACCAAAAAAAAAATCCAATGTGGCAAAACAAAATGGCGGCCTAGTGAAATGTTAAAAAAAATATTACTAAAAAACTCCATTTCCAATTATTTCCAATTCCGAAAAAAATCGGGCTGAAAAAACAACTTATTAGCTTAATTTCAAAATGTATGCAAGCATTAAGAGTGATATAGAGATAAACTGGTAAAGTTGTGGTATGAATTCAAGATGGCGGAACAAAATGGCGGCCAAATAATTTTTTAAAAATCAACGCAAAAAAATCTTATTAAATTGAATGTGATATTGCGATTAACTGGTAAGAATTATTTAACATGACGTAACAAAATGGCGATGTATTAATGTGAAAAATATGTATTGAATTTGTTTTAAATTATGCCCAAAAATCAAGTATAGCATAGGTAGAAACTGATAAAATATTGGTAAAAATCTAATATGTAGAATAAAATGGGGCCCAATAAAAATGATTGAAAAGATAGTAAATATGAATTATAAATGACTAAGTTTTGAAATAAACTGTGCCACACTTCACTATTCCTAATAAGAGGAAAGATTCATAATTCACAAGTTCCGGGTAAAGGAATTTTTTTTTGTCAACGTATAAGGGGTCCTCTTTAAAGTACGTAAGTTAATATGGGGGTCAGAAAAACTAAACACCCCGTATACATGGCAATATAAAAAATAAAAGCTTTAGGTTAAAACAAAATCCTTTGTAGTTAAAACTCTTCTCTATAAATTTCTGAGATAAGGAGATGGGGCATTATTAAACACATCCTGTTAACAGTAACTCAATGTAAAGAGCCTTCCTAATTGAACTTGGGCTAATTTAAAATGCGCAGCATAAAAAATAAATATGAGCGTATTACCCCTATCCACCCCTTGAGTAATCGCGCTCTAGTCAATTTATGTAGGGCCCTAGCCCTAGCCGATAAAAAACTTGTTTTTATACACGTATCTTTTTTTGGCACGTGTAAGAACAATACTTCTATTATCCGAAGAAAATGTCAAACAAAGGGCGCTTAACTAGTATGCAGATCTGCGTAACATTAGATATAGCCTATTTAAAATGCTGCTTTTTTTTCTCATAGTTTCGTGGTCCGGGGGTGGTTAAATTTATTGTCTTTTTTTTTTGTCTGTTGTATTATGGCGAATTAGGCGTAGTAATTGATGGGGTTGTCCCTTAATGATATTTTTTTTAACGTGCCATTTTATTAACACCAGAAATTGTAAGTATGTGAAAAAAATTATATTCTCGAATGCCTCTAAAAAAGTTCTATTAATAATATTAATAAATTGGTTTTTATAACTTTGAACAATCATTTTGAACCACTTGAAAATTTTGTAGATATGTGAATTCCAAGCAAATATTACAGTTTTCTATACAAAACCACCTATTAACCAGCCATATTAATTGTTCTTTCCCTAACATCTCATGTATAGTGCGGGACACGAAAGAAAACTGGGCGGAGTCAATTGATTTAGGAAGGTCGGCCAAGAAATCTCTTTAAACCAGTGGTATCCCGTCGTTCTTTAAATAATATGGCACTCCTTTTTGAGTATACGCACTTCAGATAATTAAAAACTGTAACTATGCTTAATGAACCTTTATCTATATTTGTCTGTTTTCTTTCTTTTACCGCACTTCTATTTCTCTTTTGTGTTGAAAAAACGGCGAACTTTCCAATTTTAAAATGATTTAATTTTGATTTTTCTTGATCGATTTACCTATAAATATATGTTTTCTTGAGTTCTGTCATTAACGATTCCCGGGCTACTGCCTACGTCCACTATTATTGGACCAACCAGTATAGTGATACACGATTTACAAGTCCAGATTTTACAAGGGCAGCCAGCATCAGATCCAGTGAACGAGATTTATCAACATTTTAATTTATGCGGTTCGACTTTGGGCTACTCGGGTATGCCAAAAGTGGCCGTCTGTCTCCGTTTGTCATATTACTTTATACAGGGGCCGTCATTGTGAAGTACTATACAGGGCGTTTCCTAATTGCGTGCTGATGGTAAAGGGGATGTTTTTATGTCCTAAACGTCTTAACTTTTGAGATACAGGATGGTAAAGTTTGAAAAGAAAACATTTTTTTTCATCCCAATTCTGATGCTATTGTAGATAACCGCATGAAATTTGATACACGTCTTCTATGCATTAAGGGGCATACGGATTTACCCAGGTTAATTACATATGCACGCCACTGGTAGAAATTTCAAAAATTGATTGTTAGTAAAAAATGCCCTTTTATGCATAAACGACGTGTATCAAATTTCACATAGTTATTTATCTATATCAAAATTAGGATTTAAAAAAAATTTTTTTTTAAAACCCTGTATCTCTAAAGTTAAGACTTTTAGGATCATATTAAACTTTTTTCTTAAAAAGGTCCAAGAATCACCTCCCTTTAACATTAGCACGCAGTTAGGAAACGCCCTGTATAGTACTTCAAAATGACGCTCCCTGTACAAAGTAACATGACAGACGGAGACAAACGGTCACTTTTGTTATACCCGAATAGTCTAAACTCGAACGGCATAAATTAAAATTTTGCTAAATCTGGTTCACTGGAATCAGTGCTGGCTCCCCTACTATAACTATATTAATGTGTTAATTTTGGAAAAATATGAGTTCAGTAGTTTTTCAAATATTAATTGCAATATTAGATATTTTTTGACACCCGGTATTAACAGAAAATTAATTATTTTGAAGCAGTTTATTGACAGCTACTTTATGAACAATTTTACAAAATATATGAAAAAAAAACTAACTTGATGTTGACGGCTGTGATTCTAATGGTTCGATTCCTTCTAAATCGTTGTCTTCCTCTGAAAATGATGAGGTTTCGTCGTCACTACTTGAAGATCCCAATGTGATAACTAAGTCATCAAGAATCTTTAACCTTAAATCTTTAATTGAAATTTCACCAGTATTGCGCTCTCGAATATATTTTTCTACTCCTGCCCATGCAAGTTTAATAGTGTTGAAGTCGCACATGTATGGAGGCAGCCTTAAAAGTGTATGACCGAGGTTGCGTAAAAGACCGTCAATTTTATACTTTTTTGTCTCTAAGCTTGTTGGCTGATATTACTTCATATAATTGATATTTTCTCCATGTCGGATTACATACAAGATTGTTCGATTTAAGCCACGATATCATATGAGCTTTTGTAGAGTATTTAGTTGGAACTTTATCTTCTACGTGAGAATGATAAGACGCATTATCCATTACCACGACTGATTTGGGAGGAATGTTAGGTAGAAGCTTCTCGAGCAACCACTTTTCAAAATTATCTCTATTCATCTGTCCATGATAGTCTCCAGTTGTTAGCCCCGAGCGAAAAACTAAAGCAGCACCTGGAACAAATCCGGCTTCTGAACCAGCGACTACTGGAGCGGATTCCCTAAACAACACCTGTAACACTTTCACTTTGCCAGCATTTGTTCACTGTCATATCATTATCTACCCAGGTTTCGTCTAGATACACAATATTGCGTCCTCCTTGCCTATATTTCCTTACAGTTGATAGATATTTCACCCGCCAGTGAAAAATATTTGGTCTCTCAATGACCAATTTTCGTTTATTTTGGCACTTGCGCCAAACAAAACCATTTGATCGTAAAAGCCGATTTAAGGTTTTATACCCGTACGGAAAATCTATTTTGTTCTTTACAGCACGAAGTAGGGATTTGTAGCTCGGAACCTTCTTCAAGTTTATATACAAATCCTCTATTGTTCGTCGAATTACTTAAAAATCACCATCGTCAATTTTATCTTTGTATAATAATCGGGGTCTTTTTTTAGCAAGAGATTTTAAAGGTGAAGTATCACATGAGCGATCATTATGTTCTCTTTGAATTTTTCTTACACTACTTTTCGAAACACCAGTGTAAAATGCAGCCCGTTCTGTTCGATTTTGAATTCGAATAGCCAAAACTATTATTTTCAGCTTCTCTAGTAGGCTCGCAATAACTTCACGTGCACCGCTTCGAATTGTTTTTCCTCTTTTGCTCGCTATCGTTACTTCGAAATAATAATTCAAATTCAACGCAACGCATTTATATGGAAATGAAGATAAATGCTCGAAATGTATAGGCGCCACTGGAAATAGCTTGAACCTTCTAGCAGCAAGTGCATGAAGACTCTAGGCACATCCCAATTACAAGTGGACCAGTGCGAAATTCACTAAATCCTCGATTATTTTTCCCTACCGCTTAGCTGGCGCACTTTACAGGTGAAGCGGCAAAGTATTACAACAAACAAAATAACATAAAATTTATTTGCGTACCCAAATTTTACTTTTCCGCTTGCTTAAGACTATGAGCCTTTGTTTTAAGGACCGCCCGGTTTTCTTTCGTGTCCCGCACTTTATCTTATGGGTTTTGACAACCAACCGAATTTTCTTAAATTTTGATTGCACATAATAAAGAACGAAAATACTTAAAACTTCCTTTTTAAAATATAATAACTGCAATATTAAGATATATGAGATATTCTGGAAAGAAAAATTAATATGGCTTTCCGAGATTGTTTTTAATAGAAAACTGTAATAAGAAACCATGGTTGTTAGAATGTCAAAATGGATCACTTTCCGACGTTTCGCCTTCGATTGCACGAGACATCTTCAGGGATCTTTGCTTCACGAGATCGGAACACTGAATGAGTCATCATCATTCATCATTCAGCAGCCAACCTTCACGCAGTCGGTAAATCGGCACCAGACTAGGTGCCGAAGGCATCATCATTAAAGCCACAACGTAATAAACGGAACAGCTCAATCACTGGCAACGTAAAGTTGACCCCCTCCCAAAATAAAAAGAAAGACATTGTAACAAACTAATTTAGCCGAAATATTTTGTAAAAAATTATTATAAAAGAATTATTACAAAATAAAAGAGGTTATTTACTGTTAACAACAATACATAACATAGAGATTAGTTACCTAGTTTTAATTTTCTCAGTTTTTTTGGATCCATTGTAAAGCATAAAAATTTGCGGATGAATCACTTTTTTGCAAAAAGAGCATAACATACAGTAATAAGTTTTAACTAAACTAAGTTACTTTAAGTATCTTAAAATTGCATGCAGAATAAACAATAGAGTATATTGTTATACAATATGATGATACGTTAAGTTTTTAAAGAACTGATGTTAAAAATATTTTAACAAAATATGTTGATGTTATCCAACTAAAAAATTCTCAAACGGATAATTAACTGACATTTGGAGTGGTTACATTTATTGTATTTTTTTATCTGTTATATTATGGTAAATTAGGCGTAGTAATTGATGGAGTTGTTTCTTATGTAATTTTTTTAATCCACCGTCTTAATTACATTACGTAGGCACAAAATTCTAATATGCAAATATGTGGTAATTTTATATGAGATGCTCTCGAATAACTTTGAAAAAGTGCCATTACTATTAACAAATTTGCCTTTATGACTTTGAACAAAAATGTGTTTCGTCCAAATTAATTTTAAGTCACCTAAATAATGAACCAACATTAAAAATTATATTTTTTAAATAGTGAATTCCATGAAAATATGACAATTTTTCGATATATTATAAATTAGAAAGTCATATCATCTTTTACATACAGGACCTGCACAAGCGTGAAGCTGTGAAGCAGCTGTTTCAGTCCATTAGAACGGGGCTCCTGAAGGGTGCTAGAGCAGGATCTAACAAACACAATTTATAAATAATACAAGAAAGAAATGTTTATTATTTACATAAAAAAATCTACCTGAACTATACATCTACAGTTTTTCACCGGGTACGGTGTGCATTTTGGTTGTAAAAAAAGAGCGAACCCATTATTCTAAAAATAGATAAACGATTTATTAACCAATAAAATTGACAAGCGCTCTCTTCTCGCCGAGTTACAAGCTGTGGTGGCTAAGTATCAGCTTTGGTCCTTCTTCAAGAAACCATTATTTATTTAAACATAACAAAAAGAGTAATATTATTATTTAAGAGGTAAGTAAAAAGAAATATACGTTTATTATCAATTTGTTTTTACTTCCCTCCGAAATTATATATATATATATATATTATATATATATATATATATATATATATATATATATATATATATATATATATATATATATATATATATATATATATATATTTTAATATAACTATTTTTCGAGAATTTTTCTTAAATAATCAGAGTGATTTCTTATATGCCTACTTCAGATAAAATGTTGTATCAATGCACCTCACTTATATATACAAAATTTTACATTAGTTTAAATACAATGTTACAATCATTACAAATTTAAGAATATGAAACCCATTAATTTATAAACTATTGAGTAAATCGCCAGATTACCTGCAAATATTGTTATCTGATTTACATATTTTCGAGGCAGTTAAGTTTTATTAACTTGTTTTAGGACCGTTTTCTATTAATTGATAGGCTAAATTTAAATACCTATTATTTTTTTTATATTTCTTGACTCGCATTATGTTGGAAAATATACATAAGCCGAACAGATAGAAGGTCGGAAATAAAAATACAGATACATAAAAAATTATCCAAAAAATAAAAAGAATTAATTGTCCTAAAAATTAGTTATCTTGAAAGTGGAGTAATCAATACACAAAAGTGTTTTCTGAGGCTCCCTGTATATTTATTACATTACAGGAGATATAGTTTTGTCCACGCCCTATATTATTTTTTGAAATCGATAGTACCACTATGATTATTTATACAAGAATTATCGAAAAATATAAAGATGTAGACAGAGATTTGTCCATATTAAAATTAAACAAACTCAAAACTGGACTAACTAAAGGGGTATTTTTAAAGCAACGTGTATCTCTGAAACTATAAATCATAGGGCTAAATTCTACTTATGGAGACTTTTAATCACAAATTTCATGAAATTTGACGGTTCAGTAAAGACCCATAAGATGTATGTGCGATTCTCTAAATTTTGACCACTTTTTTAACGTCTTTTATGATGAAAATGTCACAAGCCGTTGATGCTACTGAATAGTAGTTTGTCTTTAATGAAAAACACTCACCAGATTATCTGCCATAAATTATAATTTCAAATTAGATATTCTCAGATACACACAACAGAATTACACTATTCTCGCAGACACATTTAGAACAACTAAAGGTGTGCAAACCTGGTCCTACCTTTACCCTATTTTCATCCCTTACCTATCCAACTTCGCGTTTTGTTAAAAAAGTTGCCCGATCACCGATCGAACTATTATCGATTACCCCTCCAGGCTCAACAATGAAATTCCATATGAAATCCTATTCATAAAAAACTACCCCTCGAGTTTTTTGCACCCTCAGAATCGCGACCCCAGAGATCCTTCACCCCCTAGTTTTTTACGTCCCTTCTTGCGGTGGGTTAGATGACTCGTCCAGTGGCGTACCGGTTGCTAGCTAAAGAAATTGATTATGAGGTAGCAATGTATACTCAAGTTTAGATAAATAATACCGGCTGCTAGAAATAACTTGAAATAAGAGGCTAACCGTTATATATATATATATATATATATATATATATATATATATATATATATATATATATATATATATATATATATATACTCGTATATATATATATATATATATATATATATATATATATATATATATATTTTAATAAAGTTTTGGTCGGTTAAATAAAACTTGATTTTACATATCTTTACTATGACAGCGTTGCTAAATATCTTCTTTATTTCCGAATTTTTGTTACTAACTTTTTATTTTTAATGAGACATCACGGAAAATGATTCTTACTCATTGACTGCAATAAAATGGGTCGATCCCCTTAAGTAGACAGGAGCTTCGCAATAAACAAACAAATATTATTGAAAGAGCCAGATTGTAATAATTTCTAGGTACAAGAAGATCTAAAAGTTCGTTTGTCGTAGGGATAAAATAATATATGTAAGAAGTGCGTGAAGCCAACTTTTATAAAAAATGTATAAAAGTCTTCACTCACGTATTGCACACTACACTTTGCCTACGACCGTAAATAATACAAATACAAATTAAAGTTAAATTATTTAATTTTCTCCCTTATAATAATTGTAATTATTAACCGTCACATTGTTTATACAGTGTTTCTGTCGTTACATCGTTGACAAACTGCGTAGCACGGCCGTTGTTAGCAACGGTGTATTTAAGGGGGGGTGGGCAAATGCCTCTTAATCCAAGTGAAATTTTTGAAAGTAAAAATTATTTTTATAAGTCATTACCACAATTATACAGGGTGTTAATTAATGTCCTGGATATATTTCAGGGGGTGATACAATACAGGGTGTCAAGGTTTCAATTTTTTTCTCGTTTTTTGCGTTTTTTTCCAATTCCTTCTCAGACAATTAGTTCAAATTTAAAATGTGTATTACTTTTAAGAACCTCTACGATAAAATATGAAAATTGTAGATCATAGAATACAGGGTGTTACATTTTTTTGCACCACCTACAAGTTTATCTTGCGAAACTTTTTTTTGGAGCACCCTGTATGAATTCTGATACAAAATTTAAACTCTTTGTTCATTTCTTTAGTTATTTCGTATTTTGAATTATTCTCGTATCTATTACAGTTTTCTACTTTTTTACAATAATCGATGCATTGCATCGATGACATGTAGGTGAAATTAAACAAAAAATTAAGAAATGGGTTTTATTTTAAATCAACCGACATAATAATGAACAATCAGATAAAATTATTACAGTTAAATTAAAAATAAAACAAAATTATAAAAGTTGTTGCAAATGTCCGCCTCTTACTAGAATGCAAGAATCAAGTCTTCGCCTCATGGACTGACAGACTCTGTCAAATATTCCAGGAGTATTGCGAATGATGTCGCATGAAGCTATTATTCTGTTTCTTAAATCTTCTTCTGTCTGGATTGGGGTTTGATACACCAACGTTTTCTGGTGTCCCCAGAAAAAGAAATCCATGCTATTCAGATCTGGAGATCTAGCGGGCCATGGCTGAGGTCCCCCTCGCCCTATCCAACGGTGGTTAAAATTATTATTTAGGAACTCCCTCACCTCTATGCTGCAATGTGCTAGTGCACCATCGTGCATAAACAACATTTAATTTCTAAGAAGAATTGGCACTTCTTTTAGCAATACCGGGAGTCCGTCTTCGAGAAATTGACGCTAATATCGTCCGTAATGCCAACCCACGCATTTACTGAAAATTGTTGCTGGAAATTATTTTCATGTATCGAATGCCGATTCTCTTCTGCCCAAAAATGATTGAAAATTACGTATGGCATTCCTAAAAAAATTTGCCTCATCGCTAAATAAAATTGTAAGAACCACTGGCAAAAATTTAAACGGAGTGGAAAGTCACGTGGGAGAAGAGCTTGAACCCTTTGGATGTGGTAAGGATACGTTAAGTTGTCTAATAAAATTTTCCATACAAGCACAAATGAAATGTTAAGTGTTGCTGCAATTTTCCTCGTACTGGTAGCAGGATCGTTTTCTACTGCATTCAGAAGTGCTTCCTCGACTTTAGGAGTCGTAACCGTTCTATTTGCTCCTGCTAAATGAATGGATTTCTTGAATGATCCATTTTCACTTAGCCGATTATGTACCTTTGCAAATGTTTGTCTATTGGGCACCATGCGATTTGGATATTTTTGTTCATAGAGTCGTCTGGCTTCATAACAATTGCCGTTGGCAAGTCCATAAATGAAATTAATTTCTGGATATTTTTGATTTGTAAATCCAACCATCATTAAACAACTCGAAACAACTACGGAAACGTCAAACAAAAAATATTTCTTACAAAATGTCAAATTAAAGAACAGAATTAACAAATGACCTGCCTCTACACTTAATTTGCATCTATGGCAATTATTGCAAATAAGTCGAAAACTGTGATAGATGCGAGAATAATGCAAAATACAAAAGAGCTAAAGAAATGAACAAGGAGTTTAAATTTTATATCAGAATTCATACAGGGTGCTGCAAAAAAAAGTTTCGCAAGATACACTTGTAGGTGGCGCAAAAAAAATGTAACACCCTGTATACTACCATCAACAATTTTAATATTTTATCGTAGAGGTTCTTAAAAATAATACATGTTCTAAATTTGAACTAATTGTCTCAGAAGGAACTGAGAAAAAACGCAAAAAAGGAGAAAAAACTTGAAACTTTGACACCCTGTATAACGAAAATGGTGCGTTTTTGACCATGTATATATTGGCATTTTTTTCCTATTTTGTCGAGTACTATCACCCCCTGAAATATGTCCACGACATTAGTTAACACCCTGTATAAGTGCAAATCTTTTTCTTTAGTCATCTTTAATTTTAAATTTTCGTGAGGATATTATGTTACTCTGAATCATAGCGAAACAGAACTAGATATAGGATATCATTATAAATATAAATAAATATATAGGTAAATATATACAATGTGTCCGAAATTCGTTAAGACAGTATTGGGATAAACCGTAAGAGATACAAGAGAGTTTAAATGGGAAATGTTTTAGACAATTATGTTTATAAATGAATGCCGTTTTGCTCATGATATTATCTTTTTTGGTTTTTGAGTTATTTTGAGAAAACCAAAAAACTGCATTTTCGAAAACCCCTCATCATTTCTTTATTTTTCAAAATAATTCTAATCCGTAAAAATATTATTAAAGCAATTTTTTGCCTAGAATACACCTGTTTAGACAGATTTTATTTGTAACGTTTCAGTTTTTTAGAACCATCAGCAACTTCGCATTTTCTTACGGCCAATACACTCGATTTTAACAGTTTCTAAACGAGTATTTTTTTACCTTTACAGCGATGTATCACACTTAAGAACTAAATTATTATTAAGATGTAAAAAGTGGGCCATGAAAATTAATAAACATTTTTTTGAAATATCCAAATAAGAAATTAAATATTTTTCAATTCAACATTAAATTTTATAGAAAGTAGGAACTACTCAATACCATTCATACTACGTGCACATGTTCAATGTTCAAATTACCATCCGTAAATAATACTAATTTAACACATTGGGTCAAGTAGGCTTTGCGTTTAAAATAATTGTGTTTTTATAATCTGTCAACTGTCGTTGAAGTTTTATTCAGATGGCATTAAACTTTTTTAATGAAGAAATGTTCGATATGTTAGTGTGTGATATTAAAAACGAAAGAAATGCCAATAGGGCTATTTTCAGAACTATTCCGAAAGACAACAGCCCGGCAGAACTTATTTTCAAACGCTGGTTTGAAATTTGCTTGAGTTTGGCAGCTTTAATAAGACTTGCACGAAGAAGTATGAAAAACACAACAAGAAACGCAATAAGGGATGTACAAACCTATTTGATGAAAAACTAATATCCAATAGTGGTCCTGTACTCTGGCCTGCTAGATCACCGGATATTACGCCATTAGATATACTTATTTATGGGGATATGCGAAAAATGAGACATACGAATTTGACCCTCCTGAAAATAGGCAAGTTCTTCAGCAGCGAACTCGAATTATGTTAGAAAATATCAGTCGAAATACCATTCAACGGGTAATTAGGTCGATTGAGAAAATGCATCCAGTACATTGAACAAAATGGTCAATATTTTTAATCATAATATTATGAAATTAATGTCATTGAGTAGTTAGCTAATTATTCTTGTAGAGTTTGTATTTAGCTGATTTTAAGACGTCATAGACGGTTGCCTTCAGATCTGAACTTCTTGTAGTTGAAATCAAATTTGTATTTGAAATATTCTTCTATTTGCTATTTAACCCAATTAATTTTATATTTCTTATTTGGATAATTAAAAAGAACTTATTAATTTTTAATTATGGACTTTTCCCATTTTAATAATAACTTAATTGTCAACTGTGATATATCGCTGAGAAGCTAAAAAATAGCCTTTAATGTTGAATTAAAAAATATTGTTATTTAACCTATTAGTTTTGAATTTCTTGTTTGTATAATTCAAAAATTTTTTATTAATTTTCAATGCGCACTTTTTACATCTAATAATAATAATAATAATAACTTAATTATAAAGTGTAATACATCGCTGAAAACCTTAAGGAATACTCTTTTAGAAACCGTTGAAATCGAATATACTGGCCATAAGAAAATGCGAAGTTGATGATGGTTCTAAAAAACCGAAACGGTGCAAATAAAATCTGACTAAATAGACGTATTCTACGTAAAAAGTTGCCTTAATAATGTTTTTACGGATTAAAAATATTTAAAAAAAAGAAACTATGAGAGATTTTCGAAAATGCAGTGCAAAGATAGAATCGTGAGCATTCATTTACAAACATAATTGTCTAAAACATTCCCCATTTAAACTCTCTTGTATCTCTTACGGTTTCAGATATCCCAATACTATCATAACGATTATCTGACAAATTGTATACGTAGTATCTAAAAATATGTATTGATTAGGTTTTTTTCAATTTATTAAATTAATACGAACATATACGAGTATCATTACTTGTTTTCCTTGGATCCTCAAATCTGGATTAAATACATAAATACCTAAAGTTCGATCCCTTATTACACTACCTACACAATGGGATCGACCCAGATACTTTTATTGTAGTCATTCAGTCAAGCCATTTTTCATGAAAAGAATTATACACGACTGGCGTATTTGACAAATATATTAATTATGCACTTGGTAAGTACCTATCCAATATGTTCGACCTCAATACGTGTGTATTTGACAAACATTTGAACGCTTTTACACATCACCCTTTGAATTGTGCCATATTTACTGACAACCGATGGCAAATAGACCAGTGCTGAATATGTGTACGAATAAGCCATGCACATGACATGACAAGTGGGAAAAATAAGATCTCCCTTGTCTTAAGGTGGCGTATTTGACAAATATACAAGTAACTGTGCATTTGGCAAGTGTAGCCAGGTCAGGGGATTTTCTCCTAGATCTAAATCTTGCCCTGTCGGGAGGATATTTGGACCTTTAGAATACTAAAAGAAAATCTAGGAATACTTTAATAATTTTAGGATGTGCTAGTAGATTAGCATTATGAGAGTTGGCTACAAAACTATGATCCATAACTTATAAATAGTTCTGGCTTTAATCGTTTTGAAATACTGGCAGAAAGTGTATTTTGACTGCTTCCTGAGGGTAACCCTGCAATATAAAGCCAACAACAGCCAAAATTCCAATGATCTAAGATATCGTTTGTGGAATGAAGCATGACTGAGAAGACGATTTTATTTTGGGCTGAAGTGTACAAATATAAGGGTGCTTCAGGTTTAAAGAACTGCCTGAGTTAGCCATAAAATACTTGGTACTGCCGAGGTCAAATGCAGAAATTAAGACAGCCTTCATCCAGATGAAGATTGTGCAGTCACCTCATAGAAACCCACTTCAAAATACTACTCTGACTGCAATCCTCATCTTCCGAGCTGCCCTCCGTAGACTTAATGTGTGCTGTTCGAAATATACATTTCCATCATCGGTGCTTCAACAAATAGACACTAATTCTGCGTATACTGCTTAAAAAGATGCAGCATCATGGGCCACAGATGACGATACCGTCAAAATTATTGAAGATCTTGTACCTTTTTTTTAATTAATGTATATATATATATATATATATATATATATATATATATATATGTGTTGATTTTTACTCCTTCACGGATGGAAAAATACAATGTGTTTTCATTCCGGTTATACATCCGTTCATTACTGTCGTTCTGAAAAAAACAGTTTTGCTGACGTTTCGCCAAAATCACATTTGGCATTTTCGAAGCTTTCTTTCTCGCGTCTGAATAGAGACTGAAGTGTTGGTGACTGCGACGCTTCCTTTTATACCCCCACTCGGGGCCGAAGGTTATATCTGCGCAGGCGTTGGTCGTTATTTATGTTTTCCGGATGGTGCTGTTGTTGTTGCCCTAATTGCGCTTGAGTTTTTGCGATTTTAGATTTGTCGATTATTGTCTTCCATACTGTTGGTAGTTTTAATGATTCGTCCTTTTTATTCAAATCACCTTGCTTTTCAATTTCTATGGCTTCTCGGATTATTCTGGTCTTATATTGTTCTATATTGGCAATCTCCCTAAACCCATCGAAATTTGTTTTATGGCCGGTTTCCTGATGATGTAGGAATAAAGCTGAGGTTGTTTGTTTATTTCTAATGCTGAGTTTATGCTCTTCCACTCTTGCTGATATTCGCCTATTAGTTTGCCCTACGTACAACTTTTCACAGTCCTGGCACGGAATACTGTACACTCCGTGATTTTTCAGTTTAATTTTATCTTTTGGGTTTCCGAATAGTTTACATATAGTTGTTTGTGGCTTGTGTATTGTTTGTATGTTGTGTTTCCTCAGAATTCTTCCGATTCTGTCTGTTGTGCCTTTTACATATGGTAAGACAACTCGATGCTTTCCCGGTTCATATTTTTTGTTGTTCGTTGTTCGGGAAACCTGTGCATTAATAGCTTTCTCTATGGTGCGATTTGTGTAGCCATTCTTCTTTAAAGCACTAGATATTACCTTAAGTTCGTTTTGTCTCCTCTGTGTTTCAGTTAGTCGCACGAATCTAGATATTAGAGTATTTGCCACAGCTTGAACTTGTGCTGGGTGATGATGTGATTTTGCATTTAAATATCTGTCTGTATGTGTTGGTTTTCTATACACGGTGTATTCAAAATGTCCGTTATGTAGTTTTGTGACCAAAACATCTAAAAATGGTAGTTTGTTGTTTTCCTCTAACTCTAGAGTAAATTGTATTCTGGGGTAGATTGAATTTACTTGAGTCAGAAATTTTTCGAGCTCTGCATGACCATGTTGTCATATAATAAATATGTCATCCACATAACGAATCCATAATTTGGGTTTTAAACTTGCTTTCTCAAGAGCTTCTTTCTCGAAGTATATCATAAATAAATTCGCGACTACTGGTGATAGCGAGGACTCCATTGAAGCACCATCCACTTGTTTATACATTTGACCGTTGAAAGAAAAATAAGTATTTTTGAGGCAATGCTCCGAGAGTTCTATTATATGTGCCTGGAAATCCTCGTTCATAGCAATCTTGTCCAATGCTTCGTCGATGGGAATACTGGGATATAACGATTTGACATCTACGCTTGCTATGATATCGTTTTTTTCAAGGACGATATCTCGTATAATTCGAGTGAAATGCTCCGAGTTTTTTACAAATGAATCAGCTTTTTCTACAGTTGGTTGCATAATTTCAGAAAGGTATTTCTCCAGTTTTTTTAGCGGCGAATTAACAACACTAACAATAGGTCTGATAGGCGCCCCTGGTTTGTGTATTTTTGGTAAACCATAGAGTTTAGGACATCTGCTCGACTTTTCCCGTGGTATGATTTTTTGTTGAATTTCGGGGTTTATTGGTGAACTTTTTATTTTATTTTTAGTTCTTTTTTCTAGGTACGTTGTCGGGTCCCTTGGAACAGGCCTATAACAATTGTCTTGTAGGATATCCTGCGTTTTTTGTACGTAATCTTGAATATTCATAACCACAGTTTATCTGCTGGAAGGATTGTGATGTCTTTATTTTTTCGAAGGTTTATTAGGGCCCTTTGTTCAGTGGCATTTAAGTTCTGTTTTGGTGTTTTGCTTGATCTTAAAATTCTTCCACCTCTTGTCAAATCTCCTCTGCTTTTGTTTCTTCAGAGGAGTCAAGGACAGCTTCCACTCCAGCTATTATTTCTTCTTTAGGGATTTCCTTAGGAGATATAGCAAAATTAAAACCCTTACTCAGTACGGATTTTTCACTTTCTGAGAGACTGTAGGATGATATATCATGTACTAATTTATCGACGTCTACTGATGATCTTTGTGGCTGACTCGACTTTCTTAGAAGATTGTCACTACTATACATACACAATTTTTTCAAAATGTATGGAAGATTATTTTCTTAAAAAAAGGTATATATGTATATATATATATATATATATATATATATATATATATATATATATACATATATATATATATATATATATATATATATATATATATATATATATATATATATATATATATATATATATATATATATATATACCTTTTTTAAGAAAATAATCTGCCAAACATTTTGAAAAAATTGACCATAAACTATTTTTTGCCCCTTTTTTGTCTTCACATTCTTAAACAACCCCTCGAGAGCTAGGTACGATTAATGACAAAAAAAAGTACACAATTATATTATTCCTGTGAAAGCCTCTAAAACTGTCTCTGGCCTCTGAGCTATTGGGGCAAAAATAATATTTTAATTAACAATAGGATAAATGAAATAAAACCTGAGGAAAATTTATATGGTTATATAGAGGATATAAATATATACATGAACATAATGCTCCCAACTGTCGCACACAAACAATGTATATAATACTCTTAAGCAAAAAAGAATTGCGACGCCCCTGCCGCTGCCGTTTCCAATCAAATTATACACGCTAGATATAGGAAAAAAAACGCCGCTATAACGCCATTAATTCCTAACGATATTTCTGGACCACATGAGTATTACGTTTGTAATCCCTGGACTTTTTTTGTAATTTTTTTTGCTGTTCTATATGGTCATTCATTAAAGCGCGCTTTTGAGCTAAATGGCCACTAATCTGATTGTTATGCGTCAGTTGGTCTTTTTTCCCACTTGCATATGATAAAATACGATTTGGAAGTTTTTGGTTTTTTTGTCGAGGAAAATATTAAACGATTAGTTTACATGGAGAGTCAAATTAAGAAATCTAATAAAGAAAGGAGCATAACACACTGTATTCTGTTTTCGCATTAAAGTTTTTATGCAAGTTTTTTGATACCTTGTAACGTTTTGAAGTAATTTAGGATAATGTGCTTTAAAACATTATACACTATACACTGAAGGGGTTTGAGAGTCAGTTAGACCAGATTGCCATGGCAATTGAAACTCTAGGATCAGTTTCACAGTATGTGATGACCAAAAAATCTGGGTTAGTGCGTATAGATTCAATTGAAAATTCACCTTCTCAACTACAGAAACCATATTAAATAACCTCAGCCCAATTGTTACCGCACATTGTGAAACTGGGTCTTAGTTCGCCGATTTTATTTTATTACTTCCCTCGTAAAACGAAGTTTTGTAATCGTAAAGAAACCACTCTCCGAGATTTTTTTAGATCTTCACGTTTCAGGGTTCCTATGGCGAAAAACATGTTTTCTCAATTCCGTCGGTCTGTCTGTCTGTCTGCCTCTCTGTTCGCGGCATAGCTAAAAAACTACTTTAAGGATCACATGGAGATGACCCGGTAATATTTTGGTAAAAATCCAGTATGGCGAAACAAAATGGCGGCCTAGTGAAATGTTAAAAAAACCATTATTAAAAAGCTACTTATCTAATATATCTCAACCATCGAGTATTATGTTGGAATCAACTGGTAACATTTTGATACAAATCCAAGATGGTGGAACTAAAAGACGGCTTAATAAAATATGGAAAAATTCAGCCTGAAACAACTGCATAATGGATTGATTTCAAGTGGTGTGCCATAACTAATTGTGGTATAGAGATCAACTAGTAAAACTGTGGTACTAATTCAAGATAGCCGAAGCAAATGGCGATCAAAAAAATTGTTGTAATAGTGAAAAAAATCACGCTTTCAGGTTTTACGTATCTTCACGATTTAGCGGCCCTAAATGCTAAAAAATATGTTTTATCAGTCCGTCTGTCGATCTGTCTGTCAGTTCGAGGCATAGCTTAAACACTACTTATTCAATTGACTTCAAATTTTGATTAAAAATTAAGGGTCAGATGGAGATGGTCTATGGTATTATTTTGATAAAATTCCAAACTGGCGAAACAAAATGCCAGCATAGCAATGTTAAAAAATTATTATTAAAAAACTATTTATTATATTAATTTCAAATTGTGTGCCATAATTGATTATGGTATAAGGACCAACTAGTAAAACTGTGTTACTATTTCAAGATTGCGGATTAAAATGTCGGCCACATAAAATGTTTGAAATCTTGAAACCGTCTCAGGTTTTACATATCTTCACGTTTTAGCGTCCCTAGATGCCAAAAAATATGTTTTATCAATGCCGTTGGCCCGTCAGTCTATCTGTTATTATGTTAAATTAAGGGTCATATATTGATGACCTGGTAATATTTTGGTAAAAACCCAATATGAAGGAACAATGTTAAAAAAATTATAACTAAAAAAACTAGTTGTCCCATTTACCTCAAATTTTGCACACAAATCAAGTGTTACATAGGAATGATTTGGTAACATTTTGATATGAATTCAAGCTAGCAAAACAAAATTGCGGCCCAATAAAATATTTCAAAAATCAGCCCAAAAACAATACCTTATGCCCAAAAGTCAAGCGTGGTATAGGTAGAAAGAAACTGGTAAAATATTGGTAGGAATGCAATGACGCCCAATAAAAATATTTGAAGTCAGTGTTTTCGTTCTCATTTTTTCAGATTTTTTTGTATTTATTTGTATAAATTATTGTTGGTGTGATTACAAGGCAAATTAATAATAAATTTGTACATAGCGCAAGGATCGAAAGCCATATATATTTCTTAATTTTGTAAAAAAATGGCGGGTTTGATTTTTTTTTGACAAAGGCATAGGTAGAGCAGCTTCTGTTGGTCGAATTGGAATAAAAAACAAGCGATTTATTCGTTTTTAAATCTGAACCGATTTCAGACATCTATTCCCATTAGCTAACCCACAAAACCATATAAAATAAAGTGTTTTCGAACTTTATTTATTCATAATATTATTTATATTTAATGATTTTTGGTAAAACTTGTGAAAAGATAAATTTAATGATCGCTAATAAGCATTATAGGTCTTTGTATCTAATAGAAGGGTTAAAAACTGCAATTTAATTTGAAAATTGATTTGCCTGTACATTTTGAGCAGCGTGTAAACCGTAGTATTTTTTAAAGTAATAAATTTAATTTCTTAATTGAAAAAAATTTAAATTTTTACAAAATTTAGTTTTTTATCTTTTAAAAATATATTTTTATAATTAAATGTAAAGAAAAAAGCCATTATACTTAAAAAAAAGTCTAAAATGTTTAATTCCTTAATTGAAAAAAATTTAATTTTTTACAAAATTTAGTTTGTTATCTTTCAAAAATATATTTTTATAATTAAATGTAAAGAAAAAAGCAATTATACTTAAAAAAGTCTAATAGTTACAAAATCTCATTTATAAACATAAAAATTAATGAATAATATTTTATTTTATTAAAAAGAATTATTATTTTTCGCTGTGTTTTTTAATTTGGGGTAGGGATCCAAAAAGAAAAGTCAAATATTCAAAAAACTCTACGTTTCGCAATTTATTATTGCATTTTCAGGACACAAAAAACATACATAAAAAGATATAGCTCTACAAGATATCAACTTAATAAATAGTAACGTAAAAAAAATTATTGGCTGACTGTGAAAAATGCTATACTGACTGTGAAAATTCGACACGAAATAGTGAAATTTTTGGAAATTATTACATACAAAAACACATAAATTAGGATAAATACATAACTAAATATTTTGTTTTTAATCTGAAAAACAATGCACAATAAAATTAAAAATTAAAAATTATTTATTGTTCATTGTTTAAAAACAAAATATTTAGTTATGTATTTATCGTAATTTATGTGTTTTTGTATGTAATAATTATAGCGTATAGCGTTTTTCACAGTCAGTATAGCATTTTTTTTACATTACTATTTATTAATTTGATGTCTTGTATAGTGTCCTGAAGATGCAATAATAAATTGCGAAACGTAGACTTTTTCGAATATTTGACTTTTCTTTTTGGATCCTTATCCCAAATTAAAAGAACACAGCGAAGAATTACCATATTGGATCGTTAAAAGAAGACATAAAAGAATTATTATTGATTGTTTAAACATTAATAACATTTATGGATAGAGCTATTACCAACTGACTAATCAGTTAGTGTAACTAAAGTTGTTAGTTTTTGTATTGTTAAACATAAAATAGGGTAACGGTACATATTTCAATTTTATTAATCCTCCTCTAAGAAAGATACAGTCTACCACCTTTACTGAAATAAAATCGTATGCGTATGCGATCGATAGATTGATCTATTACCAAACGACTTTTAAACCACTTAGTCTAACTAATGTAAGTAGTTTGTATTTTATTAAAAATAATGGAGAAAGTCTGATAATCTGGTTTTAAGAGTTTCAAAAAACATCATGACTTATTATATCAAATGCCTTCGAGTAGTCCAAAACCACTAATACTGATGCTTTGCCCTCATCTGTAGTCTTGATGATGTTATCTTGTAAGACCCCAAAGAGTTGTTGTACAAATATATCCCCTCCTGAATCCCGATTGATTCACAGGTAGCATCGAATTAATTACTAAAAAGCGTCTAATTTGTTTTTCCATTATTTTTTCTAATATCTTCGAAACACAAGGCAAAATACTGATAGGCTGAAGTTCGTTAAAACAAGTTATAATGGCAATGGCATTACACGAGCGATTTTCCAGTCATCGGGAAAAACTCCTCCTTATATACTGTCTTTTAAAACATTTTATTCGTCGTCATTTTGTTAGATCGTATTAGATTCTTACCAACATTTTACCAGTTTCTACCTATGCCACACTTGATTTTTGGGCATAATTTAACACAAATTCTATAAGTAGTTTTTATATTAACCCACACAGTTTGTTGCGTCATGTTGAATTCGTACCAATTTACTGGTACTATACCACATTTAATTATTTTGCAGAATGAATATAATTTTTTACGTTGATTTTTTAAAAATGTTATTTGACCGTCGTTTTGTTCCACAACTTTACCAGTTCATCTCTAAATCCCACTTAAAGCTTACCCAAAATTTGAAATTAATAAGTAGTGTTTTTAAGCTGATTTTGTAAATATTTTCTTAGTCCGCCATTTTGTTTTGCTGTCTTATATTCATATCAAAAAGTTACCAGTTCATTTCTATATAAGACTTAACGTTTCACTAAGCCACCATTTTATTCCGTCATCTTGATTCGTACTAAAACTTTACCAATTGATTCCTACATAATACTTAATTGTTGTGCAAAGTTTGAGATAAATTGAATAAGCAGTTTTTCGCTAGGCCGCCATTTTGTTTTGGTACATTGGATTTTACCACAATTTTACCAGGTTATCCCCATATAACCCTTAATTTTTACCCACCAAAATTTTACCAGGTTATCCCCATATAACCCTTAATTTTTACCCAAAATTTGCAGTTAGCAACCATTTTGTTCCGCCATCTTGAATCAGTCTTACAGTTTTACTAGTTCATCTGTATACCACAACTATTTTTGGCGCAGAATTTGAAATCAGGCCCTTAAGTCGTTTTCCAGGCTGAATTTTTAAATATCTTATTAAGAGGCCATTTTACTCCGCCATCTTGGATGCGTACCAAAATTTTACCAGTTGATTCCTACATAATAATATTTGTTGAAAATTTGAGATAAATTGGATAAGTAGCTGTTTAGTAGTAATTTTCATTTTCACTAGACTTTCATTTTGTTTTGCCATATTGGATTTTACCAAAATGTTACCAGGCCGAGTATATAGAAAGGCTATGTCAATACGTCCCTCCGCCAGTGACCAGATGGAATAGGGTTTTTATAAGTAAGTAAACTTGCAGAAAACCTACTTGAATATTGCGCCGGATGGTGCCATATTGGAGTAAGATTGTTTAGTACAACGCGTGTTTCCTTGCGAGTAGGAGAAGTTATGTTTATATCAACACGTGGCGGCAAGGTTCGGTCGTTTGTGAATAAAAGTGTACTGCTAAAATGGAAGACAACATTAAAACATTACTTAGTGCAATATTAACAGACTATCGAATCGTGAAACTGAATGGTCAAGCAGGTGAAAACTACACTTTGTCTTTTCAATGCAAGTTAAATGGCGAAACTTATGATGAAAAATGTGATAAATTTATACAATCCTTTTCAAATAAGACAGCGAGCAATTGGGTTGTTGAGAAAAGTATTCGTGAAGGAGAGCGATTTGAATTTCGCAAACGGTATTTATGTCACCTTTCATTAAAAAACAAGGTAAAAAATAAAAAGAAAGGCGAGAAGCGTAACTACAACTGTCATGCAAATATCAACATCAAATTTTTGAAACAAACGCATCACACTCTGAAGAAATCTAAATTACTTAGAGAAGGGTTACACGTTCTAATAGACATAAATTATCTACACACTCGCTGGTTGCACGTTGCTCAGGCTTACAACCCTTTACGTTGCAATAACGATGTAAAGGCTTTGTTTGTATCATATTTTGAATCAGGAATGAGCCCTGCAGCAGCCAAAACATTCCACGAAATGAACTAGGCTCAAAATGATGATGCGGGTGTTGTTGAATGCTCGGCGAATGCTCAAAAAAACCCAACGGATTCACAGGTTAACTATTTGTATAAAAAATGGCGAAATGAACGATATGGTGAAAGTGTAATATCTTCTTGTTCTGGTTCGAACTACATGCTTAAGAAAATAATCTGCGTGCACTCCTTACTGTGTAACACTTTATTCTGCTCTTTTTCTAAATCTAATTACAATGGTATATAACTACTTAGACTAACCTAATTAATAAAATAAATAATAATTTGATGATTCTATAAACTATTACTCCATATTTACAACAATCGAAAAGCTGTGTTGGACATTGTTGCAATAAGTTATTGCCTTAATTATAGTTCAATGATATGGCCTACTTTTGCAACTTGGATTCCATCACACCTTCCCCGAAAAGCAAAAAAAAAATATATACATATAGATTTTTTTCTTTGTGGAATTAACTAAAATAATGTTTTATTCTATTTTTATGTATTTCTACATTCTTATTTTTAATTTTTACCACTACATTTGGATCATTATCCTCCAAAACTGGATATGGACCATTAAATAAAGCTTCTAATTTATTATTTCTACCGTTATTTTCTACTAAAACCATATCTCCTACATTATAAGTTTGACTTTTACAATTGTTTTTGTCATACTCAATTTTGCGTTTATTTTTTGATGTCATTAAATTATTTCTCGCGTCATTCCACGCTGTTTGCAACCGAAATTTGAGTTCCTTAGGATAATCATAAAAATTATATACTGGATCGACTTGATTAACGATGTTAGATGGAATATTACTGGATTTTCCAAATACGAGTTCATAAGGTGTGTACTGCGTTGATGTGTGTACACTGTTATTGTATGAAAAACACCAATAAGGAACCCAAGAGCTCCAGTTAATAGTCCCTTTCGACAGTTGCATGCGTAGATATGCACCCAAATGCTTATGGGTATTTTCAAGGGCTCCTAAAGTTTGATGGTGAAATGCTGTAGAATTTAATTGTTTAATTTTAAGCAGCTTACAAGATTCTTTAAATATATTAGATAAAAATTCGGTTCCCTTGTCTGTTACGCAAGAAACAGGAATACCGTAACGCAAAATAAAATTTTCTACAAATGACTTTGCAACAGTCAATGCCTCTTTATTGGGAAGCGGATATGCTTCCACGAATTTTGTTAGCTCACATTGAAGTGTGAGTATATATTGATTATTTTCAATATCAACTGGTAATGGACCGACTAAGTCTAGGTATACTTTTTGAAATGCTGAAGTAGCCGTTGATGATATTGTCATAGGTTGTTTATTTGGTTTTGAATGCTTGTACCTTTGACATTCGTCACACCTTTTGACAAAATCCTCAACGTCATTCTTCATGGTTACCCAAAAGTAATATCTTTTTATATTGTTATACATTCGGTTTATCCCTGAATGTCCTCCCGTTGGTAATGTATGAAAGTCATTAAGAATTAACTGACGTAATTCCTTATTTTCTATCCTTTGTTTATCTTTTATAATACTGAGTTTAAGATTTGTCTTGAAAATTTCGTTTTTACATTTAATCATGCGCATGTCATTTAAAAACTGATTAGACTCATTATTTTTTATAATAATTAATTCCGGAATATCGTGTTTTTTACATAATTTCTCCAGATGCCTCAACGACTCACCTAAGTTCGACGTTGATCGGTATTTCTGGGATATGTACACTATCTTAGAATTGACGTCATACATTAAATTTTCATATTCAGTTTTTAATTTATTATTAAGCTTTATTTTCGTAAATTCATTTTCACGTACCGGCCGTAGTTCTATTATTTGAGTTTTAGGGTATTTTAATATTTCCACTGCAACAGGGTGATCAATCCTGGTTTCCATGGAAGTATTATCACTTGTCATATCGGGTTTTGTTTTGTAATTTTTTGTCTCCGAACGAGTGATTGCGTTTAAACTGGCACTCACTTTATTATTCATTTCTTTTAATTCGTTCGACTCTATACACACACGTGACAAAGCATCCGCTGTAACATTTTCAGCACCTTTCACATAGTGGATTGAAAAATCGTATTCCTCGAGCGTTAGCCTAAATTTTGTGAGCCTACTAGAAGGATTTGTCATGCCAAATAAGTATATTAAGGGACGATGGTCCGATAATATTATAAATTTTTTACCAAATAAATATGGTCTAAAATGTTTACATGACCAAACGATTGCTAATAATTCCTTCTCTATTGTACAATAGTTTATTTCTGCTTTATTTAGAGTTCTAGAAGCGAATGCAATAGGCCTGTCATCTGAGTTCGACAATACAGACCCCAACGCGTACCCACTTGCATCGGTTCTAAGAATAAATTGATTATCTTTTGAAAAATTTGGATACTGTAACAAGGGCGGACTAATAAGAGACTGTTTTAAAGTTTCAAATGAGTTTTGACATTCTTCAGACCATTTAAAAACTATTCCTTTCCTAGCTAGTTTATTTAAAGGGTGAGCAATTTCTGCAAAATTTTTAATAAATTTCCTGTAATAATTTGCAAATGCAACGAAGCGTTTGGCTTCGTCACAATTTTTAGGAACTGGATATTGAGAAATAACCCTTGTTTTTTCAGGATCAGGTGATATACCTTCAGATGAAATTAAATGACCCAAATATAAAATTTCCTTTTTTAAGAACTCACATTTACTAGGATTTAATTTAAGGTTTACTTGTCTAAGGCGTTGTAGAATTTTAGTTAAATTTTGATTATGATTCTGTAAGGAATGTCCAAAAACTATCAAATCGTCTAAATAAACAAAACATGCCTCGTAATTTAAACCCGCCATTGCTACAGTCATCAACCTTGAGAACGCACTAGGACTTATTTTCATACCCATTGGTAATCGTTTCATTTGAAATTGTCCTCTGTCCGTTGTAAAGGCTGTACAGGGCCTACTCTCAGGATCAAGTTCTAATTGGTAATATCCTTGTGCTAAATCAAGGTGCGAGAAATAAATCGCACCAGATAGGGAATCTAGAATTTCCGTAATATTCGATAGCGGAAATACATCATTTTGTAGGCGTTGATTACATAACCTAAAATCTATTATCAATCTGTGACGTTTAACGCCATTTTTGTCCGGTTTTTTGGCAACTAATAAAAGAGGTGAAGACCACTCTGAGTGTGCTTCCTCTATAATACCCTTTTTTAGCATATCGTCCACCTGGTTATTAATTTCCTCTTTTTGAGCATGAGGTAACCTGTAAGGTTTAACGTAAACTGGAGTTGCGTCCTCCTTTAACCTTATTTTTTGCTTATATAAATTAGTAACTGTTAATGAATCATTTTCTAAGTGAAAAACATCCGCATATTTAGCGCATATTTTTTGTATAGAATTTCTCTCTTCTACGTTAAGGGCTTCTGTATTTATAAGATCTAAAATTGTATCAACTCTGTCAACGGAGATTTTATTTTTTGTAAAAGAATAAACATCATATTTTGATAGATATTCAACTTTAGGCTCAAAATTTCGCAATCTTATTTCTCTTTCATTCACATTCAATAGCCTTACAGCCACTTTACCATCTTTCGGTCTTGCAATACTATTTGCGATCAACACTCCCTCACATAATTCATCATTTAAAATGACACATTCATCTGTGAGACTGGTACAGCAATGTGTAATTATTTCACATCGGGGTGGAATAACAGTATATAAATTATTTTTGGACTCCAAAGGTACTGTTATTTGCTTATTTTGATTAAGCCAAAAAGAAAATAAAACCTTTTCATAATCGATAATTGCACCATACTTAAGGAAAAAATCTGAACCTAGAACTCCATGTATACTAGAATCGAAACTTTTAATAATTGTAAAATCATGAGAAATATATTCATTGTTCATAGTGAATAAAATATTTGCAGATCCAGCTGAATATGTTGAGCCTGCAATTCCTTTAATTTTAATTTTATTAGTTGTATTTATAATACTACTATCTTTCAAATAATTCTCAAAAAAACAAGAAATACTTGCACCAGTGTCACATAAAAATATCATTTCTTCCCTTTCATACCCGACACGCACATAATTTAAAGCATTCATATTAAAACTAGCTGTATCATTATTTTTTAAATTATTAGAAACGAAAAAACTTATTTCCTTGAGATTCCTCGCTGTTTTTATTTATGTTACTACTTTCCACATTATCAACAAAATATACACTATTATTTGAAAACTGCTGACGCCTACCTCCTCGACGAAAATTTGACCTACTAAAGCTGGAACGACCTCGGCCTTGGTACTGCGAATTATTTTGCTGTCTGCTAAAATTGTAATTATTAAAGTTTTGCCTACTCGGGTTACGAGATTGATTATAATTATGAATTTGTCTAAAATTTGTAAAATTACCTCTAGACCGATTTCCTCGATATTGGTGACGCCCACGCATATGAAATAAGTTATTAGAATAAGTTGGGGTTAAATTTAAATTTTCTTCTTTAGCGCCAGTTATCGCGTCCTTTAAATTATTGTAATTTCTAGCTTTTATTATTGTTCTTAAATCTGAATTTTTTAACCCATTCGCGAAAGCATTTATCGCCAATTTTTCATTCACCGGTTGTAAAATTTTTGCCGAATTTTGATCACCGTCCGCTTGCGCTAAGGTTAAATTTAATAAAAGTTGCTCGATAGTTTTCGCATAATCATCTATACTTTTAGTATCTTGTCTAACGTTATGCAACTGATTAGCTAAAGCTGGTGCAGATTGTTTTGTAAGAAGTTGGTTTTTTATATCTGTGACCAAAGCACCAACATTAGTATACGTCGTTTGTAATCTTAATTTCGCGTTTTGTGTTAATTTGGCCTTTAAAACATATTTGATTAGCAATACTTTCCCGTTGTCGTCAAGCAAGTCGTTATATAATTCAATAGCATCAATCAACATTTTCGTAGTTTCTTCGGTACCATCCATGGATGGCAACAAAGAAGCTGCGGTTCGCAAATCAAATTTTTCACTCATTGTTGAACTAGGATGAATGCCCAAAACCAAATCAGTCTCTGCGAGCTGTAATTTTTTTTTATCTTTTATGGCAATTAACCGACCTGATAAAATAGATCTAGCTTTATCTATGTTTTCTCTTATTTCTAATACATATTTTTGAAAATGTTCTAATTTATCGGTGTCATGCACCTGTTTACTATACTGATCTCTAAGCTGAAAAAATTTATTTTCTAATGTTTCTACGTTGCTACTTAATTTATTTACCCTATCCAAAGATTCTCTACGCTCTAATGACTCCTTTTTTATATTTATGATAAATAATGAAATAATGTTATTCAATTTATCCAAATCGCTTAAATCTACTACACTCATTAAATAAAATAATTATCAATAAATTTAAGGCAATAAATAATATCCAATAAAATTGTATAGTGCTAAAACTATGACTTACTAATTATGTTAATACTTAAGTATGTTCATTGTCCATAGTCGCCTAAGATAAGTCCATACTGTCCATATTCACCAATACTAGGGGCTTTATCAATCCCAACGTTGCGCACTAGCGGCCTTTTGCCACACTAGCACGTGCCCTCGTTGCTGACCACCGGATTGGTTCGGCCAGTGTCTTCTTTTTTTCTCGACTTTATAAGTCTTGGCTTCTTCTAATTTCTAGACGTATTTTTCTTTCCAATTCCTTTTTACTGCGACGGCAACACCATAAAACAATTAAGGTAACTGCTATCATTATAGCTACAACTCCGCAAACTTGCCAAAGAGAATAGTTACTGTTGCTACCCTCTGCAGTCGTACCACCACTGTTGCCTGCCTGGGCAATTATAACTTCTTCTTTTGACTGTGTTTTTCCCATGTTTTTCTTTTCTTCTAAAGCACCATAACGATATTTTTGCACTGTTAACTTAAGCACATAGGCTGCAGGGTCGCCATGTAATATCTTCTTGTTCTGGTTCGAACTACATGCTTAAGAAAATAATCTGCGTGCACTCCTTACTGTGTAACACTTTATTCTGCTCTTTTTCTAAATCTAATTACAATGGTATATAACTACTTAGACTAACCTAATTAATAAAATAAATAATAATTTGATGATTCTATAAACTATTACTCCATATTTACAACAATCGAAAAGCTGTGTTGGACATTGTTGCAATAAGTTATTGCCTTAATTATAGTTCAATGATATGGCCTACTTTTGCAACTTGGATTCCATCACAAAAGAGATGTGAGTAGCGCGACTGAAATTTTAAAGAAAGAGCAGGCAGAACTTTCGGAAGGAGAAATATATATAAAGGAGAATCCTACTATTATCGTTATTATCACACCTATCATGAAAAGAATATTTTTGGCTGGTTTTGCAAATGAAATTTTATTTATAGATTCCAGCTCTTCATGTGACCAGAGCAATACAAGTGTGTCCTTTTTCTTCGTTCCTACGAAAGTAGGAGCTTCGCCAGTTGCAGTAGCCTTTCACACAAGTCAGAATGAAATAAACTACTTATTGGTCTTTAATGCCGTAAAGGAAGCAAAGGAAAAAAATACTGAAGTATTATTATTATCTGCAGTTATAATGACTGATGATTCAGCAGCAATGCGAAATGCTCTTAGAGTGGTATTTCCGAACAGTATTTTATTATTATGTATTTTTCATGTAACTCAGGCACTATGGCGTTGGCTCTGGTTAAAAGACAACAATGTTCCCAAAAAAAATCGTAAATTAATTACCGTAAAGTTACCTAACTTTGACTCCGAATATAACATTGACCACAAATTCAAAAAATGTTTTTAACCGAATTGATGAAGCAGCAAAAGTAGATACCGTTGCGATTTTGGTCCTGATAAGTAGGGCAGTGCATCATAGATGGCCTTTAATGCGTTTTCAAACGTGCGCGAAAAAATAGTCCCGATAGAAACTTTGTCCGCCATCCCGAAAAAGTGCCGCGAAAATATTACCGGTAAACTTCTCATTGCTGAGCAAAAACTAATTCGTTTTAATCATTAGTATTACGCAGGTAAGTGATTTAAACTATTAGGAAGTGATTGTGATAACGTGAACTGAACTGGTCACACATTTTTCTATATTTAAAAAAAAATGTAAACATAACCTAAAATTGCAACTTTGTCAATAACTTTGACCGCCGGTCAAAGTTAATGGCACTGTCAAAGTTGAGTTTTATTTTAATAAAAACTTATTATCTTTTTCTCAGAAATGCCGAAAAGAAAGTACAGCCAGTACGACATAGGGGAAAATCGAGTTAACCTTGAAAGGGCATTAAACATGATAAGGTCGGGACAAATATCAAAAAACCAGGCAGCGAAAACATTTAACATACCAAAGGGTACATTAATTAATAAGTGTAAAAAAGTACACTTGGGTAAGGTCGGTCGCCCCTTCGTGCTAACACCCACTGAAGAAGAAGCTATAGTTGCACATGCTATAAAAGTTAGCGAGTGGGGGTTCCCTTTTAGCCGTAAAGACTTGCAACATTTAGTAAGCGACCTTTTAGATAAAAAGGGAGTGACCGCTTCACAATTTAAAGAAGGAAATATGCCAACTCTAAGGTGGACGACAAAGTTTATAAATCGGCATCAGGCACTTAGCCATAGAATGAGTCAAAACCTCAAGGTTTCAAAAGGAGAAATATCGCCAGATACAATAATGCAATATTTTAATGCATTGAAAGATACATTACAGAATGATGGAGACTTTATTGACCCCGGCCGAATTTATAACTACGACGAAACCAACCTAGCCGACGATCCGGGAAGGAAAAAGTACATATTTAAAAAAGGTACGAAATACCCAGATAGGATTCGCGATTCCACAAAAGCCAGTGTGTCCGTTATGTTTTGCGGATCCGCAAGTGGTGTAATGTTGCCGCCATACGTGGTGTACAAATCTGAACACATTTGGTCCATATGGACAGAGGGAGGACCCCCCCACACACGATACAATCGGAGTAAAAGCGGATGGTTCGACTCTGTTATTTTCACCGACTGGTTCTGCAACCAATTTGTACCATTCGTTAAAAAACAACATAAGGATGGAAAAATCGTAGTACTTGGAGATAATCTAGCGAGTCATTTTTCATCGGAAGTTTTAAAAACTGCACATGAAAATAATATTATTTTCGCATGTTTTCCTAAAAATTCGACCCATTTGTGCCAGCCACTGGATGTCGCCTTCTATGCGCCATTAAAAAGGAAGTGGCGGGACGTATTAGATTCCTGGAAAAGTAACCAACAAAGAAAATCCCAGGTAATTCAAAAGGACCAGTTTCCGCGCCTATTAAACAATCTTTGTAAGAGCATTTCTCCAAACAATCATTCTACTAATTTGATTTCTGGCTTTAAAAAATGTGGAATCGTTCCGTTTAATCCACAGGAAGTGATAAATAGGCTTCCTCGAACTAGCACTGAAGGGACGACAGAAGATCGCTCAGTTGAGTTAGTTTCTAAAGTCGTAGTAGGAATGCTAAAAACTATGAGATATGGGGATCAAGAAGCACCTAAGAAGACAAGAAAATCGAAAATCAACGTCCAACCAGGTCAGGGAATCCGATTAGAAGATCTCACTTCGAATGACAATGACGTCAACCCAACTCCAGGTCCATCGAATCAAAAGACAGCTATTAAAAAGATATTCGAGAAAAAGACGCAAAGAATGAGACTAGCCAGGGAAAGTTCTGACAGTATTGATGAAGGCAATATAATATACGCGGACACTTTAAATGATAGCTGTTTTGAGACATGGGCAGCTAATGAAAAAAAGGCTTTAAGTAAAACTACTGAAGTCCAACTCGACGATGAAGATTCAGCAGAGGAAAATACGAACCTAGCAGATTTGAGAAAGACCTTAATGAACAAAAAAGAAGAGTGTGCTACAGATGACTATGTAGTAGTGTCCCCAAAAACCCTAAATAACCAACCAAAATATTATGTTGGTCAAATAATGACTTCCGAGGAGCAAGAATTTCAAATAAAATTCATGCGGATTACGAATTCCAAATTTATTTGGCCCATAGCAGATGATATATCACTAGTTTCTAAAAAGGACATAATTTTGAAACTAAACAAACCTAGTGATTTCAAACGCGGGTTGGTATTTCCAGAAGTTGACAATTTGCAACTAAAAATAGAATAATATTTTCTTGTTCCGAAATGTTAAACATATTTATTTCGTTCTTAAGTTTAATTTTGTTTGTTTTTTTGTTTTATGTAGGTATTTAGGTACCTACTTATGTTTGATTTATATGTTAGTTTGTTTTTACTAAATCGAGACTGTTTTAGTACCTGCATTTATTATATTTATAAGAATAAATACTTTATTTTTGATTTTTTGTGTTTTATTCTTGAAAAAAATGAACCAAATCTTCTCTAATATTTTTTAAAAACGAATCTGATGGTCAATGATATTGAACAGGGTCCCTAAATTTAAGATATCATACATTTTAAGGGGTCAGTCAAAGTTAGGTTCATCGTCCCTAACTTTGACCACCAAGGTTTTTTTTTAAAAATGCCTTATGTGGCTTGGTAACAAAAAATTTGATGGTGCAATTTAAAGGGTTACTTGAAGCCCCAAGGTGGTCCACTAAATGAACAAATTAGCTAAACGCCAAGCAAAGATATTCACAATTGAACTTCAATTTCGGTCAAAGTTAGGTAACTTTACGGTATGAATATGTTTCGCGATATTTTATTTTCCATTACCGAAGAAAACGCTAACGATTGTTTTAAAAAGATGGAAGATCATGATGCAGTAAATAGCAACCCAAAAGTTATGAAGCATTTAAAAGACCTGTGGGATAGACGTGAAGAATGAGCGTTAGCTTTTCGTCGACTTAGGATAAACAGAGGCCACAATACAAATAATTATTGCGAGGCTTCTATACGTATCTTCAAAGATATCGTTCTGCAGAGGTGTAAAGCTTTCAATATGTGTGCTTTAGCAGATTTTGTGCTTAAGACATTTGAAATATATCACCGAAAACGATTGATATATTTTGCTAATTCAAGATCCCGAAAAATGACACTAGATTATCAAAAATTTTTTGAAAGATCAAAAAAAATCAAACTATACAGAAGTTATACATGTGGATGAAAAAACATTTATTGTCCAAAGCGAACGAACATCAGAGTACTATTCAGTTGACAGTGAAATTGGATTTTGCACTTGTCCAAGCGGCAGTGGTGGTTCAAAAAGAAGTTCCACTATCGTTCTTTCAAGACATTAATGCACCCGAACAGGAAGGATCATCAAGTGAACACACATCTGATCAAGCTACATCTGAGCAAGTGGAGTCGTTAAGAGAACCATCCCAGTTTAACATGCCTATTGACCAAATACGTATTGAAAATTACAACAACATAATCTACAAAATAAATGATCAGTTTGCACGTATTGGTGCAGTTCTACAAACTGACGCAAATACGAGCAATATACCACAGTTACAGGTAGGAACTTTACCTGATTATTTATCAATTACTACATAGAATGTTTTTATTTACAGAAGTTTGCGGCAGTACTAGAATCTTTACAGACCCCATCACAGATTATATCATTTGTGACACTCAAAACGGCCGGTAGGAGATCAAGGAAGATCAAAGTACAGCCAACATCCATTTCACGCAGAAAAGCTAGAGGTATTTCAGGAGGAAGAATTCAAGCTGGACGTCCTACGAAAATAGAAACTCAATGTGTCAAAAAGGGACCCCATTATATGCCTTCAATATTGAAAATTATTTACAGTGTGCCAAAAAACATTAAATAAGTCTACAATATCCAATTGTAACTTTTGAAAAAATAAATAATTCAAGTGCAATAATTATTGTTTTTTTATACGCAAGAGAACACGTGCTGTATTGAAGTATTATTTCAAATTGTTTAGGCTGCGTAAAAGATGAACAATCCTACTCCAATACGGCACCATCCAGTGCAATATTCAAGTAGGGTTTTTATTCTTTTACGGCCTTAAAACCCTATTCTAGCTGGTCGCCGACAGGGGGACGTATTAAAATAGCTTTTCTATTTACGCTACCAGCGTATCCCCATATGACCCTTGGTTTTTGACCAAAATTAGGAATCAATGGGGTAACCGACAGACAGACAGACAGACCGACGTAATTGAGAAAACATGTTTTTCTGCATTTAGGGACCTTAAAATGGAAGATCTGAAAAAATCCCTAAAAAATTAGCAGATCTGTATCAGTCTGTTTTAAATTTCTAACTGTAGACTATTTTTTATCCTCGTTTTTTAGTACCAAAACAGCAATCTATTAGCATATGATCAGAAATCTGTGGAACATTTTTAGTTGATAAATTATAATGTTTTTCTTCCTTTGGTATGAAAATCAAATCAGTTAACTAGTTACTAATTCTATCTGTTATTGTAGTAACTGTGTTCACAACTTGTTATAAATTAAAAGTTTTAATACAAGACATTACATTTTAAACACTTTTATTATTTAATTCTAAAAAATTCAAATTAAAATCGCCACCACAAACAACCTTATAGAATTCCATAAAAACATGAGATAAAGGGTCTTCAAAACTAGTTAAGAATGCAATAAATTACCCCTTGGTGGTCTATATATTGTGCCAAAAATATATATAAAACATCCTTAAGTTTAAAAAGAGTTTCTTTTCTAACTCTTATAGGTCGAAATAGCTAATAATAAAATACTTTCGGCGCCGCCTTATTTTTAGGAGATCTGTAATTCTTCGAACGTTGGCGCTTTTGAAACACCCTGTATATACATACAAACGGAGAAGATTTCTTTCCTGTTTATTTGCGCATAAATTCTATCAAAAAGAACGGAAGAGTTTTGCATCTACGCACCATTGATCAATACGATGCTGCAAATGCAACTTCACATTAAAAATTAACGACACAAAAAATACAGAAGCTCAAACGAACCCTCAGTTTTAAGATCGCATCAAAATCAGAAAACAGCCCCGTTCTCTCGTCGTTTCCCCGTCTAATGGGAAATATTTTAAAAGCTCTCTACATGTTACTTTTTGCCGACGTCGTTCATGCGTAAATTTTAAAAGCTCTGGGTTTTTTTTGCGAGGAGTTTTCGTAATATCCCAAACTTTGTATGCACAGATATCTATAACAAATCATTTAATCTAAACTTTTATTGAGTTTAATGGATGTTAAGATCCTGGAACTAGTGCAACTAGGTTAAATGAATCTTTGGCTTTAAACATTTTAATGTACCGGGTGGTCGAAATTGGTCTGTTTTAACAGAGAAAACCTATTTCCTGACTAGATAGAGCAAAACTGACTTAGGTGTCATGGGCTCGATTTCTGAGAAATGTTTAATGGCAAAAACCGCCTGCCGATATTTTCACTGCCAACTGAGATATAGGGCGTTTTTCAATTTTCGACCATTTTGAAAATTGTCCATAACTTTTTTATTTTGCGGAACATTAACATTCTGCAAAGACATTCTAAAGGCACTTTTTTATGTGCAATCCAGTGGCGTACTCAGATTTTTTCTATAGTTGTCCGTTTTATCATAAATAGGCAAAATTTTTTATTTTCAAATGGAAATCATAGTTGGCTATAAATTATAAAAAATGCTCGCGTTTAGCCCTTTTCAGTGATATAAAGTTGTAGGTACTTATTTTCAAAAATAACGAAAATATTAGGTGTTTTTGGTTTACATCGAAGTAGGCCTTGGAATAATGACGCGCGTTCAATATTTTGAATATATTGCTGTCAGATTACTGTAGTCTGGTGTAATTATTGCGTTTTGGTGTTATCTTTATAAAGTTGTGTTAAGTTGCTGACAAAATATGTTTGAGAATTATGAAAAGTATGATATGTTAAAATGTTACATATTATCTAACGAAGTTCCTGAAGCAGCTAGTGAATTATATTTTAATACATTTCCCGAGCGACGTCAACCGGATAACCGAATTTATCAAACATTAAAAAGTAATTTAGTAAATTACGGAAGTTTTAAAAAGTTAAGAACAAGACATTATGAACTAAAGGAAGAAAAGGAAATCCAGCAGCTAAATATAATTGGTGAGGTATTAGATCATCCTGGCACCTCCTCTCGAACATTGGCTAATATAACGAATGTTTCAAAGACCACCGTTTTAAAAATACTCAAAAAACATAAATTCAAACCGTACAGAACGAGAAGAGTTCATCAACTCCGTGAAGGGGACGCCGCTAGAAGATTGAGATTTTGTCAGTGGTATGAGCAAAAATTCCTGGAGAATGAGAATTTTCCATTAAATATTATTTGGAGTGATGAATCCAGAGTAGATACTTCTGGTATATTTAATAGATATAATTCATATCACTGGTCCACTGAAAATCCACACGTACTTGTGCAACAAGACCGGCAAGGTCGGTGTGGATTCAATATATGGGTGGGGATATTCCGAGGAAGATTTGTGGGACCTTATTTTTACGATGGAAATTTAACTGCAGATGATTATGTAAATATTTTGCGCACATATATTGTCCCTTTGTTGGAAGACATACCTTTAGCTGATGCCAGAAATATCTACTATCAACAAGATGGTTGTCCCCCGCACAATGCAAGGATCACAACTGATCTTTTAAACTTCGAATTTCGAGAAAATTGGATTGGTACGTGGGGCCCCATACCTTGGCCTGCTAGGTCCTGTGACTTAACTCCCTTAGATTTTTTTTTGTGGGGAAGATTGAAGGACTTGATATTTAAAGGAAGAACCTTTCACACAAAAGAAGAATTGCAAGAGGCCACTAGGCAAGCTTTTGCATCTATTAGCCCAGTTGAACTAATAAATAGTTGCAACTCGGTACGCAAAAGATGCTTAGTTTGTATTCAACAGGGAGGGGCTCAATTTGAACAACTTCTCTAAATATATTTATCAGAAACCTATCTAACTAAATACCTAGATTTTCATAATTATTTTTTATTTTCACTTGTAGCTGTAAATAGTAGTTTAGTTTGTTAACTTTGTTCAACTTTGCTATGTAAACAAAAAAAAATAAAAAAAATTAATAATAAATAATTAAAATAACGTTAGCTAGTGTTATTTAAAGTTGCGTTTAAGTTGCTAACAAACTATAAATCTTAACAATACATAATTGAGATATTGTCATCACAAATCAAAGCCTACTTCGATGTAAACCAAAAACACCTAATATTTTCGTTATTTTTGAAAATAAGTACCTACAACTTTATATCACTGAAAAGGGCTAAACGCGAGCATTTTTTATAATTTATAGCCAACTATGATTTCCATTTGAAAAAAAAAGTTTTGCCTATTTATGATAAAACGGACAACTATAGAAAAAATCTGAGTATGCCACTGGATTGCACATAAAAAAGTGCCTTTAGAATGTCTTCGCAGAATGTTAATATTCCGCAAAATAAAAAAGTTATGGACAATTTTCAAAATGGCCGAAAATTGAAAAACGCCCTATATCTCAGTTGGCAGTGAAAATATCGGCAGGCGGTTTTTGCCATTAAACATTTCTCAGAAATCGAGCCCATGACACCTAAGTCAGTTTTGCTCTATCTAGTCAGGAAATAGGTTTTCTCTGTTAAAACAGACCAATTTCGACCACCCTGTACTTTTCACTTACAATCTCCCTAGTGTTTGAAATATTTCCGGAATATTTTCGAGTACACGATTTTTCGAAAGTTATAATAATTTTCACTAGTAATCTCCCTAGTGCTTGAATTATTGTATAATTTACGGTATTAATTCATGCACGTGGAAGATTCGGTAAGAAACTTTCACACCAAAATTTATTTTTAATTTTCATCTCGACATATTGTTCAATTTTTGTTCGGTCGCCTGTGAATGATGAAAAATCAGGATGACAGACCCCCTGATGATTTATTTTACGGTGGTCTAGTTATCCGTATATTATATAGTATAATTTCGGCTCTTATAAAAAACATTTTTTTAGGTTTAACACTGAACTTTTCCTAAAATTTTAGTAAAGTAAAATATTTTGCACTATCTTTAAGTCATACTAAGATTTTATTTTATTTAAGCCTAATTTACTAAAATTCAATTAAGTATATTTTATTAAGTAAAACTACTTACAGTCATTTAGGAGTCAAAAAAACTAATTTCCGTAAACTTTACTAACGAGAAATATAGTATTACTTTATCAGATTCAGGACATTTTAAAGTTGAAATTTTGCCTTATTTAATATCACCAAACTTGACGGAACTGCATGAAATTTATCCTGAGAGTACAGGGTGGTCATTTTATGGTGATACAGTACCTTATCTAGAAAACGGTAATAGTTACGACAAAAAGTTAAATACAAAAGTTGTTTGGATTCAATTAAATTTTTATTTTAGTTCACTTTTGTTTATACAGGGTGTTTCGTTTTGACGTGACAGATGTCAACTTTCTTAATTTAAATGGGATACCCTATATATTATTACATATTTCGATTCTACTGTTAATTTGCGAAAGTTTTTATAATAATATCTATATTTGAATTCTTTATCGTTTTTGAGTAAATTGAGTTTTTAGAACTTTTTTAAAAAAACATATTTAAAAAAAAATGTTTTACCTATAAAACTTTAATGGAACTGACTAATATCCTAAACATACATTACTAAGGGTTCAATTCAACGAGTTTCCATGCCGGTCTTACCAATTAATATACAGGGTGTTAAAAATGGAGAGCAAAACAAACAGAACTTTAAATGTAAAAATCTCCTGTTTTTCAAATGGAACACCCTTTATATTTTTATTTCATCTGATTCAGCGTTCAATTACCTATTATTGCTCATATATATGTCCTATACCTAAATTGACTATTTTTTTTTAATATAAGTAAACAGATGAAGTGGGCTAAAATAAAAATGTCGTAAACTAAGCCTTATTCTCATTTCCTTAACACAGATAGCGACTATAAATAATGTTAGAAAATACAAATAAAAGTGAAATATTATGTAATTTACGTTCTTATTATTTAATGATTACGAAAATAAGGGAGAGACAAAAAAAATATCTTGTGCCATACGATATAACTAATAACTAACTGAGTATTAAACATGATTAAAACAGATTATAAAAAATTTTCAATATGGCCACCGTCCATTGCGATACATGAAGTGTAAATAGCCTCCATTTTTCGAATAGCGTTCCTTACCGAATTAGATGCATTAAAATTATTGATCTCTTACCTGATTTTTATTTTTAACTCATTTCTATTATTAGATCTATTTTTATAAACTTTATTTTTTAGTGCACCCCACAAAAAGAAGTCTAAAGGGCTTAAATCAGGGCTTCGTGGTGGCCAGGATATTAAACCATGTCTTCCTATCCACAATGGAAAATGTTGATTAAAAAAAATGTCAAAAAATATTGGTCCGATAATACGGTCGCAAATAATTCCGCACCACACATTTACGGTTTGACGGCCTTGTTTTTTAATTACTTTTATTAGATGTTTATTAGTTTGAGACCAGCAATGAGTGTTTTTCCGATTAAGAATACCCGCCGTATTAAATGAGGCCTCATCAGTCCAAAGCACTTTTAAAAAAAACACATTTTCGAACTGCCGGTCCATAATATCACAACAAAAAGTCAATCTTTCATTAAAGTCTAACTGTGATAATCATTGAATTAGAAGAAATTTATAAGGATGATAACCATTCACCTGTAGTGTTTCTTGAATACTTCCTCTACTGACTCCTGCAATGTCTCTGTCAGCATCTCTTTGGGATCTTTCATCATCTTCCTCGAAATAAAGTAAAATCTCCAGTTGTTTTTCCTCAGTGAGGACAAAATTGAGACGATTTTTCTTAGAGTTTTTAAGGACACCATTTTCCAAATCACGCACAATTCGAAAAAATATAGTCCTGGTGGGAATTCGATTATTAGGATATTCCCTCGAATATTCTCTAAGGGCTAACCCTGGACTTTTATTATTTTTTATGAAACAGTTGTATAATTTCAAACGTTTATCTAAACTATATAAAGCCATTTTTTAACAAATTTCGCAACAAAAATTTGACAAAAACGACAAACAGAGAAAATGTCAACTTAAGTCAACAATTGCGTTAGGTTATTTCCTAAGCCTATCTTGATTTTTTTAGTTTTTGATCTCATTTACTGGCAAAATTCCGGGATAAATCAGAAAACGGCTAATAAAATCGAAACTGTTCATTTTAGGTATAAGACATATATATGAGTAATGATAGGTAATTGAACGCTAAATCAGATGAAATAAAAATATACAGGGTGTTCCATTTGAAAAACAAGAGATTTTTACATTTAAAGTTCTGTTTGTTTTGCTCTATTTTTAACACCCTGTATATTAATTGGTAAGACCAGCATGGAAACTCGTTGAATTGAACCCTTAGTAATGTATGTTTAGGATATTAGTCAGTTCCATTAAAGTTTTATAGGCAAAAATTTTTTTTTCAAAAAAATATGTTTTTTTAAAAAAATAAAAGGCAAGTACTTGGGCATCATCTGCGAGAGAATGCAGATAGCCTGTAATACATTGGAGGCATGGTGTAATGAGGTAGGTCTCACGGTTAATCCGCAAAAGACTGAGATGAACCTCTTTACAAGAAGAAAGAATTTATGAGATTTTCGACCCCCAAGATTGTATGGTCAACAACTGACCTTGGCAAAAGAGGTTAAATACCTAGGGGTCACAGTAGATGCAAAGCTAAGCTGGAAGACTCATGTCGATAGGCAGATAAGGAAGTCAATAGCGACCTTCTGGCAGCTCCGTAGAGCGGTAGACACAACCTGGGGGCTAAGTCCTAGGGTCATGCACTGGCTATACCAAGCAGTCATAAGACCCAGGATATCAGCCGTCTCAATAGTATGATGGCCCTCGGTGGGGAGGAAAACCATTCGTTCCAGTGTTGCAAAAGTCCAGAGACTGGCTAGCCTAGCGCTAACTGGAGCAATGAGGACGAAGCCGTCAGCAGCATTGGATGTCTTGCTAGGGCTGCCATCATTATCGACTTTCATTAAGAAAGAGGCTACGGCAGCGCACTTGCGAATGGGAGACGCAGGAGCTTGGCATACCAAAGGTGAGGTTGTGGGTCATGCAAGGATATCCCACATTGCGGAAAGAGAGATCCCTCTATCTACCTACAGAGTAGCACGACCCTCAGGCAGACTAAGATGGCATAAGGGTTATAGTATCTCAATTCCCGAAAGAGAGGATTGGGAGAGAAACAGGCTGGAGTTCTCCAGAGACGCAATCGTTTGCTATACGGATGGTTCACGTATGACACAATTGCAATCCTCTGGTGCTGGAGTTTATATTGAGGCTACACAAACCGGGTCCAGCTTCCCTTTGGGGAAGTTTTCAACGGTGTTTCAGGCTGAGGTATATGCCATTCTAATGGCAATAACGATGAAGGAAGTTATCGAGGGGCCAGAGGGAGAGATTGTCATATGCTCAGACAGTTAAGCAGCATTTAAGGCGCTCGACTCACCCATGGCGGGATCAGTTTTGGTTCAGGAATGCGGTGACAGGCTAGAGCAGTTGGCGCGACGTAAAAGAGGAAAGTTGGTTTAGGTGCCAGGACGCTGTGGGGTTGAGGCCAACGAGAGGGCAGATGAGTTTGCTAGACTCGGCGCCACCAGCCCGTATGTAGGACCAGAACCAGCTTTAGGCATCACTAGGCAGCAGATAAGGACAGCGCTCGACGAATGGGCACAACATGAACTTCAACGTGAATCGGGCTAGTCCAGGGTCGGGAGGCAAGCTAAAGACTTCATTGTGAAGCTAGATAAGGGCCGAACAGAGTGGTTACTAGCCTGAGACAGGAAAGCTCTAAATTCCATCGTAGGAATAGTAACGGGGCACTGTCGATTGAGGAGACACCTCTTTATGTTAGGCATTGAGGAAGATTCTATCTGCACGGAGTGTCAGGAAAAGGAGGAAACTCTGCTTCACTTCCTGTGCAGATGTGAAGCGCGAGCGAGACTGCGACGAGATATTTTCGGCACTACGGTCTTGCATAGGGACGAAGTTAAGGATCTTGCATGGAAGGATATGCAGACTTACATAGTAAGGACAGGCAGTTTTAAGAACCAGTCAGGTCTCTAGACCTCCCCCTAACTACTACTACTAGTTAATAGAAAGCAAATCGTAAAAATAAAAATATATCAATATCACGTAATTATGGTTTCGTCAGGTGTGCCCCAGGGTGGACATCTTGCTTTTCAATTTGTTTATCAATGACATAGTATGCTGCTCTCAGTTAAATTATAAACAGTGCAGACAAAGTTAGGGAGGTGCAGGATGACATTCGGAGGCTTGACCGTTGGTGTCAGTCAAATTCCATGTTACTCAATATTCAGAAATGGAAATATATCCAGTTCTCTGGAAAATTGAGAATAATTAGAGGCCTTGATGTGTTCTTCGACGTAAAGCCAAGACATTTATACCTCATATTAAGCACTGCTGTAATAAGGCATTCAAGATGTTAGGTTTTGTGAAACTGGTTGTCCCTAATGGAAACATTGAAAACCAAAAGAGATATTAAAATTATGATACGTCAAAATCCAGTTATTTTTTTCAGAAGAAGGCACAAACAAAGCCTAATTGATATATTAATTAAGTTAGCATCGCACTCTTCGTAGATTCGACTTTATTTTGTCTACGCTAAAACTCTCCGTGGTGAGATATTTTGATGTATGACAGGAACATCTCTATATCGTCTCTGACTGAATAAGGCAGATAGGGGAACAAACTGAAAACCGACAATCCTCAGACGAAACTGAAAGGATTCGTGTGTTTAGCCTGCCTGTTACATTGTTATTTTATTTAGATACAGATGTTTGTGCGATTTCACTTTCCAAAAGACAAAATAAAAATATATCATAATATCGTGTTGATCTTATAAATAGAGCTCTAAATTTATACTCATATTAATCGCGTATTAACATTTTTTTTCTACTCATGATATCTTATAAATGTTTGAAAATAAAATGGCTGTCCATGTAATTGGCTAAATCTTTGGTATGATATACTTTATGACTTCGTTCATGACAAGTTAACTTTGGCATACAGTTATATATAAAAGCATCTGTATTCTACAGGGCGTCAAAATTTAAGGTCCGACGTAATTGCCTCTCGTAGTTTCAGAGGCTACAGTGAGAACGTCCCTCCCTCCACTACCTTTTGAACCGTTCGGTATATTGTGACAAAATTTGGAACGATATATGAACAAGTTCTTAATTTTTTGACATAGCAATGACAGCTTTAAATGTCAAATTACAGCTGGGCGCGCTTTTGTAAGATTTTTTAAACGAAATTGGTTCAGTAATTTTCAAATGACATCCAATAATATCGGTTTTGACGATGTCACCTACTGTTTATAATACACATACATCTAATAGGTAAAAACCTATTAGATCTAATTTATTAATAGTTGCTGTCAAAATTGAAAAAAATCGTATTTAGAAGATACATTTGAAGCAGTTATTATCTTTGGTGAATCTAACCAAAATTACCATGCCGCTGTTCGTATATTTACTGAACGCTATCCGGGACGTCAAATATGCAGGAAATGTATACAAAATTTGATTTCAAAGTTCCAAAAAACAGATACTGTTTGGTGAAAGATGTACTAAGTTCTGACAGGCCGAAAATTGTGGAATGGCCAGCTCGATCGCCAGACCTCACGCCTCTCGATTTTTTTCTTTGGAAGCACATAATACATAAACTTCGACAGCGAATTACAGATGTTTGTTTAGGAATAATACTACACATGCTTCATAATGTCCCAGAAAAATGTATTCACAGAATATTTATTTACCAGGAGGGCCATGTTGGACATTTCAACATTTTTTGAAGTGATCTCTGAGTTTTCTAAATCTGTTTATGTTTTTATTTCCATTGTTTTTAAATATTTTAGTTTGGGTTAGTTTATTGCTATTTGTTTATTGTTAAATTGCATTTTTTTTAGCATTAAATAATTTGTAGTTACGTGTATTTTTTTGAGGAAACAATTAATTATTAAAAAACTATTTCAAACAAAAAAAATCATGTAAATGTCTATTTTAAGCAAAACACATTCTTCGACACTTAGCCCGAGGGTATAAATTTAAAGATCTCATTTTAACGAAACTCCCAGATTTCCTTCACTCTAACTAGCATATCTTAGATATATACACATACACGCCGATATAGATTTTTCTTTGGGGTACGATGATAACGCTTTGTCAGCGATTTCTTGAAGTATTTTTTCTTGACTAACGATTTAAAAAACGTTTCAGTATTTAACTGGGCGATTGTAGGACATATCAGGGGTGAAAAAATGCGAGGGTGGCCTTCGTTAGGGGGTAAAAAACTCGATTTGCATTCCGTGGAAGTTATTAGAAGTTTTCTTATACGGGGTGTTAAGACAAATATTTATTGTTTGGGAAAACTGAAAATAGTTGAAGTATATATTCAGCGGGTTTATAGAATTATCAAATAGAGATCATGTTATATAGTTTTTTAAGCATATTTATATTCCCATAAGCTGATACAAGGTTGTAACTGTATGTTCTTTATCTGCTTTTTTTATCTGGATTATTATTAAGAAGAGCAAAAAAGTTCAGATTCAAAAGTTAATTTGAAAAGTCTTCAAGAATTATATATTAATATTTTAAGCTCTAAAAAAATAATGTCCCACTAACTTCTAATATTGCTTTATATGTTTTTGAACTTTTGGTCCTGATAAATTTCAAGGCATATTTAATTTAACATGCCTTATATCTAAAGGTATAAATTGTTGTAATTGAAACGTATTTACAAAAAAATACTTAATGGAAAATTATCAAAATCGCAAATAAAACTATTAATTTTTGTGTTTGTTTAAAAATGCGATTAGCGTAGTTTCTATTATCAGAATTTCATGTGATATTAATCAGGTATTTATTCAATCACGCTGATCTTCTATTTGTCCTTGAATCCATATGCAGAAATCATAGCGGATGTCATAGTCTCGTTCTTGAAACGTGCAAATAAACATTGGCCTATAAGCATGAAACTTGTTTTTCTTGAGAATGCTCTTAACAGAGCTTTTTTTAATACCCGTATAAGCAGAAATTTCCTGGGTAGGTCTTCTAAGGTTTTCAACAACTGACTGAAGTACCGCTAATTGATTTTTTTCAGTACAAACAGTTTAGGCACGTTCATTTTTATATTTATAGTCTAAAGATCCTGTCTGTTTGAAGTTTATTAAAATTCTGCTTACATTTGAGTAGTGAACTTGTTTATCTGGATGTCGTTCATTGAAAATATCTGCTGCGTCACGCACTGTTTTATAATTATCCCCACATGTTAAAACTAATTCTCTCTTCTCGACTAGCGTTAATCGTCTTGGAGGAGGCATTTTAAATGAAATAAAGTTAATATGTAATAAACATAAACATAAACATAAACACAAACATAATTTATTTAATATCTTTTACATTAAATTCTTAGTTCATCTTACTCAAGAATACATGCTGATATTGTACTATAAATAAACTAAATAATTAATGAATACCTAACTTGAGGGGAGTAATCAGGCCTAAATTATAAAATAATTTGCGTGCCTTGATAGCTCCAGAAAAAAAATACTTACATGGTATGTGACAAGCGGCTAATGAAGGGCAGACGCAGTAGGCAGAGTGACCATATAAACCAGAGCAGATAGAGGATAATATACAAAAGCTTATAGTTAATTTAAAAATAATGGAGTGAAATAGTCTTTATTTTACTGGATAAAACTCTTAAGGTGTTTTTTCAAATTTTTATTATTTTCTAAAATTATTTTTTTTAAGTGATTGGGCAACATATTAAACATTCTGGGAGCAAGATACGTAATAAACCTAGAGCAAAAAGAATTATGAGAGATAGGCGCAATACAATTTTCATTAACATTGGTTCGTGATAGATATTAGATTTCATTGAATATGCAGTTTTTATTTTATTAATGTATGTAAGACATGATAAGGTGTAAAGATTACGAATATTGAGAATATTATTTAAGTTATATAAAAGAGAAGTCGGATACCTTCGACGTTTATGTAAAATTATTTTTAAAACACTATTTTGACAAGTTGCTAAATTTTTTAGGTGTGAGTCATATAAGCCCCCCCAAACAATAATGCAGTATTTTAGAATTGATTCAACCAACGAGTTATACAGTATCAAAATAAGATTTTTACTTAAAATATCCCTAAGCTGAAAGAACTTATAAAACATTTTTCTAATTTTTGTAGTTAAATAATTTGTGTGTTCATTCCATTTTAAATGTTTATCAACAATGACACAGATATTTAATTTTGGATACCTTGTTTATTTTGAGACAGTTACAGTTTACTTTTTTTATCACATTGCAATGAATGGACTTTTAAAAATTCTGTTAGTGGTTGATCGACATTTGTTGGGGAAAAGGTCATAAAGTAGGTTTTTTTAATATTGAGACTTAATTTACTGGCATCAAGCCACTCGTGAACAGTACCAAGACCCGTCTCTGCATGTCGGTATGTCTCCTCCCAAGTTTCGGCTGCAAATAGTAGTGCTGTATCGTCTGCATATGATACAACCTTGCAGTCTTGTATTAGATTTCCAATTTTATTAATATATATGAGAAAGAGTATTGGCCCTAACACTGTTCCCTGTGGTACCCCGGTAGATATTATAGCACTTTCACTAAAAGTATCGTTTATTTTTACTTTCTGTTTCCTACCCGTTAAATAATTCTTTATAAGAAGCAGAGGACCACCACGTATACCTATTTCTTCTAATTTTTCAAAAAGTATATTGTGTGCTATTGTGTCAAAGGCTTTAGTGAGATCTAGAAACACCGCTAGAACCTTTTGTCTATTTTTATTGTGATCAAATATTCCGCTAATTAACTCAAAAACTGCATCTTCCGTTGATTTATTATTTCTAAAACCGAATTGTCTAATATATAAGAGTTTATTTTTTTCCAGATAATCGACTAACCTTAGTTTAAGACATTTCTCAAAAAGTTTAGCAAAGTTATTAATTACTAAGATAGGTCGATAATTTGTTAATAGTGTTTGATCATCTGTTTTAAAAACTGGTGTAACTATTGACGTTTTCAATTCAATAATATAATTGTTTTTCTAGAATGAAATATTAACGCCACCGAACTGTCATAATTTTTACTTCTAACCCTCATTTGTTTTTTCCATGGGTATTCGCGATTATCTTAGTATAGGATTTCAGGTTTGTCAATTAATATGTACAGTTATTTAATAACAATTTTATAATTTTGCACTTCAAATGAACGTTTTTTAATTTTTTAATGAGCATGTTTTCTTCACAAATGTTTCATCTTGTTGAAAAGAATATTTTCGAAATTTTCAAGTTGTGTTTAATATCGTTGCAACAAACCTGAAGTTTTGTGATTCCCTAAAAAATTAAAAATTTAAGTTAATTTCACAAGTATACTTAAATTTGAACGAAGTTATGCGAATCTGATTTGATTTTGATTAAACTATGAAAGTGTTTATGATAATTATCAAAAAAATCAATTTTTCAAATAACATTTTGATTTTTTCCAAAAAAAAAATTTTTTTCAGGAGGCTATGGTTTGGTCCCCAGGCATAGCTTTTGATGCTAAACAACTTTTCTTAATAACATTTTGCTGTATCTTTCGAAATAAGGGTACTTTACTGTTGCATGATTTTAATATTTTTGACCTACCCTGTATGATGTTTGACTTATAACCATTCTAAGTACACTTTATATGATTATCGAGCATGCATCAACTTTCGGCAATGTTTTTATTTTGATTGTGTAGTTAATAAAAAAAATCCCATATGTTGCAGACTTAAATGACCACACTGTATATGTGTTAATAAATAACTATGTACTGAACTAAATTGGGCCACATTTCACTATTTCTAATAAAAGAAAAGGTTCATAAAGAGGAAAGTTCCAGTTCGCACATGCGCAAACCATGTTGCCAAAAGTTAAGTTTTATCCACCCATTTAGGGAACTGTTACAAATAGATGTAAAAAGAATTACTATACGTAACAGTTCATATCTGGAATACTGAAATTTACAATTAATATTCCTTAGCAATCAATATTTATTTATAACGAATTACTTATACTCTATTATACTTAATATGCCTAGGTAATTATTATTAAATCAACTTCAACTATTCCAAACATATATGCAACATTCGGCAACCATGTGACAATATGACAGTGACATGACTTTGTATTTATATTTTCACCCGATTTTAAGGACGCTACTGAAAATTCGAAGATATATTAAATAAAATTAGCCACCCAGGAGAATAAGGGATTTTCAAAATTCGAGGAAAAAACCTACTTAGGTAAGTAGGTTCTCATAAATATACATTAAAAAATAACATTGAAAGGTATTTAAGAAATATATATATATATATATATATATATATATATATATATATATATATATATATATATATATTCCTAAATAATACTTTTAAAACAACTTACTTACAGTTTTCGAGTCCATAAATGAAACACAAATTAGAATATACACATTTTAAATTAGTTTTCACTGGATAGCAGGTTATTTATTGATTGAGGCGAGTAGCCATTGCCCTTAAATTACTTTTTGGTTCCAACATAACATATTTAAAAACCTGAAATGGATGTTTTATAAATATCTTTCGTTTTCAAATTAGAGCTTTCGCTTCCGGAATTTCTGGTTAACATTGAGTCCGTAATCTCTTGAAAGCATAATTTCATGTATCAAGCAGACTCACTTACCGAATTTTAGCATCAAAACTACAAAAAAAAAACGGTTTCGTCTATAAAATATATCGAAATAGAAAAAAAATGCTTTGTATAGATTTCTTATTAACTGCGCAATAATTTATCAAGTATGTAAATGTCATTTATGTTCTTGCGCCTGTGCCAAATTCCGGTCACTTTTTTGTTAAATGGCTTCACCTATTTTTACTTGGCGTTTAATGACATATTAGCTATATCCCCTCCCATATATACATGGGCCCCAGAAACCGACTTTATCAAAAACTGAGTGTGCCATGACCGTCATTTGAAAGCGACGCACGTCATCATTGTTGTTTTATGTTTTATCCAAGTTTACAATCAAATATTGGTAGTCATTTTGCTACTGGTATCACAGAAGCAGCGAAAATGTTGCCATAGGGCCTTATGTATGTAGATCAAAATATAAAATGGTAGTATATATAGATTCAAAATAAAAAGGTTAAACGTGATTGAGGAGGAAGAAAGTGTTTGCTTTTGTGCTACTAGTTGTTTTGGTAAGTTGAAAATTATAAAACATCTTGTTTATAGTCACATTATTCAATGCTTGAAAGAGATTTTTTTATATTACAATACTTCCTTCCGTCTTCCGAAGGAAGTAAAAAGTCGTGTTACATAAATTATTGGCTATATGAAGCCACCCTAAATAGTATCATACGATTGACAACTGAACAATCTGAAAAATCAATGGTAAGTATAAGATCGTAATTAGATTTGGATTAAGATATTTTTGTTGTAGGACCTATTACTTATTTACTAAAAATCATATTTCCATACTAATTGGTGTCCTCGCTACCATAAAAAACAATTAAACATTTAAAAAAAGTTCTGGTTCCGCCCGGGATCGAACCGGGGACCTTCTGCGTGTAAAGCAGACGTGATAACCGCTACACTACGGAACCACTTACTAAACACTTACTAAAAGATGTATATAAGTGGCGTGTGCTAACAAAGACTAAAGCAGGTTTACTTTAGTTACGAAACTAGGTACTAGAAAAACTTATTTATTATAATAGATATATATACCTTCAGAAATAATACAGAGACGTAGTCTGAGGGGAGGTCAGTGGAGCCTAGAGCCCCCTGAAAACTATGAAAATATGTTTGGTTTTTATATCCTACCTAATTTATTATTCGAAAGTAAAATTCCAATTATTGTGATTGAAAAACAGTTCGAACTCGAACCTCAGCGAAATTAGGAAGCAGTTCATTTTTTTTTAATTGTAGCTTTTTGAAAACTCTTTCAACCTAGCGAAAGTTTAGATATATTGCTAGACCCCCTATAAGTGGGAAAACAAATTATACCTACCCAATATTTACCGATGCAAAACCCACATCTGACCAAAAATTACAGAGCAGGATTTACGTAAATGTAAAAATGAAGACGATGATATCTTCCACTGATCTCCTGTAGACAGGAAAATTGTCCCGGGACGAAGTTCATAAAAATTCCACCAAAAACCATCATTTTTTGATATTTAAAATGGTTTTGGCCAGCAGGGCCACTAATGCTAAGAAGCCCGACGACAATGTGTAAGGAAATGATGAAACCCCAAGGATGACTTTTTTTATTTTTTTTTGTATCAGTTATTTTCCCGCCTTGTTGATTTTGTATATAACTCTTATTTTGTTTTATTTTTTTTAGTCACCGGTTGTTTCATGGGTATAAGAAGGGTATATAAGGGTTTCATGTAAGAAGTCAAATTTTGTAGTTACGCTACTATTAATAGGGCGGCGCAGTTCATATTTACAATCTATAGAAAAAGATCCATTTGGGGAACATATGTACAGGGTGTCCGGATTTGGTTATTTTTAAAGATAGAACCTTGCGGTTTTCACGAACCTGAGCTAATTTTTTGTGAAACTCATGAGGACGTAAACAAAATTTTCATAGCCTTCTTCGTTTATGAGATACAGGGCGAAATAGAAAATTCTGCATTTTGAGACCCCCCTCGTATCTCGGTTATCCTTTAACTTAACGCAAAGGGAAAAATTGCTGCTTATGCAATTTTTTACGCTGGATCCAGTGGCGTAGTTATAATTTTCATTTGAGTTGTTATTTTTTAGATATAACCCAAAGTTGTGTTTTTTTAAACGGGACACTCTGTATATTTGTCCAGAAATTGATTTGTCCTTTTAAAAGTTTCTCAAAAATATATAATAGTATGGGTCTATTTTAATAAACAACAACAAAAATCCTAATTTTTATAATTATCATCCCAAATTTTGCAGTAGGCCATGCAAAACGATGCCGTTTTCTTTTGTTTTCTTGGAAGCAAATGACATTTCCCAATTTTGAACGCGTGTATAAAATATAGCGCTAGTTTTTTGTATTTATTTATTGTGTAAAATTATATTTGAATTATTATGGAAGAAAACCAAACTTTCGAACATTATGAAAAGTACGATATGTTAGCTTGTTTTATATTAAGTAATGAAAATGTTGAAGCGGCTCCTGAGATGTATTTTAACAGGTAAATAGTTAATTTTTAGGTATGTTGAAATACTATTGCTTAATTTTTATTTAGATACCCAGAAAGGAGACAACCTAATATATCCACAATCACGGATCATTTATCAAACCTCGTACGAAAACATATAATAAAGAAAATCCGGAGGCTGAGGAAATTACGGTTTTGGCTAATGCAGAAACTTACCCTACAAACTCTTGTAGGGCCAGTGAAAAGAGCATAGGGATTCCAAAAACTAGAGTTCAAGAAATTCTAAAAAAGCACAAATACCACCCATACAAATTTAGGCTCGTGCAGCACTTACAGCCAGGGGATGCAGAGCGTCGGGTAGTCTCCTGCAATTGATTTCGAGAAAGATGCGATATGGTTAGAGATTTTGAAAGGAAGGTTATATGGTCAGACAAAGCACATTTCAGTAATTCTGGTATACTCAATAGGCACAATAATAGATTCTGGTCCCAGGAAAAACAACACCAAATATTTCCCAGAAGACAGCAGAGCAGGTTTAGTCTAAATATGTCCTGCTTCATATTAGGAACACATATAAAATTTTATATATTTGAGGGAAATCTAACAGCCAATCGCTATATAGAAATTTTAGAGGCAGCTATACCTGAATTACTTGACGATATTCCTCTAGCGCAAATTAATGAAATTTATTTTCAACATGACAGTGCTGCTGCACACAATTCTGGAATGACGAGATTATTTCTGGACAATAATTTTACCAATCAATGGATCGGAACAAATGGACCTATAAGATGGCCCCCTGGGTCCCCAGATTTGTCGATTTTAGATTTCTTTCTATGGGGATATCTGGAAAATAGAATTTACAAAGGCCACTATGATAATGTCCAAGATTTAGGAAATGCAATAAGAGAAAATTTTCGCTATTTACAAAATCATCCCGTTATTTTTCTGAATTCCCTAAAACGAATACGAAAATTGTGCGAAGCATGCATAGAACAAAATGGAAATCAGTTTGAACAGTTCTTTTGATTTCCTTGGTTACTGTAGTTCTTATACGACAGTTGATTTTTGCTGAAAGGCTGGTGACATAATAATTTATTACTGTTTTGTTCTTGTGTTACATAAATCTAGGTAGGTGGTACTTTTTTGGTGCGAAATTATCAATACATATTTTGATAAATAGATTTAATTACATATTTATTTTGATTTATGGTTAGGATGTAGATATTGTTAATGACTTTAAATAAAAGGCAGCATTGTTTTGCATGGCCAACTGCAAAATTTGGAATGATAATTATAAAAATTAGGATTTTTGTTGTTGTTTATTAAAATAGATCCATACTATTATATATTTTTGAGACGCTTTTAAAAGGACAAATCAATTTCTGGACAAATATACAGGGTGTCCCATTTAAAAAAACACAACTTTGGGTCATATCTAAAAAATAACAACTCAAATGAAAAATATGACTACGCCACTGGATCCAGCGTAAATAACTGCATAAGCAGCAATTTTTCCCTTTGCGTTAAGTTAAAGGATAACCGAGATACGAGGGGGGTCCCAAAATGCAAAATTTTTCGCCCTGTATCTCATAAACGAAGAAGGCTATGAAAATTTTGTTTACGGCTTCATGAGTTTCACAAAAAGTTAGATCAGGTTCGTGAAAACCGCAAGGTTCTATCTTCAAAAATAAGCGAGATACCCTGCTTTTGCAACCAAATCCAGACACCCTGTACAATGTGTTTCATTTAAAAAATACAATTCATGCCGATATCTTATAAAATTGATAGAGGTTGTTTTTTGAATTATTAGAAAAAAACATATTCTAGTTTAGAGATGAAGTAGTAAAAGTGTGGTACTAATTTAAGATGGCGGAACAAAATGGCGGCCAAATAACATTTTTGTAATCTGAAAAAATCACCCTCTCAGGTTTTACATATCTTTGAGGTTTGTCTGTCTGTCAATTCTCGGCATAGGTTAAAAACTACTCATCAGATTGACTTCAAATTTTACTCAAAAATTAAGGCTTAGACGGGGATGGCATGGTAATATTTTGGTTAAAATCCAGTAGCCTAAACAAAAGTTGAAGAAATTATTACTAAAAAAACTAATTATCCAAAATCTTAGTATTATGTAAGAATCAACTGGTAAATTTTAGTATGAATCCAAGATGGCGGAACAAAATGGCGGTTTAATAAAATATTTATATATTCAGCCTGAAAAAACTACTTAATGAACTGATTTCAAATTGTGTGCCATAACTTATTGTTGTATAGAGATGAACTAGTAAAACTGTCGTATTAATCAAAAAATGCGGAACAAAATTGCGGCCAAATAAAATTTTTGTAACCTGAAAATATCACCCTCTCAGGTTTTATATCCCTGGATGCCAAAAAATATGTTTTATAATTTCCGTAAGGTCGTCTGTCGGTTTGTCTGTCTGTCAGTTCGGGACATAGCTTAAAAATTACTCATCAGATTGACTTCAAATTGTAGTTAAAAATTAAGGCTCATATGGAGATCACCTAGTAATATTTTGATAAAAATCCAATATGCCAGAACAAGATGGCCTAATGAAAAAATGAAAATTATTTCTTAAAAAACTAATTATCCAATTATGTAGGAACAAAATGACGGCTTAATAAAATATTTAGAAATTCAGCCTGAAAAAACTACTTAATGAACTGATTTCAAAATGTATGCCATAACTAATTGTAGTATAGAGATGAACTAGTAAAACTGTGGTACTAATTCAAGATGGCGGAACAAAATGGCGGTCAAATAAAATGTTTGTAACCTGAAAAAATCATCCTAGCAGGTTTTACATATCTTCGCGTTTTAGCGTCTGTAGATGCTGAAAAATATGTTTTATCAATTCCGTCGGTGCATGTCGGTTTGTCTGTCTGTTAGTTCGCGTCATAGCTTAAAAACTACTCATCAGAATAACTTAAAATTTTGAACAAAAAATAAGGGCTCATATGGGGATGACCTGGTAATATTTTAGTAAGAATCTAATCTGCCAGCCTACTGAAACGGTAAAAAATTATTACTAAAAAAAACTAATTATCCAATTTACGGAAACGTATAAGGACCATAATTTTTTTTATTTTTAAAATCTGACTTTAAAGTCGGAATTTAACTAGATTCTAAGTTTAAAGTCAGAATATAATAAAATTCTGAGTTTAAAGTCAGAATTTAACAAAATTCTGAGTTTAAAGTCGAAATTTAACTAAATTCTGAGTTTAAATTTTGAATTTAACAAAATTCTGAGTTTAAAGTCGAAATTTAACTAAATTCTGAGTTTAAAGTCAGAAATTAACTAAATTCTGAGTTTAAAGTGGGAATTTAACTAAATTCTGAGTTTAAAGTTAGAATTTGGTGTCAGTGGATAGATAATTAAATATTAAGATAAGTGAAATCCATTTCGTTAGGTAGGTAAATTTAGGCATGAGAAAGCTAACTCAATAAGTGTTTGGATTTTTCAAAAAAAATATAAAAATTTAATAAAATACAGGGCATTTCATTTAAAAAACGGATGACGCCTCCGGTTTGAGGTAGAAGCGGCAACACCGCGCAATCTAAAATATTTTATAACGAGATTATATTATGTTTTTCTATGACCAAAGCCAAATTCTCAAAACATCCTATTCGTTGGCTCTCCAGATATTTCCAATAGGTCACTTAAATTGAATCACCCTGAAACAAAGGGGGATATCTGTTAGTATGCTTCGTTTTTACTTCTAAAAGCAAGACATCCTTACATCGTTGAAACATATTTCAAACAAGAATATTGAACTTGTATTTTTGGTTCCAGTTTGTTATGCAATCGTACAGACTAAATTCTGACTTCAAACTCAGAATTTTCTTATATTCTGACTTCAAACTCAGAATTTTCTTAAATTCTGACTTTAAACTCAGAATTTAGTTAAATTCTTACTTTAAACTCAGGATTTTAGTAAATTCCGACTTTAAACTCAGAATTTTGTTAAATTCCGACTTTGAACACAGAATTTTGTTAAATTCCGACTTTGAACTCAGAATTTTGTTAAATTCTGACTTTAAACTCAGAATTTTGTTAAATTCTAACTCTAAATTGACAGAATTGGAAAAAAAATTGTGGCCCGCTTCCGTACCAATTTACTTCAAAGTTTGCCAAAAAAAATCAAATTTTACATAAGAATGAACTGGTAACATTTTGGTATGAATATAAAACAGCAAAACAAAATGGCGGCCTAATAAAAAATTTAAAAAATCAGTCTGAAAAAACTATACTTATTAGATTAATTTGAAATTTTGAGCGAGCAGTAAGTGCGATATAGAGATAAACTGGTAAAGTTGTGTTACGAATTCAAGATAGCGAAACGAAATGGCGGCCAAATAACATGTTAAAAAAAATAACGTAAAAAATCTTATTCCATTGACTGTAAATTCTGAAGAAAAAAATTAAATATGATATAAGAATAAACTGGTGCGAATTCAATATGACGTAACAAAATCGAGGTATGTGTCAATGTAAAAACTACTTATCGAATTCGTTTTAAATTATACCCAAAATCAAGTGTGGCATAGTTAGAAACTGGTAAAATATTGGTAGAGAGCCAATATATTGGAACAAAATGGCGTCCAATAAAAATGTTTGAAAAGACAGTATATATGTGTTCCTTAATAACTATGTACTGAACTAAAGTGGTTCACTATTTTTAATAAAAGGAAATATTCATAATGAAGGAAATTCCGGGTAAAAGAAATTTACCGACTTTTTTTACACGAGGTTCCTTATCGTTTGAAATAGGTACGTAACCATAAGATATCTTAATTTGTATATAAAATAACACTGGCCGACAAATAATTTTTTTTGTTGTAACACGAATCAGAATAGCATAATCTAATAAAATGGACCTATCCAAATACAAAAATAGAAAGTTGTAGCACCATATCGAATGTTACGATACTCAATATCTATAGAAAAAATGATTTCAGAAATTTCTTAACTCTGTTTATTGACTAGGTTTACAGTTTTCGCCTATTAAACATACCATACATGTAAGAGAAAAGCAAACAACAAAAATATTAACTTCTTAAAACACTTATTAAACTTTATTCTTTCCGTTTATGAGGTGTCCTATCTTCTCTCTTCAAAAAACAACATTAGTCACCCGTCATGGCTGGATCCCATCGTACTTGGTACCGAATTTCCATTGTTCTAATATCTTGGCGAAACCTTTCACCCTGCTCGTCACTAACAGCTCCCAAATTTTTAGGAAAAAATGACAAATGGGAATGGATGAAGTGAATTTTTGATGACATTTTGGCACCAAGCGCTTTATAGGCATCTAAGAGTTCATTAACTAATTGTTCATAATTTTCATCCATATTGTTGCCTAAAAATCCTCTTACTACATTAACAAATAAATGCCATGCTCTGAGTTCCTGCCTGGTAAGCTTTTCCGTAAAATTGACATCGTCCAGCAATTTTCTGATTTGTGGCCCAATGAAAATGCCTTCTTTTAATTTGGCATCACTTAACTGGGGAAAGACTTGTCTTAAGTATTTAAATTCATCACCATCTTTATTCATAGCGTTCATCAGCCTAAGTTTAATGTGAAGAGGAGGCAAAAGGACATTTTTGGGATCAACAAGAGGTATAAATTTAATATTTTGAGATCCCTGTTGAAATTCCCTTCTTTCTGGCCAAATTTTTGTTACATAATGCTGATTTATTACACGATTGTCCCATAAACAAAGAAAGCAGCAATATTTTGTAAATCCCCCCTGAAGTCACACTAAAATCGCTATAACTTTTAAGTCCCCACATATCTGCCATTTATACCTATTGTAGTTTATTTCACCCAAAATCGTGCGCATATTTTGTTAATTTTCTTTCATTGCAACTGAAGGGGCAACTGGTAGACAGGGTTTTAAATTTCCATTATGCAATAACACAGCTTTTAAGCTATATTTAAATGAGTCTATGAATAAGGGCCACTCACGGGGAGAATGTTCAATATCAAGTTCCTGCATTAAACTGTCTATATCAGTACACGCGCACAACGAATTTTCTATACTGTAGAATTCAGAAAACATCGCATTTCTTTTTCTGAAATTCGTAATTTTTGTTTCTTTGGCCAATAGGTTCCAAATCACATACTAAATCATTTAATTCACTTTGAACAATCAAATGTGGCTCGCCGGAACTGGGACATGTGGTAAAAGTGGGATCGGTGCACTGTTCTTCTGGGCTGCCTGATGATGCGTTATCTCCATTATCTCTCAAGTCAATAGCTTGCCAATTTAAAGGCGCAATCGGCACTGGCAAATTTGCATTATGAGGAACAGGTCGTATGGCAGATTGCAGATTTGGATATTCTTTATTGTGCTTTCCCTTTTTGGAATAACCTTCAGTCTTTGGCAAAAATAACAATCGTCAGAATGATTGGTGGGTTCTCGCCATACCATTAGAACTGCAAAAGGCATACTTTTTCTCTTTCCCTTCATCCACTGCACCAATGATACACTACAACTAACACAGCACACATGGGGAGCCCACCGCTTATCTTGATTCCCAATTAACACACCAAAATATTTAAAGTAGGCTTTTTTTACATTTTCGGAAAATGGCCTGACTTGTGATTTCACCAGAAATTCTCCACAAATATAACAAAATTTGTCAGGAGAAATTTTGCAACTTCGGCGCGTTTTCACATACACTTGCTTATCGATACACAGAGAACCACTCAATTCGAAACTCAACAGAAGAGTGATGTTAAACTTTTATTTTATGTCTAATATTGTACACAACCCAGTCTAGGTAATTTTTCCATTGTAAAATGGACCCATTTTAGCCGCCCCACAATAAAATTGTTTACCTGCCGATATAAAAGGTTCTAATTAGGCTATTAAGAAATGGTAGGTATTAGGGCTTTCCCAATATTTTTTTTATTATTGGGAGAGTATTTCCATTGCGAAAATAATCAGCTGGCCTGTGTTAGAAAAATCTTCTCGGCCAGTGTAATTAGATTTTCTGGTACTCGTTAATGATGTTTATTTTTAAAAAAATTTTTATAATGTCCCGTATATTATGTACTAATTGTTTGTTTTGCTGTGTTTGTTTTTTATTATTTTTTTTAGATGTTTATGTTTAAATTCATTCTACTAATCTCTGTTTTTTTTTTAATTTATGTATTACTGTTACCCCATATGTATGTAGTAACTATCAGGGAAAAGGAAAACAATTTATTTATTTATTTCACTTCATGGCAAAAGATCTAAATAGATATGACAACGTCAAGTGTAAAACTAAAGGAAGACATAAGACATTTTTAAAACAATATTAAGATTGGACTAACTAACAGAAAACAATTATTGGAAAATTGAAAAGTAATTTCTAACATTATAATAACTTTTTTCAAGAAGATAACTCTTTGTACTTTTCTAAAATGTTTTGTAAGAGGTTATTTCTCTTAGGCTTGCTGGTAGTTGGTTGTACAGGGTGTCCCATTTTCGTAGGTTTTACGGGGTTTCCAGCTTATGAGTAGAGATAGAGAGATGCGGTTTTCGCGACACCGTGCTACTTTTCGATGAAACTAAAGAGGCCGCAAACAGATTTGCCCTAACCATTTTAGTTTCCGTGCTACAGGGTGATTTTGAAAATTTGTCATTTTCGGAAACCCCCTGTAACTCAGATATCGTAAAATATATTTAAAATGTTTTAACGGGTATTTAATATATAGGTATAACCTACTATTTTTTAAATGGGACACCCTATATATTATTTTTTCATCTTATTCTTCGTGTCGAGAGCTTTTCAAAAACATACCATAAGTCATATTTATTTTCATAAATAACATGAAAAAATGCATTTTTCTTTAAACGGATTTATGGCATAGCAGATCAATCGAAATAAGAGAAGATGGCTGTGGAGCCATGGAAAAAGTTAATGAGAAAATTTTTCTAATTATTTTTTTTTGTAATATAAAAATTCTGTTTATATCTGTTGATTGGCCCCAGTAAATAATACCATAGCTTAGATGGCTATATGCTAGTGCGTAATAGGTATTTAAAAGTAGTTTTATTACTCAAGTGTTTTTTAGATTTCTTATTGCAAAGTAGGCAGTATTTAACTTACTTGCGACATGGTTCATGTGGTTGCACCATGTTATGTGTGGATCTAGATGCAATCCTAGAAATTTAAATTTTTCAATCCTATTTACATGTTTAAGCAGGTTTTGGATTCGTCACAATAAGGCAATTTTTCGCACACCATAAAGCACATTTTTCCAAAATTATATTGGCATTATTTTCCAATTTCTTGAAATTATTATCAGAATTTGTTATAGTGCAGTCATCTGCATAGAGAATTATTCTATTTTTTGATAGTGACTGAGGCAAGAAATTTTCCAAATCATTTATAAAAAGCGTAAATAGTAGTGGGGTACACCGCAGTTTATATTATGTCCATTAGAGATAACCCCAATCCCCAATCTTAACTTTTATCTTACGTTCCTCTAAATAAGATACTAACCATTTGTTGATATCTCCCCTTATCCCCAATGTATATAATTTCTTCTGTAAAAAGGAGATGTTTAAGCAGTCAAAAGCTCGAGTTACGTCAAAGCAAATGGCAAGAACGTAGTTTGATGTGTCCAAGTCTGTCTGTCAATGTCTCAGTCCTCAAACAAAATTTAATAGCTCAAAAGCAGCTGTAGAAGTGTACTTATTAATTTTTCTTCATTTAAGAAGTTTTCTATCTTGCATAAAACTACTTTTTCAACAAATTACATTCTTGTTTTCTCTTTCAGCCTTGAAAAAGACCAAAATAGGGTCGAAACGTCGGCAACTTCATAGTTAAAGGAGCTTTTATTTATTGTCCTTTGTGTCGCTGGTGCTGGTTGTTCGTTTTTTTCATTCAACAATAACAAACGTCTGGGAAGCTCCTGCCGATGTTAGATGTATGTTTGTTGGTAATGCTATTTTATTCGTTATGATAAATATTTATTAATTACAAAGTCTACACATCAATATGTAACAAATTCAGTAATTCAAAGAAAAATCTGGAAAATCCGAAAGTACAGTGTCGCGCCCGTTTAATAAATAAACTAGCGAAACGCCCCGCTACACATTTAATACAAAATCCTAGAAAGTCGGAAAATAGTAAAATTTATTGCTCGTACGATTCCGTGGCGCTCTTCAAAAATCACTTTTCGATTCCTTTTATTGGGGTATAAAACCGCACTTTCACCGTTTTATTTTCCAATAAAATGTGTTCCTAAATTATTACTTGTGGCGACATCTATCCTCGTTTCGATGGATTTAATGAAAATTTAGATTGGATCGGATGATTTTATGGTAATGTTGCTTGCTACTCAGTCTTACAACGTTGTTTTCTTTTAATTATCTCTTATTACTTGTTACCATATAGTATAAGGGACCCCTTCATGTAACTTCGCACCTCATTGGAGCCACCCAAACTTGCTAGGCACTACAGCTAGGCAGATCAGTACAAAAAATAGTTACATTGTCATTACAAATAATTAGTAAAGGGATTCCAGAACCCGGATTTTCCAAACGGATACTTACAGCTTGCGGCATCTGTTGTCGGGAACCTGAAATTAACATTGAGTTCACAATTTGAAAATAAAGGTAACTTTTCGAAGTTTACGTGGAGAATTTTCGCATGAGGGCTTTTATAACGGGAAGAACAATTCTTTGAAAGAGTGAATACCAACGGCTTGGATTTTTGAAAATTTGCCACAAAAGGCATCATTTAATGGCATTACTACACTCGTAATCTGACTTTCAAACCCTTTTTTGAAAATGGCACAAAAGAGCCAGATTAAAGGGGGTGGGGCTATGGCCCTACAGGCCGCACTGTAGGTAGAAATAGAAGTAGGATGTGCATGTAGTGGGGGTAAACAGTATTTTATCAGCGAAATACTTTTTTTTAAATCGTCAGTTTTTTCAAGCCCGACCAATAAAGGCCCCAAATACTTAAAGCCTGATGATTTTTCTTTTTAGTCATCATTTATTTATTTCTAATGGGCGCTCCCACCAACCCTCTCCCGGTTCAGGCACCCACGAATATTTATAGCAAAAGTTATCATATTTTAATCGCTCCAATGCTGGACAAATTAAAATTTGTATTTAAGTATAAATGGGAGAAATTAACAAATATCAAATTGATCCAAGCTTTGTGTTTGGCTTAAAAATATCAGCTATTTCTACGGAATACCATATATATAGAAAAAAGTGATACTTTTTCATGTGTATACTGTCACTTCATTTTTATTGAGCGCCATTTTGTTCCATCATATTGAATTCCTACCAATATGTTTACTATTTCCTTTCTACCTATGCCACACTTGATTTTTGGACCTAATTTAAAATAAATTCAATAAGTATCCCATATTCACATTTAATTTTTCTGCAAAATTTAAAATCAACTGATCAAGATCTTTTAAACATTTTATTTGGCCGTCATTTTGTTTCGCCATCTTAAATTGAAACCCATATTATTAGTCTTTAAAAAAAACAAAGGCCCTTTTCTTAAATTGCCTACGTTTCGCCAATTTACTGTTGCATCCTCAGCCCATCTAGCACTAAAGTAGCTACAACTGTTTATACTACAACTCTTTAAGAGTTTTTATGTATTTATTACTAATAATCCTACTATATATCAACAAACACTTTGGGTTACACTTTTTTAAGTATTATATATATATATATTATATATTATTTATATTATAAATATGTATTGAGGAATATTGTGAAAATTTTATTTGTTTTGGGTGATTTAAATATGAGCAATTTTCCTTTTATTTGTTTTGTTTTAGTTACTTTTTTTTGCATTGTTTTATCTAGAGCAATATGGGTTAATTGCCTAGTTTAAAAACTTGAAATATGTCGAATGGTTTAAAAATAGGACATTTAAATATTAGGTCAATCTTTACGGGGTTTAATGAATTTAAAAACTTGGTAATGGACAATAAATTCGATATTATGATGTTGTCTGAGACATAGCTTTCCGAGGGTGATGATCCAGGTTTTTTTCATATTCCTGAGTTTCAACTAATTAGAAAAGACAGAGCGGGGTGGGGGGGGTGGAGTTGCAGCTTATGTAATTGTCAACTATAATATAAAAATTATTAATTTTAATTTTGAAACTAATTCTGGGTTGGAATACTTGATTTTTCAAGTGAAAATACGCAGCAAAAAGTGTGCATTTTGTGTTTTTTATAAGCCTCCCTCACTGGGTTTCAATGCCATTTTAAGTGATCTAGATAATATATTTTCATATTTATATCCCATGTTTGATAGTATATATTGCTTGGGTGAGTTTAATATCAACTTGTTGACTCTGCCTAATGCCTTAACTGATTTTTTTGAGAATTTTAATATGTTACAGATTATTAACGAACCCACAAGGGTGACTGGATCCACTAGTACTCTAATAGATTGTATTATTGTTTCTGATTCTTCCGTGATTCGTAACTCTGGAGTTTTGTCAGCCGATATAATTTCTGATCATAAAATTATTTATTGTGAACTCAATCTCACTAAGAGTCCCATTGTACCAAGAGTTGTGGAATATAGGTGTTTTAGAAATTTTAATGTTAATATTTTTTTAAGTGATATGCATAGGCTTCCTTGGGATAATATTTTGTATGAGACGAGTATTGACTTAAAGATTCAGATATTAAATAATTTGTTATTAAAACTATTTGATATTCATGCTCCTAAACGAGAATGCTGTATTACTAAGCCAAAAGCACCGTGGTTAAACGAGAATGTCAAAATCTTTATGAAGCAGCGGGATGATGCATTGCGTTTATTTAAACAAACAAAAAATTTACAAGACTGGAACAATTATAAGAGGTTACGTAACTTTACATTAGACCAAGTAAGAAAGGCAAAAAGGCAATTTTTGGAGTCAGTATCTCGAGAAAATAATTCAAAAAAAATGTGGTCTGAATGTTTGTTCTACCAAAAATTATACATTACCTAAAAATGTATCTGATCCCAATGAAATTAGTAAATATTTTGCCTCTTTCCTCCAGAATGTTTCCCACTGTAGCGAGAAGGTCGACTATTACAATAATTTGAAGTACTCCAACCAATCATTTTCTTTTAAAGTGGCTACTACTAATGACATTCATAATATATTGAATAACCTAAAATCTAATGCAACGGGCGCTGATGATATATCCCCCAGTATGTTGAAATATTGTAGCCCACATATAGACATACACATTACACATATAATAAACTGTTGTTTGGAAATTGGTTACTTCCCAGATCTGTGGAAAATTTCTATCGGAAAACCTCTGGCTTAATTAGATAATCCAACAAATTTTAATGATTTACGTATTATCAGTATCCTTCCAGTGCTATCAAAAATTTTCGAAAAAGTCTTATATGCCCAAATGTTTGACTATTTTATTTCAAATAATATTATTCCTATTATGCAATGCGGGTTTAGAAAACATTTTGGGACGTCAGTGGCACTGATTAACGTGGTTGATGATCTCATACGTGCTATGGATAAACAATTAAATGTTATATTAGTACTTTTAGATTTCACTAAGGCATTTGACACCATTAATCATTCCCTTCTCATCGCAAAGCTGCAATATTACGGTTTTAGTGATATAGCTTTGAGTATATTACATTCTTACATGTCCAATCGAACTCAGAAAATATACTCTGATAACAAGTATTCTGAACTAAAACAAGTTTTGTCTGGAGTACCTCAGGGGTCGGTCTTGGATCCGCTTTTATTTCTAGTTTATACTTCGGATATTTTGAAATCTTTACAAAATTGCAAAGTACAGGCTTTTGCAGACGATACACAGTTATACTTCTGTTTTGAACCTAACTTCTTCGTAAATGCACAGGAGCGTATTAACTTCGATTTACTTATAATCAACGAGCTTTCAAAGAAACATAATTTATTTTTAAATCCTGCTAAATCATTTGCAATGGTGTTCTCTAATAGGAATCAGAGTGACTTTTTGAACAGAATATTAATATCTTAGTTGACGGATGTAAAATTAATATTGTAGATAAATCAAAAAATTTGGGCATTATTTTGGATAATGACTTGCGTTTCGGGGACCACTTGAAGGTATTACTTCAGAGAGCATACTTTTCTCTAAAAACTCTATATAACTGCAAACAGTTTTTAAATCCTAAATTGAGGAAGAATTTGTGTGAATCGCTGGTATTAAGTAAATTCAATTATTGTGATTACATTTATGGATTCTGTTTGGACAACGAAAGTAAAAATAGAATTCAGAAAGTTCAAAATGCTTGTGTTCGCCTAATTTATAATATAAGAAAATATGATCATGTTTCACTTTGGTACAGGGAACTTAAGTGGTTAAAAATGGATCAACGCAGAAAATTACATTTTTGTTGTTTTTTAATAAATATTATTAACAACCCCTCAGCCCCATCCTCAATTAGAGAACGTATTATTTTTCGAAGTGAAATTCATAATAGAGTAGTAAGGAGTGTATCAAGACTGGATATGCCCATCCATCGGACAGCCTTGTTTCAGAGAAGTTTCTCATACAATGCTGTGAAATGTTATAATGCACTGCCAAGCGAATATCTTAACCTAACGTTAAAACAATTTAAGTTTAAATACAAGAACCACCTTATTAATGACCTCTAATTAAGAAATTGAATATATATTTTGTTAATTATATCGTATGTGACAGCAGTACTATGGACTTTTTTGGTGATTATCTATTTTGCGTCATCGAATTTTGTTTAGTTTATTGTTATTATGTCTTTGTTTGGTTCAGTAGAGTAGCTTTTAGCTAGACTGCGCCAAGCACTGGCATGCTTTGTTTTTTTTTTAATTTTTATTCTTTCATTTGTGTATTATTTTTGTTTTGTAATTTCACTTAAATAAAGGCTATTTATTATTATTATTATTATTATTATATGTATTTGTTACTGCGAATAATTCTTTATAGTAATTTTTCATGTAAAGTAATTATATAATAACTACTGCCAAGGTTCCAAGCAACTACTTAAGGAATTGACTCCAAGGTTGTCATTTCTTTTCCGTGACATAATAGTAATTATTCAAAGTTACTGTTTCTAATCTGTTTACAAAATTACAACTTTTAAGTAGCAGCACCTTCTTGAACTTTGCAGAGACTACTCCATTACATTCAAATGGACTCCTATAACGTATTACTATAAAGTAAAGCGAGTCGTTGCACAGTAGGAAAAGTTATCCGTTACTCCTACTTTAAACTGGCTATTACCAGTCCTTATTCTTCTGTTGCAACTTACTACTACTAAGAATTACAGTAATTATTTACTACAAGTAAACTATTACCTCTTGTACTTAAGGTTCCGGAGATAGGGGGCGCTGGTATGAGATATTTTTTGGCCAAGTAATTATGCTATAGCCTATCTACATTAAAAACTGCTACTTCTGGAGCCAAAAAATCTAATTTGAAGCGGGCTTTCATGGCTAATAATTATATAATTATTTGTCTTATGATGCATTATGTAAGGTATATGTTGGAAGACCAACTAAACAATAAACCCAAACTCGAATTCCGAAATACCAATATATAAATCAAAAGGAAGAAACAAACATATTATATGGTATGCTATATAGGCATTTTATTTACAAAATCACTGTAATACAATTTCTCTGCAATTTATTTACAATACATACAAAACTAAAGTGTTCAAAAAAAGTGTATCTCAGTAAAAATAAACTGCTTTAATTTTATTGTCTAAATTTAGTTATTTTTACAAAATTTTGGGTCTAAGTTAATAACCCTCATTTGGAAACTTTTATAATTTTAAATACATAATACATAAAGAAATGCCCCCACAGAAAGTAGGCATGAATTCCATTGAAAATCAGTCCCTAAAATCAACTATAAATAAAAATACATTCAGAAAAAATTTATATACATATCACTGGTATGTTTGTCCCCTATATATCTTCGTATGTACAATAATATTTTAATATACTTAATTTACAATTTTACCTATACTATATTGACATGTAATCCTAAATATCACAGTTTAAAATACTTATTTTTTTTTGGTGGTCCAAGCGGGAGTAAAGATACTAAATTTAAATATAAATGGAATTTTTATGAAAAACTCAAATGTATTTTCGAAAAAACAATTGAACAACAAATAAAAAAGATATATAATAAAACTATCAAACTTTTTCTTTTAAATGTAATTATCAATATTATACTGCATTTTTAGAATTTACCGAAAAAATTAAGTTTTTTAAAATATATCCTACGAAAAAATTTTTCCAGATATTTAAGGTAAAATATCCAATTTATTATACAAAATCAATACCTAATAGAAACAAATAAACTTCATGTTCTTATCTTTGTTTCTTATAACTTCTCCAAAAGAAAGAAAAACAATATGTTATTAAAATAAATAGAAATAATGATATATTTTATATAAATATCCGCATAAATATTTTAAGCAGGCTTTGAAATAATAATTCAATAGCCATTTTTTAAAGTTCAATATTGCCGCTTTGTACAAAAAATGCAGTCACTATTTATGAAACACACTGCGCAAAACTATTAACGCAACGCCTAAAATTTCTTCTAACTTTGAATGAAAATTTCTCGAGAATGGTTGATCCGATTTTGATGAAGTTTTTATCGAAATTTAGGTTAATTCCTCGTGAATATTCTTTTGACATTAAAATTCAATGTTACTTTGTTCTAGGCAATAATACAGGGTGAAAACGAAAGACACGTTTTATTTACCAAAGTTTAAAACACTCTTTAGAATAAATCAGATGGATTCAAGAGATCTAACCAAAAGAATGTTGTAGCCCAGTATGTTTCCAACAAATCGTTTTTTTATTCGCTTCAATAGCACAATTTTTGCCTGAGTTACAGGACTTATTGAAAAGTACTGCATTTACTGTGTTTTAAATGAATTTACCAGTTCATTCAGTAAGATTAAGATATGAACACGACAGTCAAAAAAACAAAACACTAAGAACTAAAACTCCGCTCCAACATTATGTGCAAACGGCCTCACGTGATTGTCCAGTATTTCGTTGATATATCGATCCGCATTCAAATTCCCATCCACAATAACTAACTCCGTACGACCAGGACCCCTCAAAGATACTCCTCCCCAAACCATTACTGATCCCCCACCAAACATTACGGTATTAACAAAATTTCCCTGTACATAGCGTTCATTTGGTCTACGACACACACGGACCCGTCTATCGCAATTAAAAAGACAGAATCTCGATTCATCTGTCCACAGCACTCTCGACCAATCAGCTTCCGCCCAGTTCATACGTTCGTTAGCCCATTCTAGCCTGGCTCTCCGATGTGTTGCTGTTAACGCAGGACCTCGTGCAGGAACACGTGGTCTCAAATTTCCTTCCCTCAAACGATTCCGCACTGTTTGAGTGCTTACCTGAGGACAATTCGCGTGTTGAATTTCCTGCCTCAGAAACCTTGCCGTCACGACACGTTGTCGTAAAGCAGACAACCGCAGATACCGGTCTTCACGCTCACTGGTAACACGCTCTCGACCTTGTCCATTCCGTCTGGAATGATGTCCATGTGTCTCTGTATGACCCTATGTACAGTTGATTTATGAACATTCAATCGTTCCGCTATCCTGCTATAGCTCCAGCCTTCATCTCTAACAGTTCTTGCAATTACACGCTCGTCGCGGGTCAAATTTCTAATTTGTCTTGTCATGACTGTACACAATAAGAAGAAAAATTTAAAACCGAACTGAAACTGACGCGTAAATGTCAATCTGCTATAAGTTGTGTTCTCTTGTTACCGGGCAACGTCTTCAACAGAATCAATTCAAACATGAACTGGTAAATTCATTTAAAACACAGTAAATGCAGTACTTTTCAATAAGTCCTGTAACTCAGGCAAAAATTGTGCTATTGAAGCGAATAAAAAAACGATTTGTGGGAAACATACTGGGCTACAACATTCTTTTGGTTAGATCTCTTGAATCCATCTGATTTATTCTACAGGGTGTTTTAAACTTTGGTAAATAAAACATGTCTTTCTTTTTCACCCTGTGTTATTGCCTAGAACAAAGTAACATTGAATTTTAATATCAAAAGAATATTCACGAGGAATTAACCTAAATTTCGATAAAAATTTCATCAAAATCGGATCAACCGTTCACGAGAAATTTCCATTCAAAGTTAGACGAAATTTTAGGCGTTGCGTTAATTGTTTTGCGCAGTGTACTTATTTCAAACAGTCTAAAATAAGCCGTTTTTGATTATTTTTTAGAATACTTCAATTTAAAAATCGTTTTAGATAATTTTTAATTTTTTTCAGTTCTATTTAATCGAAGAGGCATTTTAATCCAGTATTTTTAATTGCACCTTGTATATTTTTGTTGCAGATATTTTCGCCATGAAATTACCTTTTGAAAGATGTTACACATGCTAGTCTTTATTTTCAAGATGGAGATATGCCAGCCATTTTTGACAAATTAGGAAATTTTTTATTTAAAATATTGGCTATTTTATTGTCCTTTGGAAAATAAAGATTATAGATATCTTTCGAAAGATTTTACAGCAAAAATGACTGTAAAAATATATACAAGGTGTCATTATAAATATTGGAATAAATTGTTCGTTCGGCAAAACAAAAAGTGAAAAAAATGAAAAAACTCTATTGTTACCCAAAACGATTTTTAAATTGAAGTGTTTCAAAAAAATCAGTGTTTGAGTGTTTGTCTACTTATATAGTTGTATGTGCCAGTTTTATATACTTTATACGTTTTTGTTATTTCAAGAACTGATGATACCTTTTTTTTTTTTTTGGCGAAACACGTATAATCGTGGCTTTTTTACCATATTAAACCACTCGACTGAGACCAAGACATCGTTTCTTTTAATTTTTTTCCTGCAATTAATTAAAAATAAGCTTATGTTGGACTTTTTAAAACAAGTATTTTGCAGAAAGTCACTGCATTTTTTCTTATAAAGCGGCGATGTTGAATTTTCAAAAAATGGCTGTCCAGTCCTCACTTTAATAGCAAAAGTTAACTTGTGATTTAACTAGGCAGATAGGAATCCCCATTGGATTGCATACTTAGTGGCCCCAAAAAATTAATATTCGGACTGGAATTATTGAGAATAGAATGAGTGTGCCCATATTTTTTGACAATAAGTTATCTGTCTAAAATAAAGATCGATATGTATCATTTCTACAGCAGCAGCATGGGGTACCTGTTCCTTATGTGAGGTCTGTTCGTGATTATCTGATTCAATAAAATGGCCACCGAGATGTCCGGATCTTACCCCACTTGATTTTTTTTAAACACAGTTTTTTAGGTTGGGTTAGGTTAAAACCGACCCTCCACTGTGACTCTGTGGTCTATTGTGGCTCACACATATGTTTACACTTCCCCAAACAACTCTAAATCCTCAATGAGTCTTATCATTGAATTTGGGGAGGTATTCTTCAAGTCCTCGGGCAGCAGGATATCTCTACCGAAAATAAAGAACCTGATCCTGGCAGCTACCGGGCTGGCTGTCTCGTCATACATAGAAGGCACTCGGATTCGTCTTCAAGCCCCATCCTGTGCATGTGATGTCTTAGACCACAATGGCCAGTGTATAGGCCTACTGCTGTTTTGAGCTTAATTCTGTTCATATTTAACAGACTTTCTGTTATCCTCTTCTTCATAGGAAGGGGGATAAATGCCTTTGCATGGGACAGGCCTGGCAGTCCAAGCCAATAGAGTTTCGTGGGCTACTCCTAAAGCTGGTTCAGGTCCCACGAATCTTGTATCTGCTCCTTTCTTTGCTAGAAGGTCCGCAGACTCATTTCCCTCCAAACCTGCATGTCCTGGTATCCAGATAAAAGCGATTTTATTGTCGCTCCCCAGGCCAACAAGTGCCTTTTGTCAGTTCCAAACTGTTTTGGATGTACAATGATGAAGTTGAGAAATGGATTTTATTTACTGCCAGCAAGTAAACGGACCACATTTACACACACCTTTTGAAATAAGTTTAATATTATTTTATAATTTCATTAAGGATCTTTTTGAATTCCAGCAAATCTTTTATTCGCTCTGTATATGTAACATTTATAGATAGAAACGTTAAACTTGCCATCAATATCCAAGTTTAGGCGTTCTTTAAAAATATGTGAAAATATACGGGGTTGTCAAAAAAAAAAAAGAAGTGGGCCTTAATAACATTTTTTTGGCTCACACTATATACCTGTACGATAGTTCACAAAATGCGCAAGAAAAAACAATAGTTTATTTCATTTGTTTCTATCAGGTATGAATTTTGTCGTGTGGATTTTTACAAAGTACAAGTTATATAAAAACTTGCTTGTTTTTATGTAAATACACTCTAAAAAATGAGTATATCACATTTAAAATAAGAAAAACTTAGATAGCTCTATTATAAATCTGTGGCAATTAGTTAAAAGGTCATAAGTAATTTTTTTCGAGTTTTGACATTTGACTATATTCTTATAGAAAAAATTCAGGCGAATTGAATGGTAAAAATGGTATAGGTAGATTTACGTCTGAAATATGCTTAAAAAGGGTGAAAATATTAGGTGTTTTAAGAATGCACATGATTCGGTTTGATTTAAAGGCAATAAGTAAACTTATTTGCCTGAAAATTTTGGTTCTGTGTCAATAAAAATGGCATATGTATTCTTAAGTACAGATCTTTAAAAAACTTAGAGGCATAAGTTAATATATTACTTTTTTTCTAAATAACGCGAAACAGAAAAAGAAAATTAAAAGGGCATATGTCTACTTTTGCAAACTACAGGTCACTGAAACTATATCTTATATACACTTATGACCTTTAAACGGGAGTAACACTATTATATTAAGTCTACTTATATCCTTTTTACTGGATAGGCCGAAACTATTTTACGCGCCATTTTCTTGACGTAACCTTAGTTCACAGTTTTATGTTTAGTTTGTGGTTGTGTTATAATAATTTGCATTGCAATCAATAGCTTACTGTGTTATTATTATTATATTAAAAGAAAAATGGTGAAATATAGAGGTGGGAGATCACAAAGAATGTTAGATGTATGCCGGCGTCTATCATTCGAAAGTGGTAAGTTTAATTTGCCAAACGTATTCTTGATGCTAAAGCAATCGTGTTATGCCGTAGGAACTCATTCTAACAAACATGCAGTCAAGGAACAAACATGTATTCCAAATTCTGTATCCCAATTTATACCAGAATCTAGTGCAATAGAAGTCCCAGGTAAGATTTGTATTTTATACGAATAACGTGAATAATGACTTGGTAAAACAATATAGGTATTGGATAGTTTTACGCAGGGCCGGATCTAGACCTTTAACCACCTTTCTGTGAATTTTTGTTCTGACGCCTCTGTTACTTAATATTAGGAGGGTATATAGAATTTTGTTCCCGGAGGAGATCTGAGTTTACAATTTTTGTTGTGTCAGCATCGTCGATTTTTAGCGTTTTATTTGCTCTACGCGAAAGCCTTAGCTAAACTTCTAAACTATAGGGGAAGTATAATAGTTGTATCACCAGAGACAGTTTGGAAAGCTGTCACAAGAGTAATAAACTTATAGTTTTTTCTAATAATACCTACCTATATATATAGAGTGCCAACCGGATCGCAAAAAAATGGCAAAAAATGGCTTTCAGCAAATATTTTCGAAATTATCGCAGACAGAGCAAAATTTTATAATTAAAAAATATAGAGCAGATTTTCCCCTATAAAAAAACATTTACGTCCTCACAATTTTGCGAAAATTGGGTCTGAAATTAAAATAGTTTGTCGAAATTATGCTATTTTATGTAGCCACGCATGTCTTATTTCCGAGCGTATTTAGAATTTAAAATAAAAGTAAATTTTACGTCAGTTATTGTAACATTTGTCCCGGGCTTGCTAATAGATTTAAAATTTTTTCTCGAAAAGAGGGCAGAGGAGCATCAATAAATAATTAATAATAAATAATTAAATAAATTTATTTCGAAAAAGGCATTTCCGGGCATATGTTTCTATAAACTTTTTTACCTAAATAGAACTAAAAACATTTCTTTTGAAGTCTTCTCAATATTAGCGTGATATTAGCAGAATTTAAAAAAAAAATCCTAAAATCTGCAGCTAAAAATTGGTACTTTAATTATTTTAATTTTTCACAGATTTTTTTAAATTTTATTTTAGAGAAAAAGATTAAGTATAATGTTGACGAATTACTCGTGGCTCAGCCTGTTCCTAATGAACATCGAACGTACTATGACTCCTTAGATGATCAAGATGCCACTGGGCCTGTAGCATTAACAGTAGCAATGGATGAACTGGTAACGGGTAATATTTTCTTGAATGACTGAATATTGTACATAAAATATGAACCATAATGGGTGGGTTAATTTGCATGTACTCCTGAAAAATTTTTGAATGGTTTGGAAATGATTTGCATTAAATCTGGGTTTTTAAGTTACGAAACGGAAGAAATAAAATAATTAGCAACAATTCTTAATGTGTTTTTAAAAAAATAATATAGAGAGGCCAAAAAACATACTGATTTAATTTTTTTATTTTAAAGTATAATAATAAAAAAAATAATTGGCTTAGAACACTTTTGCAATTTTTTAGATTTTCTATTAAATTTAAGGAAATGTTACATTCTAGGCATATACCTTCAAGATGTTCGCCCATCGTGTAGTTACGAGGACAGAAGTGATGCTGAAGGTCTTACAAATAATGACGAAAATATGGAAATTATACAAGCTAGTACAACAAAAGAAAATTACAATATACGATATGCCCAAAATGAAGAAACAATGTTTGACGAAAATATAACCCAAAACTGTGAGAACCAAGAGATAAACGACGCAGATCAAAATCTTGTAAATTGTAGTACAGATGCAAATCTATCTACACTTAATCGTAACACCGAAAATCAGGAACCGGAAAACGAAGTTCAAGAAAACAACTACGAAATTGATGATAATGTAAAACAAAATTTAGATTATCTTGGTATCACTGAATATACGATTAGTATGAATCAATCTACATCTGATCATAACAACGAAAACCAGGATCCGGATAAGCTTGTTCAAGAAAACAGCTACGAAAGTGATGATAATGTAGAACAAGATCCAGATTATACTGGTAGCATTGAAGATAATATAAGTGTTACTCAATCTGATAAGATTAAACCACATGCGATAAAAAATGTTACAGAGCGAAAATTAAATCGAAACACGGGTAAATCGTATTTAACGGCAAAAGGTAAAACAGTGCCTTCCAGAAAACTAAAGCCATTAAGAGACAATTGCAGAAGTAAATGTAAAAATAATGTTCTTACCGATAACATAAGGCAAATGATTTTCGACGAATATTGGTCTTTGGGTAGTCATGATCGGAGAGTGTCTTTTATAGCAGGTCTAGTAGGCGTTCAGGAATAAAATATTACGAGAAAAAAAATTGAAGGTAGGCCCACTAAGAATAGGGTCAACACTTACAAATATAAGTTTAATATACAAGGCGAAGAGGTAAGTGTTTGCAAAACTTGTTTCTGTAATACGATTGGTGAGACAGAAAAATTTATAACTTGTGCAATGCAAAACAAATTGTCATCGATAAGCGGTATTACCCATGAAGATCTAAGAGGTAAAGCAGCACCCTCCCATAAAACCCCGCAATATAAGAACGATGAGGTAATAAAACATATACAGTCGTTTCCTGCTTATAAGAGTCATTACTCTAGAAGGCACACTAACAAAAAATATCTTTCATCTGAATTAAACATAAGCATTATGTATAAATTATACTGTGAGGAGTACCCAGAAAAACCTGTTTCAATTAATATTTATTCTCGGCTATTTCATACTTTGGACCTAAAGTTTAAAAAACCAAAAAACGATACGTGCACAAAATGTGATACTCTTAAAGCTCGAGAAAAGTATGCAGATAGTGAAAATGAGAAGACACAATATCGGCGAGAGTGGGAAGAACACCAAGCTGCGTCTGACATTGCATACAACTCTAAAGCAATGGACAAACAAAAAGGGCTTTTATATAAATCTTCAGTAACTTATGCTTTTGATCTTCAGCAAGTTCTACCTACGCCCTTTTTAACAACTAATAAGATGTTCTATTTAAGACAGCTATCAACCTACAATTTAACAGTACACAACTGCATTGATGGCAAATCTAGCCATTTTATGTGGCCTGAATGTACCGGGTGTAGAGGTGCAAACGAAATTGCCTCTTGTCTCTATAGGTTTCTTAAGGACATACCTAATGGAATAGAGCACGCAATTTTTTATTCTGATACATGTGGCGGTCAGAATAAAAATATGATCGTAATGTCCATGTTTCAATATTCGATACATTTGCACCCCACTCTAAAAATAATAGACCACAAGTTTCTTATCCCTGGCCATACACACTTAGAATGCGACGTCGATCATTCTGTGATTGAAAGGGCCAAAAAAAAATCTTCCATTGAAATTCACGTACCCAGAGATTGGTACCAGTTGGTGAGAAATGCTAGTAAAAAAAATCTTTTTTCTGTCTATCCAATGGAAAGTGAACATTTGTATGTATTTTCTGATATTAGCACCAAAGGACCACTTCAAAAAAAGGCTATTTTTAAACTAAAAGAAGTAAGCTGGTTAAGGTACACAAAAACTAGTACTGTTTCTTACAAAAACAGTTTACTCGAAGAAGAACCTTTTAAAGAAATTAGTTTCTTTAGAAAAAATCAGAATGTTTGCCATTTGGAAAATTTTCAGCTAACTCAACTATACGATCGTCCACGACCAATAAATTTAAAAAAAAAACAGAATCTTCTAGAAATTGTTGGTCTCTTAGATAAAGACGTGCAATCTTTTTACAGAGAACTGACAGTAGATAAAAAAGTTGAAGTGGATACCGATCCAGATGTCGACAGGTATCTTTCCGATGACGAATTTGAGTGATATTTCATTAATAGCCTTCAATATCAATTATTTAAACCTATTATTACTTTAAATGAAATTTTTGTTGCTTTAATAATGTTTATATTAGGGATAGGTTCAAATTTATTACTACCTGTTTCATAAGTTACTAATAAAAACTGAAGTTTCGAGAATTTTTATTTTTTATTTTAGATGCAGATGTGTAGTCTTATAAATATTACTAATACAAGTACACTTACTTCTTTTTTAGTAAAAAATCATATATATATGACGCTGATATGTCGACGTATGACCATTTAAGTGATTGGTATATTTAGCCTTTTAACTAGATAAGTGGACTTATAACCTTTTAATGATGTTTGGTTTGCAATTAAATCGACATATGCCATTTTTATCAATTAGTAAATGCGCAGTATATTACTAAAAAGGACATATATAGTAATATTTTAATATTAAGCAATGTTTCTCATCCAATTTAATTAACATATATTCTGAAATTTATATCTATAAGAAAAATTCCATAACTTGATTTCATTTTAATAAAAAACAATTTAAAATAACCTCAAATGAAAATAGTTAAAACTTTACCGCCATTTTCCCAAAATCTTAGAAAATTGACTTATGACCTTTTAATTATTTGCCACAGAAATAGTTTTTAGTTAATGCTCTGCTCGATTGTCTTGTCCTAGTAAAAAGTTAAATATACATAGCATTTTTTACTATCGTTTGGATCACCCTGTAATTTAAATTAAAATTTCCGCAAATCGTTACCTTAGTAACCAACTACTAAGCAACAAAATAATAACATACACCCCCAAGAGATGTCTGCTGATCTCTTTTAGGCCACTTCCATTAAACCCGTACACCTTGTCGTTCAAAATATCCCTCAACCCTTGAGAATAAGTAGGAACTTCACCACACTTAACCAGCGGCAGCTGATATGCTGAAGGTCTTCTTGCTTCCTCATTTGAATGTATATTGTCAGTATCTACTTGTCCCAAAAACAGCAGACAAGAACCCTTATAGTCCATTTCTAACTTCACCACATCGTATTGTACAGAAGGCAAAATAATCCCCAACTGAATGCAGCCCCCCGTGGTAGACAGTTCTTTGGGAACATTTACTTCCCATTCATCGACGCCACAGTGCCCGGACAGGAGCATGTCTGCAATCATCTTTGGATCCAAGACTGTCAAACTAGCCCTTTCAATTTGAAAGTCTATGTTGTTGGTCCCCTTCAGTTCCCTGTTGATTCCCCCCATAGCAAAGTGGCCAGCAGCTGTCACAATAAATTTAGGAATTCTGCAGAAGGGATCCTGATAAAAATTGTGCTCTCCAATCCAGGTTTCATCGTCGGAATAGAAAGAAAATCTCCTGGTGAGATAAAGACTTCCTCCAGGTCTAGATTCGCATCTGGTTGAAGTCCACTGGCCCCAGATGTAAGGCGGTAGATGTGGCTTCTCTATTAGGTGCGGGGGAGTTTTGGCATTGGAGAAAATATTTTGCGGAATTGCTTGAGTATTCTTCACTATGTACGTATGGCGGTTCATAAAGATCTGGGTCGGTTCTTTGATCTGCTTAATGAGGGCTACCTGGAAACTGGTAGGGTTGTAGTACTGGCGCAACCGGAAGTTGGAATGGATATCGCCCAGTAGAAGTTCCATTTTGACCTAAAATAGAAAATGCGTTGAATACCACTAAAAAATTATCACAAAAAAGTTTTCCTATGAAAATATTTGAAAAATATGCAAAGTAAGCTTTGCATATTTTATGTATAAAGATTAATTTGTCAATAGTGATTTTTTTGTATATTCAAGGCAACTGTAATTTTTTTTGTTGCTTGATTGCAAAATATTTTTCCAATTCAGAACCGAATCCAGAATTCCCTCAAGGCGAGAATGCCATCTAAGAACAAGGCAAATACAAACTCGAAATATCTGTTTTTTAAATAAATAGTAAATAAGATATGAGAGAATAATAATAAGGTAAATTTTGTTACTAATAACACAAAAAACAAAAAGTAAATATAAATATTAATTTAACATTGAAAAATGTCTAAGAACTAATGAGAATGATATGTTTAATGAGATTTTTGTCGAAAGGGTGGGGGGCAATTGACCCCATTGCTCACCCTCCCTTGGATTAGCCAATGTGTAGTGTATATGAGTATTTCATTCGATTAGAAACTTCTAAATGTATACGAAATAAAAGAAAATCATAAAAGCTTTTTTTTTTGAAACAGAAATATAGAAACAGTTAATTATTGATACCTGAGAAAAACCTTAAAAACATTAAAATGCGGAAAGTTTCTGTCGAAGATACGAATCGCGGCGCATTCACCAAGATATCGGGAAATGATATTACACTCCTAATTTTCTGTTACCTACGAAAAAAGAAAATATTGTAAATAAAAAAAACTATTCGCCGATACCATTTCCGTTCGTCTGTTTGTCTGTCCGTCTGTTTCTCTCTCAGTTTACTCGAGGTGTAGTTAAAAAAAAAACTATTTATACAAAAGACTTGAAATTTTGTGCAAAAATACTAGTAAAATTCTAGAACGAATCCAGTTTGGGAGAAAAAAATGGCGGCCTGAGAAATAGTGTAAAAAATCAGTAAAAAAAACAACTACATATTTAATTGAACCCATATTTTGGAGAAGAACCAAGGGTAATATATTGATAATATATAATGATATATGACAAAAAAATGACGTCCTATTAGGAAGTTAAAAAAAAAACAGTGTAAGAAACCAACTTTTTCAAATGTCTTCAATATTTGTGCAAAAATCAAGTATAACATATAGATGAAAAGGTAAAAATTTGATATGAATTTCTCCTAGCGTAACAAAACGCCAGCCTAATAAATTGTTAAAAAAATCGGTGTAAAAAACTATTTATTTGGTACTAAAATTGTAAAGAAAATCAGTACAAAAATTCGACCGGTCAAAAGTGCAAGAGACTCGCCCACTTACAAATTAAGTAAATATCTTTCAAATTTTCTTAATCCATTTAATAGAAAAACAGATTCTTTTCTAGAAAAAACTTCATACACTTCGTGAAAAAACTTAAGGCAATCCAGTTGTATACCGAACATATTTTGGCCAGTTTCGATGTAAAATCACTTTTACACAAAATGTTCCTGTTAACGACTCAATTTCTATTATATCACATATTTTGAAAGATAATAGTCCTGATAAAAACTTAATAGACCTAGTGGAAGATTGTCTTACTCGACTTATTTCATTTTTCAAGGAATTTTTTGTGAAAAAACCTCAGGGGCAGCTATGGGATCTCCTCTATCATCTGTATCAACCATTTCGATTTCTGATCCTCTAACATCGAAAGTGACCGAAGCTCGGAAAGGGAATGGCTATTGCACTGAAGACATTACTCGTTCACTTAAAAGATATAATCCAACTTATAAAAACTCTTTAAAAATGTATACGAATATTGAATATGCAGACATGTTGCTTATTTATGGAGAGTGTAGACGGGATACTTATTTTGCGTCCCGAACATACCGGGAAACATTTCCTAACAGGAGGTGTCCTAATGATAGAACATTTGTGCCGTTTTTACAAAGAGTTCGCGATACGGGAAGTGTAAATGTCCGTCAAAATAATCGAGGGCCTGAAAGGCAAATAACACCTGAAAACGAGGAACATATTTTAGCTCTAGTGGATTCAAACCCTGGTTTGAGCACAGAAAAAACCATTGAACACGAAAATTTTACTTTAAACATACTGACAATCGATGAATGTTGTTTGCGAGAGATAGAATTTGAAATTATCATAAAACTCATACCTGGGTTCAAAAAAATCCACACACGATTCAACAAGCCGATTTCAATACCGTTTTTCAATAAATATTTGTGCTGGAATAATCCACAATCGGTTAATCGGACCATTTGAGCTACTAAGGCGTTTAACAGGAGAGGCATACCATCAATTTTTAACCAATGACTTGCCCACTCTTTTAGAAAATATTCCTTTAGCTCAGCGGGCCGGTGCCTGGTTTTTTTATGATAAAGATCCTGCCTACATTCATAGGAATGTGTTACATCTGGATAAGACGTTTGATAATAGGTAGATAGGTCGAAATGCCCCAAAACCTAGAAAATAGCCTCCTAACCTAACCTAACCTAAGCCCCCTTGATTTTTATTTTTAGGGCCACATGAAAAGATTAGTGTATAATAGGGTTGAAATTGAAAATGAAGACGACCCTAGAAACCGTATTTTTGCTGCAGCAATTTAGACAAAACCTGACGTTCTTGAATCTGTATTCGTGCGTGTTTAAATAGTGGCGGTAGTCATTTTCAGCAGTTTAAGTTTTTAAAATACTTTTTTAGCGTGTGAATTACGTACCTAGTGCTATAAATTAATATTATAACTAATAATTGTTGGAAACTTAATTAGGATTGAGCAGTTAAAAATTATACAAATAAATAATCTAAAAAGTTTTAATAACACGTTTTTACTATGTTTTTATACACGCCCATATTATACTAACAAACCACAATTTATTAAAAAAATTAGTTCATACATTCCAAAAAAATAATCAAAATAAAATAATTGAATCATTTTCAAAACTACAGGTTTTTTATACTTTTTTGTTGACAAAACACAGGTGATGAGATTGTCATAACATTAATGTCCAAGAAAATAGCAGTGTTGCCATGTTGTCTTGGAATTAGTTAAAACCTTTTCCAAAATTAAACTTTAAAAAAAATTAAATATCTCGAAAACCCTTTCGAATTTACCAGGCTTTATAAGAATATTTTGTTTAAAATCGTCCATACTATCCTATGTTAAAATATTTGCAGTCAAACCCCTAACACCCCTACATATTTAATATTATATATAAAATGTGTTATTTTCCTGGACAAACGTGGGGGGATTTCCGGTTAGCTGTTTACATATAGGCTTTTCCCAATTACCCGGAAGCTTCCTCATTATGGAAACTTCCATCAGATCCAGGAAAGTGAAATGTAATGCAACGTTTATATGGAACTAAGCAGGATCATATTTCACGATCTCTGATGAAGAAAAAGATTCATAACGACGGACGACATTAATTTTTTTTCTGGGAAGCGGCAATACATTTTTATATGACGTTAAAGTTATCAGTTATGGTTCAACAATACAAGTAGTTTACCTCTCTAGGATTTTTCTTCGGGTGATCCATCAACGGTCTCAGCTGGATCTTCAGGAGCTTTAATTCGTTGAAAGCCCATTTTAGCGAACCCAGGCAGGAAATGTGGCTAAAGTGAACGTTGCTGCCTTTGCTGTTTACAGAATACTGGCTATTTATGTTGTAAGTGGACAACCAGAGGGTAAAAGATTTTTTGTTTTCGTCGTATCTTGAATCATAGACGGTATGCTCCTCGTACTTTCTCCAAGATTTCCACGGTTGACCTGGAAAAAATTATAATATTTATTCTAAAAATAAATGATATTTAAAAAAAATGGTGCCTACTTTCCCATATATGTGCGTCAATGGTTATCTTCACCTTAAGGGAGAACTGCACGCAAAAAGTGAAAAACCAGCGACAAGGTCTAGTCGAGTTGACAGTAAAATGAAAAGGTTCCTACGCGTTAACAAAAACTTTCTGCACGTCCGACTTCAAAAAACTGTGTTATGTATAGGTAATTTAAATTACATTTCGGTTAAAAATGGGTTCAAAAGGGTTCACGCGCTGCAGAAATACAAAGACATGAGTACGATTTACCATTTCAAATTTTGCAGTTACGTAGACAAAGGATCAATGTAAGGCGGTAAAGAGCCATTTTGTGGAAAAAAAATTATATGCGAAGGCATGTGCGTCTAAAAGTGGTCAAAAAATGGTCGAAAATGGACAAATCTACTTTTATTTTATAACTCTAGATTTGATTTTTTTATAAAAATTGGCATGTAGCGCCCAACTATACATATTTCTCTATTAAAATCACATTGAAGCTAATACATATCTCTTATAGCAGGGGTGCTCAAACGGTCGATCGCGAATGCTTTTTGAGTAGATCTCGAGAAGAAATTTTTTTTTAATAAGTAGGTACTTAACTAAACTACAAAAATGTATTACGTAATAAAATAACACTCTGCTAGCGGCAAAAGGCGGCTTTATCAAAGGAACGCGCGATACTTGTCAAAGAAAAGCCGCGTTTTTTATACTTGCCGCTAGGAATTTCGGGCGGCGCGTTTGACGGGAACATTCGAGACTTTGGTTCAGGCCGCAGGAATTGGAGTCATTCTGAATTGCAACTTGAAGACAATACTACGTCGATACAAAGTTTATTATTAAATAGTACAAAATGAGTGCAGCGAAGAAATCTAAAACGTATCATTTTAATAACGATTGGGAGGAAGAATTTTTTTTTGTATGGTGAAGGAGAAGTGCATTTGTCTTATTTACCGTGCGTCAGTTGCAATACCTAAGCGTGGTAACTTAGAGAGGCATCATAAAACGGTTCATAAAAACTATGAAAAGGATTTTCCGCCACAGAGTGAATTAAGAAAACGAAAAGTACGTGATTTGATATCTTGTTTGAAAAAAGAACAAACCATGTTCACAAGACCAGCCAAACAATCAAAAGCTGCTACGATCGCGTCATTTAAAATATCTCATATATTGGCGAAACACAAGAAACCATTCGAAGATGGATCGGTTGTGAAGGAAGCATTTATTGAAGCGGGTGAGACTTTATTTGGAGATTTTAAAAATAAAACAGAAATCATGTCTGCTATTAGAGAACTTCAGTTATCTCGTCCGACTGTCACAAGGCGTGTTGAAGTCATGAGTCAGGACATGGCAGATAAACTAAAAAATGATATCATGGAATGTACATACTTTTCTTTACAGTTCAACGAATCCACCGATATGACAGACACTGCCCAGCTGCGTATTTTTATTCTGATGGTATTCAATGACATGTTGGCTAAGGAAGAATTTTTGACAATCATTCCTCTGAAGGGGAAGACCCGTGGCGAAGATATATATGACGTTTTCTTCAATTTTGTAAAAAACTACAAGCTACCAATCCATAAATTAGTGTGCATTACAACCGATGGAGCACCAGCAATGACTGGAAACAAAACGGTTTTGTGGCATTGTGTCGAGCTAATGAAGATTTTCCTTAATTTTTTTCAATCCATTGCATTATACATCAACAAGTTTTGTGTTCAAAAGTTTTAAACACGGAGGAAATTATCGGCATTGCAACAAAAATTGTGAATTCCATCCGTGCACGTAGCTTGCAACGGCGGCTCTTTAAGTTGCAGTTGGAAGATAGGGAGTCAGCTGAACACACTGATTTAGTTCTTCACACGGACGTCAGGTGGTTGAGTCGCGGAACATTCCTAGAAAGTTTTCAAGAATTATTGCCCGAAATAACAGCTTTTCTAGACGAAAGAGGTGATGACACTCAGATGTTGAAAAACGAATATGGTTATATATGACTGATTTGGCATTTTTGACTGACATCACAATGCACTTAAACACCATTAACTTGGAGCTTCAAGGTAAAGGAAAAACTGTTATTGAGATGATTAGCGCAGTAAACGCATTCAAAAGTAAATTGCAACTTGTGATAGATCAACTGAAAAGGATCTGAAACATTTTCCGTCTTTGAAAGCAAGGATTCCTCAGTTGAATTATGATACGTATGAGGCTGAATTATCAAATATTTTGGGACAATTCGAAATGCGTTTTTATGATTGTAGTAAATTGGCAAATGTAGCATCATTTATGAGTTATCCTTTTTCATGTAAAAACATTGAGGAATTAGCTACTGAAATAGCAAGTCAGTTTAATATGAACTCATGTTCTGTTGAAAATGAGTTGGTACAGATTATATCAGATATACATCTCAAAGCTACAGCATCTGATACAAATTTCTGGTGTTTTATATCTGAAGATAAATATCCGAATCTAAGGCAAATCGCCCTTCAACTGACAGCAATGTTTGGATCAACTTACTTGTACGAGTCTGCATTTTCTGAAATGAAGATAATTAAGTCAAAATATCGCAATCGACTAACTAACGATCATATGTCATGATGCTTGCGATTAGAGTGGTTACGTACCATCTTATGAAAAGTATGCTGAGGACATGCAGTGCCACGCTTCAACATCCAAAGTACCTCCTTAGTTAAGTTTAACACCATATGTAACTCTTTTGTTTTGTAACAACCAATAAACTCGCAATTTTGAATAACTATGAGTTTTTTCATTGATATTGTAGAGAAGAACTTAACAAAACCTAACCCAAACCTTGACTAAAATAATGTATATTGTGCGTAAAGCTAATATCTATATATTCTACGATACACCCTACCTAGGTAGGTAGGTAGGTAAGGTGTATGTATCGTGTATGTACGACACCCTGCATCACACATACTTGCAGCCTCTCAGAGTCGATCGTAAATAGTCTAAAAATATTGACTTAGATCGCCAGCAGTTCAAGTTTGAGCACCCCTGTCTTATAGTTTTGACATAAAATTGCAGCGGCGGAAGGCTTGCAAATGATACATATTACTGCGTGCAGTTCCCGTTAATGAAAAAATAAATTCGGAAAATAAAATCGTTTCTCAAATAAAAAAAAATTTCACTTTTACGCTTTTAAAAGTTGTTTCATCCCCCTAAAATCGCCCTTTGTTATCCTGAAAAATTTTATATACCAAAAATAAAACAAATCTGTAATCTTTCATCGTCTAAAAAAGTAAAATTTTAAATTTTTTCAAGGGTTGCTTTTTTTCAAGCGTTATGGAAACTGCGGCCTCCCAGTATTAAGGCAAAAAATATATAATATTTATATATAAAAAGAGTAAATCAGTATTTTGCAGGTATCTATTTCCTACCCCTTCGGTTACCCTGCATAATGAGAAGAAAATAAAATAAATTTAATGTATTTCGTTGTTTGGAAATATTGCATTGACATTTTTTTAAATAAGTTCAAAAAAACAAAGTATGTAAGCCATTGCCTTGTACAATATTTTATTGCTAAAAATTTACCACATAAACAAATAATGAAAAAATTTTGCGTTTGGAAAAATCGATATGACGTGTGGAGTATCGCAAGGATCCGTGCTGGGGCCAACGCTTTGGAACCTCTACTATAACGGAATCCTCAGAGAAATGTTGGAGGCAAATCTAGAGAAGAGTTATTAGAGAAAATAAAATGGACTATTGACAAAATAGCGGTCCGGATGACGAAAAAAAGACTACATCTAGCGACACACAAAACATAGATAGAAGTACTTGTCGGAAAAAATACAATCAAGGATGTGAGCATCACAAAAATTGAGATAACATCACAGAGATTTTTTAAATACCTAGGAATTTGGATCGGCCATAATATGAGCAAGGCAAAACACATACAATATGTGCCTGGTAGAGGTACTGGAACGCGTAATGCCTAATATCGGAGGACCAAGAGAAGGGAAAATGAGGTAGTGTGATAAACTCCATCCTGTACGATGCACCGCCATGGAGGGACTGGGTAAAAAAGACGGCATACCGGAGATTATATTGGAAAGAGCTCAGCGAAAGATCTCCATCAGAATCGCCAGCGTATACAGATCCACGTCAACCAGGGCAATATAGATAATATCAGGGACAATCCCCATATATCTACTGGTAAAAAAACGCACGAGAGGCAAATAGAAAGGAACAAAAAGCAAGGACACGTGAACACACAATCAGAACATGGCAAGAAGAATGGAACCTAAAAGCAACAACAGCACAATGGACTAAACGCCAGATACCTGAAATTGAACCATGGATAAACAGAAAACACGGAGAGGTATGCTACTATCTGTCTCAATTTCTATCTGGTCATGGGCACTTGAAATCTTACTTGATGAAAATGAACATAGTTGTAAGTGAAGAGTGCACTTATTGCAAGCAAAGAGACACACCGGAGCAAACGATACTGAAATGCTGCAAGTAGAACACTATCAGGGAAAGTGCAATCCGAGAAGCTGGGAAAGAAATCACACCCCGAAAACATTATAGGGCATATGCTG
>JAUTXW010004606.1:0-84971 GCA_030620095.1 Kuschelorhynchus macadamiae
AAGAGAGAATTATTCTTTTCCCACTTTTGAATCCTTTATGAATAAATTACGAGATGCCAATTATTTCTCACGACTGGAACTTGATGAGAAAAGTTGTCCGATCACAACATTCATAAGCCACAAAGGCATGTTTCGTTACAAAAGATTAATGTTCGTAGTAAATTCAGCCCCGGAAATTTTTCAGCGAGTATTCGAAGAAATGCTCTCTTCTTGTAGAAATTGCCTTAATTACCTAGACGATGTGATTATTTACGATCGTACAGAACTCGAGCATGATGTGTGCCTAAGGAAGGTTTTAGAGGTACTTTCAACAAATAACGTGCTATTAAATTAAGGAAAGTGCGCTAAGAAGTACAAGAGCTCTATTTCCTAGGACATAAGCTTTCTAACAGAGGTATTGAAGCAGATAAGATGAAAATAAAGGCAATTTTAAACCTTTGGACCACCAAAAACAAGAGAAAAAACGAGAAGCTTTCTGGGACTCGTTACTTACCTTGGAAGATTTATACCAGATCTGAGCACAACAACAGAGCCACTTCATCAACTGACTAGAGAAAATAAAAATTTTTAATGGTCAGCAATTTATCAGGAGGGTTTTGAGAGACTTAAACAATCGCTAGCAAGTCTTCCGAGGTTATCATACTTCGACCCCTAATTGAGAACGTGACTAATAGCCGACGCTAGCCCAGTGGCATTAGGAGCAGTTCTGCTACAATTTAACAAACAAGAAACACCACAAGTAATATCTTCTGCCAATAAAAGCCTTAACGCCGTAGAAAGAGGATATTCTCAAACAGAGAAAGAAAGCTTAGCATTTGTCTGGGCAGCAGAACGTTTCTATTATTACCTTTCAGGCTTAGAGTTTGAATAAGTGACAGACCATAAACCGTTAGAGGCTATATTTAAACCATCATCGAAGCCCCTAACTAGAATTGAAAGGTGGGTTCTTAGACTTATATATACCCATCCGGAAAACAAAATATAGCCGACTCATTATCAAGATTATGCCAGATAAAAGACGAGCCACCATTCGATAGAGAGAATGAGCATCATGTTTTTACTGTGATGGAGAGGCATTCACCGAAAGCTATGAAGATATCACAGGTAATATCAGAAAGTCAACTTGACAGCCAAATACCGGAAGTAGTGAACAAAATAAATAACGATTGTTTTGTGAATTAATAACAGTGGGAAATATAATTTTACGTGGAAATAGAATAAATATACCTGAGACGTTGAGAGAACAGGTACTACAATTGGTACATGAAGGCCATCCGGGAGAGAGTGATGAAAAGAAGACTGAGAGCCAAAGTTTGGTGGCCTTTGCGCAGTCGAAAAATTTGTTAAAAATTGCCGTGATTGTTAGTCAGCTTGCCAGACAAGCTGCCACCCATGACAAGACATAAATTCCCAAATGGAACTTGGCAATGCGTGGCAATAGACCTGATAGGACCGCTACCGAATTACGAACAACTGTTGCTTATTGTGGATTATTATTTTAGGTATCACGAAATCTTTTTCTCAAATCTACAACTTTATCAGTTATCATCAGTCATTTGTCAAATATATTTTCCCGACTAGGAATACCAAGGTCAATAAGAGCGGACAATGGACCACAATTTGTTAGCATGGAGTTTAGGGATTTTTGCTTACACAATAACATTGACTTAATACATACACCACCATACTGGCCCCAAGCCAACAGAGAAGTTCAAAATATGAATAGGCCTATCTTAAAAAGTCTTCACATATCGCACACAAGTCAAATTATAAAACGGAGCTACAAAAATTTACGATGATGTACAACGTCACGCCTCATGGAACTACTGGCAAAGCGCCTTCAGAACTACTATTTAACAAAACTATTCGCGACAAATCCCCATCAGTGGCAGACCTAGTGAACGAGTCAGGAGATAAGGAGGCTCGCGATAATGACATGATGAATAAAAGTAAAGGCAAAGAAAAAGAAGACAAGGCGAGACACGCAAAAATAATGGATATAAATAAAAGAGACAAAGTTTTGGTACAAAACATGGTAATTCCACATAAACTTACCACCCGATTTAATACTGAGGAGTTTACTGTTATGGAAAGAAAAGGAAATGAGGTGACATTATCTGGACAAGATGGTCAGATGTTAAAACGATACGTCAGTTATTTAAAGAAATTGTCAGAACCAACAACAGATGATAGAGACGGTTCTACCCAGCCAGATATAATCAAATTGTTAAACGCCAACCATCTATCAATAGCTCTACCACCCACTGAACCAAAAGGACCGGACATGGAACCAACAGCATCGGAGAAGCTACCCCCGCTGAAGCTGAAAAAGAAGGAGGGATTGTGGCAATGCATCAACCCATAACACAGATGCTGACGCATCGTTCTTTACATCGAGGTGTTGGACAAAGGTTGTTAGATAAGAAGTTCGATCGACCCACCGTGCGTTGTATGGAGATAGTCATATTTGTAATGTTATGGAGATATGTACTTAGGTTTATACGTTGAGTATCTATTATTATATTGTTGTTAAAATAAAGTTATTTTGCGCTATTTGAGTGTTGTGAGTTACTTTCTTGTGGTTAGCACACTATAGTTACTGACTTTTATTTCGGAGAATGTTATTGATGGTAATTCGGACAAGATACGCGATTCGAAATTAAATAAAACCACTTTCATCTGGTATGAAGGCGTTTGTTATTAACTTCTTTTAAAACTGCTGGTTAATTTTCGAAATATAAACCGCGAGTAACTTAACTATAATTAGTAAGATTTTTTTATTTAAAAATTAAACCAAAGGGCTTACTTTAAGTTTGACAGCGCAGTGTATCATAAGAGTATTTAAAAGCATTTGCGTTTTGGAACTGTTGAACCCAATAAATAATATCCCCACGGTTTCAATATAAAAGGCCAATTTAAAATGCTTTGAAGTGTCAAAAGGATGCCAATTCATAAGAAGGTGTGTCGGTTCTTCTTCAGGATGTGTCCTTTTGTACTGATAATATAAAACTTCCACTGAAACAGAGAACAGAAGATACTGTTTATTCCTTATATTAGTAAAACAAAATATTTTAAAAAGTTATATCCAAAAGTTTTAAACAAAGCATTTCATAATTGAAAATGTTGGTTAGTATTTGAACAGTGTAATTGTGCTTTGCAATGTTTTTGCTAATTTAATTCATGAATGTTGCAACATAAAGGATGACCAATGGACCTTAGATGCTTGGATCAGTAATAAAATTATAAACATTAGAAAATAAAAATACATTAATATACTTGCCTTGCACACAGTAAAAAACCATTTCGCTAAATGTCAAAAATTGTATAGAACAATTTAGAAGTTTACAATAGTTGAAATATGGCTTTACCACCGTGGTGTATTTTTTAGAAATATTTTCTGTTTTCATCCCTTCTTCAATTAAATTTGACATCTGCCATTTATAGCAAAGATGGGTCTTGATACTGATAAGTAACAGAATAACAGAAAATGCTAAAAGTTCCACTGCTAAAATAAAATGAAGTCTATTAATTAGTATAAAATTGAAGGAGGTAATCTCTAAATCTTCGTTCAGAAAATGTTGGTTTTTAATAAATTTATATATAGGGGGGTGTCAGTTCGAATAGTACCCACCTATTACAGTTTGGACAGTAAATAAAAAAACACGTATAAAACGTCAAATCTAATTTTTGACTTCCTCAGAATAGCCTCTTAGCAGGAGTGCGTTTAAGACCTAAAATTCTATAAAGGAATGGAGTTTAGTGAGACATTATTTAGATTAGAAATGTTTGACATTTTTCTTCGAGAAGAGTATCCAGGAGTGGGAATTGTTTATTGGACCCCAAATTTCCAGGACGAGCCACTAAGAAATTATTTTGCAATTTTATTTTCCAAATGGTTTTCGTTTGGCACTGTATTATGTGAACGGTTGATCCTAGGCAAATCAAGTAAATACGTAAAGACACTTCTTGATTTCTTCTAGAAATTGGTGTAAAAATCATCTCTATCGGGCCTAGGGGTCAATTTTCAGAAATGTTTGAATTGTAGCGTACACGAATTCTGTTTGCATTCTTTGGGCCTTCGTAAAGTCATATGGGCACCTCCGGGGATCAAAGCGATTACCTTTACAAAAAAAATCCATCTAGATTTACTTTTTTTTCTAACCGAAGTCGAAAAATTGGGTAAAATCTAGTTTCGATTAAAAATGCATTATTTTTCTATATTTACAATTTTTTCAAGTTGTAGCTATGTAGCTTTAACTGACGTTTTATAATAAACAGTTTGACAGGGTAGCGATATTTTTAACCTGAAATTTCTTCAAAATTTGCAAATATCTGTTGATCTATCTATCTTAAATGCTTTGAGGAGTGTTGAAAATGGATATACATCCCGAAAGGTATAGAATATCACGAATCAATTCGTTTTAAATTTGCACCAAAAATAGACTGGGTAAAAGTCTCGTGGGAATTAGATTTTGTGAGCCTTGTGCGTTTACTTTGATATTTTTAAGGGATATAATAACGTAAAAATCGTATTTTGAGAAGGCACAAATCTATAACAGTACAATTGAAAACAGATATAGTTAAAAAATATAGAATTCACTAACGTAGATTCTAGGTTCTGTTTTTTGTATAACCCGAGTGAATAAAACCAGATGGGATGACCATTTTAGATCCCCTTTACAAAACTTCAAGGTTGAAAGCAACATGGGATAATTATTTAATGGATTTTAGTTAATATTTATTTTTTTTTCTGATGGATAAATGCTTTCATAAGCTATAACATCTCGTTAGTTCTTTATTTAGTTGATATTTGCAAAAATTCCATTCTTGGGTGTAAAAATGTGGACTTATAATCGCCATTTTGTTTCAGGCTTTTTCCTTTTCTCCTTTTTCATCCTAAAATTTAACATGGAAATTTCTTTTCAAAATTTTAAAAAATCCATTCATACCAACAAATTTCAAGTAGTTCCTGGGCGAAAGAAAATTTAATGTTTGTTGCTGTTGCTTATTGACAAATATTTTCAACTCCTGGAGTATGAAAGTTCCTTGCCTTAGTACCGTGTGTCAGTCGTTGTCAGTCTTCTGAACAAGTGGTGAGTGGCTGGTTCCAGGATATTACAGTTCCTGATTTAGGCTTGGGTAGTTTACAGGATATGATGTGATGCCGTAACAAGGACAATTCCAGATTTGAGTTGTGAAAAGATAAGTAATTTGAATTTTTTTATATTTTCGCTTTTGTGAATTGGTGTAGTGGCCATGCATTAGGAATTACATAACGAGTAAAAAATCTTATAATTACCAAAACCTCTCTTCCCTCTACATCTAATTAATAGGTACTTATTTACAAATTCCGGTAAATTGCATTTTTTCCAAATTAGTGTATTCCTATTATATATTAGTATTTTATAAATCAATATTTAAGTATATTTTCCTAATTAAGTAAAACATCAAATTTCATATATAAAATGTACCGAATTTACACGAAACATATTGTTTGGCATTGGTAATGGTAATTGTAACTTTATTACTAATAACTTGTCAACATTTTGTATATTAGATTTTCTCTATTCCCTATTAATATTAATGTGTTTTGTCTACCAAAATTATATAAATTCTACATTTAATTTGCTTCATTCCAGCTGAATATGACCATTGGTAGTAAATTAAATATCAAAAAAAATATCAAATTTGACATGAAATATTTGTTGGAATCGTGGGATTGAATTTTTGATTTACTGATTTAAATTTTCATCAAACTGATTTAAGGTCAGCTGCTTAAACACTAACTTATATTAACCACCAAACATAACCGAGTTGCATTGTTCGTACCATACGAAGGGACTTCATTTTTTCAATTAAATTTCAACAAACTGATTAAAGATCAGCTGCTTTAAAAGCTAAGGTTTAGCTACCAATTAACTGATTAACTCTTCTAATATTTTTTTTTCTGTTAGCTTGAATCATTTGATTATTTTGCATACCTAATTTTTTTTGAAGAAAAGTGTTTTCCAATCTTACATTATTAGATGCTTGATGATTATGCAATAGCATTCTATCTGAATTTTATATCTTGAGTGCAAAATCCTTTTTATTATTTTAAATAACATATCCTTCTTATAAGAGAAATTAAATTATTTTGATTTCAGTTATCATATATTGTAAATCTTGTTATTGCACACTTAAATAAACTAATTAATTAAAGTCTTGTAAGATTTATGTGTGAATAAAAAAAACACCTGGAAGAATAATTGTAGTTCGAGGGCTGAATAAATTAGTACTAATGAAATATTTCGTTTTTATTTGTTTAATTTAGGATATACTTACAACATATTGCCTAAAGCTAATCATTTTCTAAGAATTGAGGTATTTTATTACCTAAATTTGTCTATTTGTTTTAGCCTGGGTTTTACCTTTTATAATTTATTCTTCTTTTTCTCTCTTCGGGGTTCTATAGCTCTGGCGCCCATAGTCAAATTATAAAATATCTTTAAACACTTCTGCAAATCTCAATTAGCCGGAGTATTATTAAAATTAAAACCTATCCGAATGATCTAATTAAAAAATCAGCTAGCCTAGTCGAACTCATAAATGTATAATGGTTATATTTGGTGAACTAAAGAGTCATTAAATAACAGTAAAATATAATAAATACCAAAAAAAAGTGTAGCCCTTGGGAATAAAAGCAGTCCCTAAACATACAAATATTTTTAATATGTATAACGCTTAGCTTTTATAAAAAACGGTAAAAGTGGACAAACTTATTTTCTTTTTTGCATAAAAAACCAATTTTCTTGTGTATAATAATGGCACTCTAAGGAGATGAAACAACACCATAAACAATCACTCACTGGCTTTTCAACATCTGGCTTTAAATGAAATTGCAAGTATTTCGAAACGCTTGGTTATTTCTGTGAAGATTTGCATTTGAACATTTTAATCCAACGTATATCCTGAATTTTATCAAATTTCGTACAAAAAAAATGTTAAATTCAGATCTGTTTCTATAATAAGATCTATAAAGTATATCTTTTTACTGATTGCATTTCTTTCAGCAATGTCTTGTATACTATTCCTATTCCTTAGACGAGTTATTATTATAATTTTCATTATTCGTTCAGTCTGGTCATAATTTTGGCTAAAAACTATTGGGGCTGTTTTCTAATCGAGCCTTGATGTCTGCGATTTTTTTTCGCAAGTACTTTTTGACGGATCAATAGAGGGGGTTGAGATCTATCAATCACGTAAAGCATGGCCTACTGCGTCACTTCGTTAAGGCTCTAATAGCAAAAGACTATCTCAGGAACGGGACGGCCGATCGGCATCGAATTTTTTTTAAGTTTTACTAACATCTTGCATCAGTTTTGACAAATGACGGTTTACAGGTGATTTTTTATATTGACTGGTGACCTTGCCAAATGGCATGTGACACGTGTACGAAAAAGGTCTGACGTCTGAGATATAAAAATAAGAACCTCTACCCATTGGCGGTTCCCCAAAAGCACTCCGAGCAGCGAAGTTTCGTTTCTGAATTATGCATCATAAAATTGTTCAGTTCTACTTTTCACTATTTTCACCCTTGTTTTTCCTAAAACTTTTTGGTAAATAAATTAAAACAATAGCATTGTCTAATTAACCTAAATTAATTTGGTGTATTATGTTAAAAACTTGCTTAAATACACCAGGAAAAGACGTAATAATTATTTACAAAATATTTAATGATTTTATTTTGGTATATTGGTTGACCTGTTCCTTTAAAACAATTGCTCGAAAAATTTAAATTACACTTCACTTTCAAATGTTGAGAAACATTTGAAAAATGTTCAATCGATTTTATCTTGGCATCTTTTTTAATTTCCGTGGTTAAAAGAATATTTTAAGTCCTTTATGTCTTTTAGGTAAAGCTAATTAAAGTTGATGTTGTAGTCTTAAAACAGGAATCAGTTTGCGTTGTTTCAATATATATATATATATATATATATATATATATATATATATATATATACATATATATATATATATAGTATATATAATTAAATTAATTATTTACTACTAAGTTAATAATATATAATTAAATAAAAAAATAGTCAGACCTCAGTTTAGTGAAACAGTTGCAGTCAGCAGTGGCTGAAGTGTAGATATAAACCGTGAGGGACTGCCCGGAGCGCTTTTGGGGAACCGCCATTAGGTGGAGGTTCTTATTTCTATATCTCAGACCACATACATTTTCCGTACACGTGGGTATTATTTAGGTATGCGCAAGCGTTATATAATCACGTGTCACATGCCATCTGACAAGGTCACCTGTCAATATCAAAAATCACTTCTAAACCGCCATTTGTCAAAACTGTCATATTTGGAACAGAACTGATGCAAAATGTTGTTAAAACTCCTGAGATATAGTCTTTTGCCATTAGAGCCCTAACGAAGTGACGTAGCAGGCCATGCTTTAGGTCAGTGATAGATCTCAACACTCTCTATTAATCCGATTAGGAAACAACCCCAATAGTGTTTATATATATATATATATATATATATATATATATATATATATATATATATATATATATATATATATATATATATATATATATATATATATATATATATATATATATATATATATATATATATATATATATATATATATATATATATATATATATATATATATATATATATATATATATATATATATATATATATATATATATATATATATATATATATATATATATATATATATATATATATATATATATATATATATATATATATATTGTGTTTCTTGAACCGTTACAAAAGTGGAAAATTCTTGGGTGTAGGTTCGAATTAAATACCAAATTTTAATTTTTAATTTATTTGACGTTTCGCTCTGTAATTTAGGGCATCTTCAGAAAAATGATTTGATGCTGTGAAACTTATGCCTGACACGATAAAACCTAACCTTTCAAAATATTTGTTTATCAAAGATCACATGAAAAAACAATCATTACATAAAAGACTCTTTTACCTTTAAGGAATTCATTGATTCAGTAAAATTACCACCAAACTCCAAACTTATATTTTTAGATGTAATTTCTTTATATACTAATATACCTAATGAGCTACAGCTACAGCGATAAAAGAAACATGGAATGAGCTAAAAGAATTTACAACTTTAACTTACAAAGATTTTATAGAAGCGTTAAATATCGTAACCCTAAATAACTACTTCCGATATAAAAATAAATTTTACCAACAATTAGACGGTTGCGCCGTGGGCTCAACAATTTCTTTCACAGTGGCACAAATAGTAATTGAGTTTCTAGAAGAAAGAGTTTTCGAAAAATTGGATTTTAATATTACTTTTTTTAAAAGGTACGTTGACGATTGTTTGGCTTTAATTCCAGAAAATAAAATCGACAATGTATTACTAGCTTTTAACAGTTTCCATCCTAAACTTCAATTCACATTTGAAGTAGAAGAAAATAACCAAATAAATTTTTTAGATTTAACCATAATCACTCAAACTAACAATAATTTAAAAACCCATCCCAATAACCAAAAAAGAAGTGTCGTAATTGGTCTAACTGATCGTGCTATAGCCCTCACGTCACCTGAATATCGCCCAGAAACTCTCCAAAAATTAATAAATACCTTAAAATCTAATAATTTTCCAGAAAGGTTTATCCAAAAAATAATTAAACAAAGAACCCACAAATGTTATAACCAAGCTAATCAATTAAAACAAGACAACATTAAAAAAAATATGTAGCAATACCTTATACAAATCAGTTATCAGAAAAAATAAAGTACATTTTAGGAAAACATAATATAACTGCATGTCACAAAGCACACAACTTAATTGGTTCTTTGTTTACTACACTAAAAAGTAAAGTACCAAAAAATAAAAAATCTAATCTAATCTACTCAGTACCTTGTTTAAACTGTCCAGCAAAATACATAGACATGAGCACTCAACTATTAGAGAATAGGTTGAAGGGACACAAGTATACAAAAAATGCATCGACAGCCTTACACAAACACGAAAAAACAGAAAAACATGAATTTGATTACGCCAGTACCAAAATATTAGATACTGATAATAAATATCATAAACTTATTATAAAAGAAATGCTTCATATAAAAAAGGAAAAATACGCTGTCAATTACAAGCAAGACTTAAAAAATCTAAGTTAATTTTACCATAATTTAATACATGCATTATAACAAAAATATAAATAATTTCTCCATCACCTATATTTATTAATTTACAATAGATTTTAATCGTTATCTCGAATTACTGATTCTACCTAAGCCTTATAAAAAGAGGGAAAAAAATATATTCCTCAAGTTTGATTTTTAAACGGATTAGCAACCGACAAATAAACAATAAACATTTTTCGAGGTGTGTACCAATTTCTGTTCCTGTTTTTGTCCCATTTTCATTTAAATTTTAAAATGTATTTTCCCTTTTTATTCTAAGATCAACGATATTTTAAATGTAAGGTTTATATCAGTGTTAACAATTTGTAAAATTTTAAAATTATTTTAGGTTTACCATGTAAATCAAAATCAAATATAGAATAGAGACTGAGGTGTTGGTGACTGCGACGCTTCCTTTTATACCCCCACTCGAGGGGAAGTTTATATCTGCGCAGATGGTGCTGTTGTTGTTACGCTAATTGTGCTTGAGTTTTTGCGATTTCAGATTTGTCGACTATTGTCTTCCATACTGTTGGTAGTTTTAATGATTCGTCCCTTTTATTCAAATCACCTTGTTTTTCAATTTCTTTGGCTTCTCGGATTATTCTGGTCTTATAATGTTCTATATTGGCAATCTTCCTACACCCATCGAAATTTTTTTTATGGCCGGTTTCCTGATGATGTAGGAATAAAGCTGAGGTTGTTTGTTTATTTCTGATGCTGGATGGAAAAATACAATCCGTGAAGGAGTAAAAATCAACACTATACACCTCTACGGGGAGGAGATTTTCAAGACAATCAAGACGTATGAGAAACTGAGAGGTAAGAAAACTAATGTTTTATGTGATCTAACCTTTCAAATTAAGTGTCGTGACAGCGATTTACTTCATACTTTTACACGGTTGTCTTTTCATACTAAAACTAGAAAAACTAACACCATACTTCAAAATGCTAGTAACGCGTTATTAAAAGAACAGATTCATCAAACTAGAAAACAACTAGCCGAGACAGAGAAAGAACTTTTAAAGTTACACTTTAAACTAAGTAACATCATTCACCCTTTATTGTGGAATCGCATAGAAACTTTGGCTTTTTGGCGAACAGAATCAAATAAGAATATTAAGACAGACGAAAAAGTATGACAATCTAAGAAAGTCGAGTCAGCCACAAGGATCATCAGTAGACGTCGAGAAATTAGTACATAATATATCATCCTACAGTCTCTCAGAAAGTGACAAATCCGTACTGAGTAAAGGTTTTAATTTTGCGATATCTCCTAAGTTAATCCCTAAAGAAGAAATAATAGCTGGAGTGGAAGCTGTCCCTGATTCCTCTGAAGAAACAAAAGCAGAGGAGATTCGACAAGAGGTGGCAAGAATTTTAAGATCAAGCAAAACACCAAAACAGAACCTAAATGCCACTGAACAAAGGGCCCTAATACACCTTCGAAAAAATAAAGACATCACAATCCTTCCAGCAGATAAAGGAAACGCAACTGTGGTTATGTATACTCAAGATTACGTACAAAAAATGCAGGATATCCTACAAGACAAGTGTTATAGGCCTGTTCCAAGGGACCCGACAACGTACCTAGAAAAAACAACTAAAAATAAAATAAAAAGTTCACTAATAAACCCCGAAATTCAACAAGAAATCATACCACGGGAAAAGTCGAGCAGATGTACTAAACTCTATAGTTTACCAAAAATACACAAACCAGGGGCGTCCATCAGACCTATTGTTAGTGCTGTTAATTCACCGCTACAAAAACTGAAGAAATACCTTACTGAAATTATGCAACCAAGAAAATTCAACGCCAGTTTGACTATATACGATGAAAAGTTAAGGCAGTAGGAAATTAACCCAAAGAGTAAAGAAGCGTCATCTATGGGTATACGTGTAAGGCTTTTTATTTGAACCTCTAGTAATAATGTAAAAGTTAAAAACACAAACGCGATATGCGAAGGCTTTCAATTTTCTGTTTGCCGTGCGATACCAACTATTGTTGGCGTTAATATATAATATATAACTACGTTTTAATTAAACTTCCTATTAATTTATCTACGGACGATATTTACTTTTTTGTTATATATATATATATATATATATATATATATATATAAACATATATATATATATATATATATATATATATATATATATATATATATATATATATATATATATATATATATAGATAAATATATATATATATATATATATATATAAATATATATATAGATAAATATATATATATATATATATATATATATATATATATATATATATATATATATATATATATATATATATATATATATATATATATATAATATATATATAAATATATATATATATATATATATATATATATATATATATATATATATATATATATATATATATATAAACAAAAAAGTAAATAACGTCCGTAGATAAATTAATAGGAAGTTTAATTGAAACGTAGTTATATATTATATATTAACGCCAACAATAGTTGGTATCGCACGGCAAACAGAAAATTGAAAGCCTTCGCATATCGCGCTTGTGTTTTTAACTTTTACATTACTACTAGAGGTTCAAATAAAAAGCCTCACACGTATACCCATAGATGACGCTTCTTTACTCTTTGGGTTAATTTCCTACTGCCTTAACTTTTCATCGTATATAGTCAAACTGGCGTTGGATATTTCTCACCATCTCTACCATATGGCTGCATTGGCCTGATGATCCCCAAACAGTTTTGCTGACGTTTCGCTAAAATCACATTTGTATATTCCGTGGTTTTCCAGTTTGATTTTATCTTTTGGGTTTCCAAGTAGTTTACCTATAGTTGTTTGTGGCTTGCGTATTGTTTGTATGTTGTGTTTCTTAAGAATTCTTCCGGTTCTGTCTGTGGTGCCTTTTACATATATATGCTAAGACTACTCTTTGCTTTCCCGGTTCATAATTTTCGTTGTTCGATGTAGTTCGATTTGTGTAGCCATTTTTCTTTAAAGCGCTAGATATTACCTTAAGTTCGTTTTGTCTCGTCCGTGTTTCAGTTAATCGCACGGATCTGGATATTAGGGCATTTGCCACAGTTTGAATTTGTTCAGAGTGATGATGTGATTTTGTATTCTAATATCTGTCTGTATGTGTTGGTTTTCTATACACGGTGTACAACATCTAAAAATGGTAGTTTGTTGTTTTCCTCTCACTCTAGAGTAAATTGTATTCTGGGGTGGATTGAATTTACGTGAGTCAGAAATTTTTCGAGCTCTGCATGACCATGTTGCCATATTAATGAATATGTCATCCACATAACGAATCCATAATTTGGGCTTTAAACTTGCATTCTCAAGAACTTCTTTCTCGAAGTATATCATAAATAAATTCGCGACTACTGGTGATCCATTTGTTTATACATTTGCCCGTCGAATGAAAAATAAGTATTTTTGAAGCAATGCTCCGAGAGTTGTATTATATGTACCTGGAAATCCTCGTTCATAGCAATCTTGTGAATACTGGGATATAACGATTTGACATCTAGGCTTGCTATGATATCGTTTTTTTCAAGGACGATATCTCGTATAATTCGAGTGAAATGCTCCGAGTTTTTTACAAATGAATAAGCTTTTTCTACAGTTGGTTGCATAATTTCAGTAAGGTATTTCTTCAGTTTTTGTAGCGGTGAATTAACAGCACTAACAATAGGTCTGATGGACGGTTTGTGTATTTTTGGTAAACTATAGAGTTTAGTACATCTGCTCGACTTTTCCCGTGGTATGATTTTTTGTTGAATTTCGGGGTTTATTAGTGAACTTTTTATTTTATTTTTAGTTGTTTTTTCTAGGTACGTTGTCGGGTCCCTTGGAACAGGCCTATAACACTTGTCTTGTAGGATATCCTGCATTTTTTGTACGTAATCTTGAGTATACATAACCACAGTTGCGTTTCCTTTATCTGCTGGAAGGATTGTGATGTCTTTATTTTTTCGAAGGTGTATTAGGGCTCTTTGTTCAGTGGCATTTAGGTTCTGTTTTGGTGTTTTGCTTGATCTTAAAATTCTTGCCACCTCTTGTCGAATCTCCTCTGCTTTTGTTTCTTCAGAGGAATCAAGGACAGCTTCCACTCCAGCTATTATTTCTTCTTTAGGGATTAACTTAGGAGATATCGCAAAATTAAAACCTTTACTCAGTACGGATTTGTCACTTTCTGAGAGACTGTAGGATGATATATTATGTACTAATTTCTCGACGTCTACTGATGATCCTTGTGGCTGACTCGACTTTCTTAGATTGTCATACTTTTTCGTCTGTCTTAATATTTTTATTTGATTCTGTTCGCCAAAAAGCCAAAGTTTCTATGCGATTCCACAATAAAGGGTGAATGATGTTACTTAGTTTAAGGTGTAACTTTAAAAGTTCTTTCTCTGTCTCGGCTAGTTGTTTTCTAGTTTGATGAATCTGTTCTTTTAATAACGCCTTACTAGCATTTTGAAGTATGGTGTTAGTTTTTCTAGTTTTAGTATGAAAAGACAACCGTGTAAAAGTATGAAGTAAATCGCTGGCACGACACTTAATTTGAAAGGTTAGATCACATAAAACATTAGTTTTCTTACCTCTCAGTTTCTCATACGTCTTGATTGTCTTGAAAATCTCCTCCCCGTAGAGGTGTATAGTGTTGATTTTTACTCCTTCACGGATTGTATTTTTCCATCCAGCATCAGAAATAAACAAACAACCTCAGCTTTATTCCTACATCATCAGGAAACCGGCCATAAAAAAAATTTCGATGGGTGTAGGAAGATTGCCAATATAGAACATTATAAGACCAGAATAATCCGAGAAGCCAAAGAAATTGAAAAACAAGGTGATTTGAATAAAAGGGACGAATCATTAAAACTACCAACAGTATGGAAGACAATAGTCGACAAATCTGAAATCGCAAAAACTCAAGCACAATTAGCGTAACAACAACAGCACCATCTGCGCAGATATAAACTTCCCCTCGAGTGGGGGTATAAAAGGAAGCGTCGCAGTCACCAACACCTCAGTTTCTATTCTATATTTGATTTTGATTTACATGGTAAACCTAAAATAATTTTAAAATTTTACAAATTGTTAACACTGATATAAACCTTGCATTTAAAATATCGTAGATCTTAGAATAAAAAGGGAAAATTCATTTTAAAATTTAAATGAAAATGGGACAAAAACAGGAACAGAAATTGGTACACACCTCGGAAAATGTTTATTGTTTATTTGTCGGTTGCTAATCCGTTTAAAAATCAAACTTGAGGAATATATTTTTTTCCCTCTTTTTATAAGGCTTAGGTAGAATCAGTAATTCGAGATAACGATTAAAATCTATTGTAAATTAATAAATATAGGTGATGGAGAAATTATTTATATTTTTGTTATAATGCATGTATTAAATTATGGTAAATTTAACTTAGATTTTTTACGTCTTGCTTGTCATTGACAGCGTATTTTTCCTTTTTTATATGAAGCATTTCTTTTATAATAAGTTTATGATATTTATTATCAGTATCTAATATTTTGGTACTGGCGTAATCAAATTCATGTTTTTCTGTTTTTTCGTGTTTGTGTAAGGCTGTCGATGCATTTTTTGTATACTTGTGTCCCTTCAACCTATTCTCTAATAGTTGAGTGCTCATGTCTATGTATTTTGCTGGACAGTTTAAACAAGGTACTGAGTAGATTAGATTAGATTTTTTATTTTTTGGTACTTTACTTTTTAGTGTAGTAAACAAAGAACCAATTAAGTTGTGTGCTTTGTGACATGCAGTTATATTATGTTTTCCTAAAATGTACTTTATTTTTTCTGATAACTGATTTGTATAAGGTATTGCTACATATTTTTTTTAATGTTGTCTTGTTTTAATTGATTAGCTTGGTTATAACATTTGTGGGTTCTTTGTTTAATTATTTTTTGGATAAACCTTTCTGGAAAATTATTAGATTTTAAGGTATTTATTACTTTTTGGAGAGTTTCTGGGCGATATTCAGGTGACGTGAGGGCTATAGCACGATCAGTTAGACCAATTACGACACTTCTTTTTTGGTTATTGGGATGGGTTTTTAAATTATTGGTAGTTTGAGTGATTATGGTTAAATCTAAAAAATTTATTTGGTTATTTTCTTCTACTTCAAATGTGAATTGAAGTTTAGGATGGAAACTGTTAAAAGCTAGTAATACATTGTCGATTTTATTTTCTGGAATTAAAGCCAAACAATCGTCAACGTACCTTTTAAAAAAAGTAATATTAAAATCCAATTTCTCGAAAACTCTTTCTTCTAGAAACTCAATTACTATTTGTGCCACTGTGAAAGAAATTGTTGAGCCCACGGCGCAACCGTCTAATTGTTGGTAAAATTTATTTTTATATCGGAAGTAGTTATTTAGGGTTACGATATTTAACGCTTCTATAAAATCTTTGTAAGTTAAAGTTGTAAATTCTTTTAGTTCATTCCATGTTTCTTTTATCGCTGTAGCTACAAGCTCATTAGGTATATTAGTATATAAAGAAATTACATCTAAAAATATAAGTTTGGAGTTTGGTGGTAATTTTACTGAATCAATGAATTCCTTAAAGGTAAAAGAGTCTTTTATGTAATGATTGTTTTTTCATGTGATCTTTGATAAACAAATATTTTGAAAGGTTAGGTTTTATCGTGTCAGGCATAAGTTTCACAGCATCAAATCATTTTTCTGAAGATGCCCTAAATTACAGGGCGAAACGTCAAATAAATGAAAAATTAAAATTTGGTATTTAATTCGAACCAACACCCAAGAATTTTCCACTTTTGTAACGGTTCAAGAAAACACAATATATTATATATATATATATATATATATATATATATATATATATATATATATATATATATATATATATGTATATATATATATATATATATATATATATGTATATATATATATATATATATATATATATATATATATATATATATATATATATATATATATATATATATATATATATATATATATATATATATATATATATATATATATATATATATATATATATATATATATATATATATATATATGGCTAAACACTATTGGGGTTGTTTCCTAATCGGATTAATAGAGAGTGTTGAGATCTATCACTGACCTAAAGCATGGCCTGCTACGTCACTTCGTTAGGGCTCTAATGGCAAAAGACTATATCTCAGGAGTTTTAACAACATTTTGCATCAGTTCTGTTCCAAATATGACAGTTTTGACAAATGGCGGTTTAGAAGTGATTTTTGATATTGACAGGTGACCTTGTCAGATGGCATGTGACACGTGATTATATAACGCTTGCGCATACCTAAATAATACCCACGTGAACGGAAAATGTATGTGGTCTGAGATATAAAAATAAGAACCTCCACCTAATGGCGGTTCCCCAAAAGCGCTCCGGGCAGCCCCTCACGGTTTATATCTACACTTCCAGCGACTGCTGACTGCAACTGTTTCACTAAACTGAGGTCTGACTATTTTTTTATTTAATTATATATTATTAACTTAGTAGTAAATAATTAATTTAATTATATATACTAATTAATTAGCTGTTAGGGTAGAATTTTCAGATATTATTTATTTCTTGTAACGACACCATTATCGCGACAAATTATGCGACGTGTGTACTCGCTGCGTTGCACAACCATGTGGTCTAACCACTTTCTCACGTTTTTTGTACTATACATAGTTGTATAACGCGGCGTTTCAGCACGTTGCATAAGTTGTCGCGATAATAAAGTCGTTACAAGATTGCTGTTAAGGTCACAGAGAAAAATTAAAACTACTTCTTAAATTGCCGATGTTTCGGTATATTTCTTACCTTCTTCAGGGCTCTTTAAGTTACGTTTTCGTTGTCCCAGATAAAACATAGATGTTCACAGAACATGGTAAAATGGAGGTCATACAACAGAGCAAGACATTCAGGGCACGAATAAGCATAAGATAACATGCATGTACATATAACTAAAATACCTAAAGGTAATTGCCCGAGTGATACCAAAATCGATAGTAAAATGTATCGTATATGTATTTATGCTTGTTCGTGCTCTATATGTCTTGCGGTGTTGTATCATTCCCATTTCACCATGTTCGGTGAACATCTATGTTTTATCTGGGTCAAAAAAGAAAAATTTACAGAAACGTCGGCAATTTAGAAGTGGTTTTCATTTCTCTCCTCGTTCCAAATTACATTCATGTTAAGGCTGACAATTTGTTTGCTACATAATTTGTATATACCAAGTGACCATGGACTAATGTACGCCCCCTTTTTTTCATTTGTTTCTTAAAGTATTAATTCCAGTTTTTTTATGGGACAAAATTTGTTAAATTTTAATCCAAATTTCACATTTTTGCCTACTTCCAATTTATGCATTTTTTTTAAACGAAAACCCTGAATTCTTAATTACATTTCAATAACTCTTTAAATTGTATAAATGTCAGTTTTTAGATTTTTAAAATCAGACAAAAAATTGCGGAGCTACACGCATTTGCTTTATTTTGCTTAGTTGGCCATGCCACAAATATTCATGCGATAGTAAACTTCTCATTTAGGTTTAGTATACAGCGTAACTAAGTAAATTTTTTAGGTGAGTAATAGATGTTAAACCGTATTTATCGATCTGTGAAAAAATATTCGCGAAATGATGTAAGATCGCGCCGTAGGATGGAAAAAACCAAAATTCGGAGGCATGAGTACTTGATTAGGATTCAAATCCGGTAGTATCCTAATACCTTGTCCTTGCTAGTGGGTGCTGATTTATGTACAGCCATTACAAAACTCTTGCGGGCTATAATTTCCTCCAGTTTTCAAATTAACATATATTTGAAACATCAGGATAATTCTTATCAATATAAGTAGCCGGCAAAGTTTGTGTATAGGTAATTAAAACTTGTCATCCCCAAGTTCAAGTCGAACTAATGGAAATATTGTCGAAAATTAGAACCTTTATACTGCTTATATGTATATAATTTAATAAGAAACAGTTTATAGAGTAGAATCCCATTGGCAAAATATACAAAATCTTTTAAAAGAATATTACAATTAAACGGCGACTAAATGAACATAATAATTTAAATATTCATGTAAAACAGCTTTGGAAAAACATAACCAAAGTTCGTAAAATACACGCTAATTGACAACCCTCATTTTATATAAGCCCAAGAGTAAAAATGATGTTTTACCAGAATTTTTATACCGAAAAATAAAATTACGAGAGCAGTAGGTATAAAATAATCGATAGCCTCTTTCAGAATATTGAAGTGCTAAAATTTCTCCAATTAACAATAATAATTATAATAATTTTATTTCTTCGATTTAACTAGTGTACATACAAAATACATAAGTAATTGGAGACAATTTTTTGAGACCAAAGCATAGCATTTTTATACGCCATCTCAGTAGTAGTGAATGAGCATCGTTCTTTACAACAACAATATTGGTATCATTGGCATGACAGAACTGTTACACCTGATGAAGTTTGCTTCAAATGAGAAATTAAATCGTTAGAATAAATTAGGTAGAGCAATGGTCCAAGAACCGAGCCATGTAGCACTCCTTGCTCTATTAGTAAAGAATTCACGGAGTACGGTTCTGTGTTTCTAAAAAGATTGTTTATTAAGTGCTCCTAGACTAATTTGGTAATTTCTTGGTTTACACTGATAATTAATACAATTGCTACCGTAAAGTGTTTTCTGCCAGCCGTCAGGACACATATTTAGTAATTCCTCTGAGTACAACAATAAACTTACTATTCGTTTTTAATATAATCTGAATCAAATCAGCACGACATTTAGGTAGACAGACAGTAGCAAAAAATCATTTAGTACATCTTATTGCACGCAGTACAATTATACGAACTGTACAGAGTCGTACTGCGAGTTGTTGCTTTCTGGCATGGGTGAACCCACAAACCAAGAAATACTTGATCTTCTAAAAATTAGTCTTGCAAAGACAGAGGAAGCTAATGAGGAGAACAGAAAGAATTACAATGATATCAAGAATGAATTGCATACTCTAAAATCAACTATAATAGCTGATATTGACTCCATCAAAGAAGACAATCTGAAATTGAACGAGGAAAATAACCAACTAAAACAGCGACTCCTAACCTGCAAAAATTACAACTAAATATTCTATGAAGTAGAAGAACAAACAAATCTACTTTCGGACTTACAAAATCTCCTTGATTTAATTAATAAGAAATTGCATATTGATTGTCGTTTCGCTGATCTGAGAGACAGTTATCGTATTGGAAAGTCACGTGAGAAGCAAGTTAGACCCCTATTAGTTGAAGTCGTAAACTATAACCTTAAAGTTGACATCCTTAGCAAATCTAAGGAGCTCAAAGGTACAAACATTTACGTCAAAAAAGATTTAATACCTGAGGACTACGAACAGAGTAAGGGACTATAATCCCATCTAAAAAAAGCTCGATCAAATAATTTTGACGCGAATATAAAGAACAATGTCTTGGTTGTGAATGGTGATGAATTTACATACAAGGATTTGATACAGCTCGAAAAATCCGAAAGCCATCTGGCAAGAAATCATATAACGCCAGCATTACCATCATTGACGACGTCGACGCAGCGGTTATACAATCTGTGGTTCTGCAGCCTGTGATTTAAAACCAGGGAGAAGAAGTTAGATTAACTAGTTCCGAATTAAACGGTACAAAGCGCAAATTTAGGGATAATATATCAGCAAACACAAATCCATCAAAGAGAACTTCTCGCTTAAGGACCACGGTTAAAAATGTATATTTCAATTGATGAACTTTTTTTTTCTCTTTCTTTTTTTGTATTAGTACATTATGTAAATTGTAGGTATTGTCATTTTTTATTGTGACTATTTTTATTTTTTTTTGCGTTTTTTTTTGTATAATTTTAATGTGTGAAAAGATTAATCCCATTTTGCTTTTAATTCGCCAATAATAATAGTATTGTAAAGTCGACAAAGTTGCATGGTACTGCTCCATCATTGAATGGTATTTTCTATCGTCCACTCGTTCGTCGCCTTTTTTAAGACTAATTTATTAAATACGATTATATGTATGTATTGATTGTACATCATTCACTATTGAACACTAGGCATTTGTATTCCATACGTATGCATTTGGATTTTTTATTACAACGCAATGTTTAAATATTTTTTGTTGGCATAAATACTTAGTTTAAATATTTTGAACAGGAATTATTATCTTCTTATCAAACATAAATACCTTATTGTATGTATAGGACGATGGCTCTTAAAGTATGTCACGTTAATGCTCGTTCGCTACCAGCAAATTTTAACACATTTAGAGACGTTGTCTGTAACAAGTATGATATTGTCACGATCTCTGAGACCTGGCTACATGCAGGTGTAACAGATGATCTGGTGGCAATGCAGGGATATCGGCTGCATCGTAAAGATAGATCTACGGGCAGAGGAGGTGGCGTTGCGATCTATGTCCGCAACTGCATAGAGTCGAACGTTGTTATTCTTGGTGGCATTGACCATACTGAACAGATATGGATATCAATAAAAACATTTAAAACGCCGGTATGCTGTGGGCTCGTTGTATCGACCTCCGGGCTCTTCTATTGGTGACTTTCTCGGAGAACTGGAGACTGTCCTTGGTATATTGATACCTGAGTTTGAATTCTTGATTAGCGCAGGGGATTTAAACATTGATATGCTAGATTTCGAAAACAAGTCCACAAAAGATTTTTATTCGCTGCTGAGGTCATTCGATCTAGGTCATTTAGTGAAGGAACCAACTCGATATACTTCACACAGTACCAAACTCCTGGAAGTTTTGTTCTGCTCAAATAACATACCTAAAATTATTTCCCAAGTATCCGCTTCTAATGAAATATCTGATCATCATCTTGTATCCTGTTTAATTCCAAGTTTAAATTTCAAAATGACACAATTTTTACATACTTCCCGAAATCTTAATATTATTGACATTAACGAGTCTACCCAGGATTTGAATTTGATGAACTTTTTGCCCGTTTATTACGCCGATGATATTGATTTAAAGATTCCTCGATTCAACTCAATTATACTGAGTCTTTTTCATTATTATGCTCCAATAAAAACCGTTCGTATTTCAAAGAATTCGGCACCCTGGCTAACCAATGCTTTGAAGTTGCTTATGTGCAGACGCGATAAAGGCTTACTTAAATTTAAACAGCACAAGAGACCTGAAAACTGGAATGTCTATAAAGCTTTGAAAAATGAAATCAACCACGCAGTTAAGAGAGAAAAAAGAGCCTATTTTGAATATAAAATCTCTTCTGAGGATGGCAAGGTGTTTTGGAGGGAGTTAAAAAAGCTGAACATAATTACTACAAGACCCAATAATGAACTGCCTGAGCATCTGTCTGATCCACAGAAGATAAATAATTATTTTTTGAGTGCCATTTCCAACCTAAATCCGGATGCAGAGATAATGTATTATCTAGCAAATAACAAGTTAATAGGAAATCAATTTTTATTTGAACCGACAAGTGAACTAGAAATTTATCGCACTCTCCTCTCAATAAAGTCCAACTCCGTTGGACTAGATGGTATAAGCACGAATATGCTTCTTTACTATTGCCCTCGTATTCTTCCAGTGATTGAACACATATTTAATTTTTGCACAGCTCATAGCACGTTTCCGGCGCTTTGGAAGTCAACACACGTTTTTCCTCTAGCTAAAAAAGCTGATCCTAAGGACTCTCAAGACCTGAGACCAATTAGTTTATTATGCGTGCTCTCTAAAGTATTAGAAAAAATTTGAGACCGTCAAATCAGGACATTCGTGGAAGAAAATTCCATACTCCCTGAGTTTCAATCAGGATTTCGCAATAATCACAGCTGTGTTTCGGCATTAACTAAGGTCACAGATGACATCCAGATTGAATCAGATAGTGGCAGACTGACATTATTAGTCCTGCTTGATTACTCGAAAGCGTTTGATCGCATAAATCATAGGTTGATGTTGGCTCTTTTAAACTATTTGGGTTTCTCGAGGGGTTCATCAGATCTTTTACGTTCATATTTACACAACATATCTCAATTGGTTAAGCTGTGTGGAAAAATATCTGAACCCTCCTACATAACTTGTGGGGTACCTCAGGGTTCCATACTCGGCCCTTTGCTCTTCTCTCTGTACACTTCTCAATTCCCTAAAGTTCCGCGATTTTGTAGATATCATATGTATGCCGATGACACGCAGGTCTATTTTTCATTTTCTGAAGACACCTTGACTGAAGCATGCAACAAAGTCAATCAGGATCTGTCATCTCTTTGTTACGTCTCTCGAAAATACTGCTTGACTTTGAATGCCTCTAAGTCGTGCATGTTGCTGTTTGGAGGGTCTGCAGCCCGCCTAAGATGCCTACCCAGCATCAACGTTTCGCTGAATAGAGTGCATCTTTCTCTGAAGGAGAGTTCAAAAATCTGGGTTTGGTTTTGGATTGCAGAATGAGATTTTCGGAACACGTCTCTGCTGTTATCAGAAGAGCGTTTATGAACTTTAAAATGATCTACCTTAACAGGCACTTACTAAATAAGAAATGTCGCCTAATTCTCTGCGAAGCTATGGTTTTCTCCCATTTGAACAATGGCGATGTTGTTTATGGGCCTAACATAATTCAGGCAGACGCCCGGCGACTGCAACTTATTCAGAACGCTTGTATCCGGCTTATTTGTGGTCTTAGAGGGAGAGATCACGTATCATTCTCCCTCAGGAGCTTGGGATGGCTTAATATGGCGGATCGCAGAACATTACACTGTTCAGTCTTTTATTATAAAATTATTTCAAAGAAAAAGCCTACATACCTTTACGACAAATTAAAATTTCGCAGTTCAGTCCATACGATAAATATTCGGCATAAAGACCAACTGACTATTCCAACACATAGAACCGCTCAATTCTGTGGATCATTTAGCTAGAATATTGCTAAAGTATATAACGAAATTCCCGCGAATATCAAAAACCTTTCGCTAATTGTTTTTAAGAAACGTCTCAAGGACTAGTTAAATAATCGTTTGTAGATTTTTATTATGCTTTTCTCGCTATTTGCTGGTATCTGCTATTATATTGTTTCTCCTGCTCTCTTTTACATTCATTGCTTTTTACTGTGTAAATTGTGCATTATTATATTTACATTAGGTTTACACGTATATGCTATATGTAGGTAAAGAGCTTCTAGGGTGTTGTTTTGTACATTTCAGTCTTTATGTCATCACGAGTAAAGATCTTTGCGCAGTCCATCATGTTCCATTTACGTTCCACCTTTGTCAAGTAGTCTTCGTAATTAGCCTTTGGGAGCAACAGGACATCGAATGGATCTTTACATCGTAGATTTGGGTTGAATGGAAGAGCGCTGCTCTCAGTGAAAGCGGTGAGTGCGGACTCTGCCTTTGTTATAGATAGTGGTAACATTTTATATTTTAATATAATATCATTGTAATTATTATATGCTACTCTGTAACAATAAAGCAATAAATAAATAAATAAATAAATATAAAATTACTTTAAGCCCCGTTAACTAGAACATATTGCATACGTCTTTTCAGGTAAGACCTCAACAGCTCCCCTGCCTGTCCTCTAATCAAGAAAATACTGTGGTTAACCATGACATACGCTCGAGAAAAATCCACAAACAGGCTTGACATAAAGATTCTTATTAACAGCATTAACTATTGTCATTTGAAATTCACATGGATCACTTTCAGTACTACGAAATTCCATAAAACCGTGCTGAGAGTCACTCAGTAGGTTATTTTTGTTCATAAATTTTAATAACTGATTTTTTATATTTATTTCAAAACGTTTGGATAAACTAGATAACAGTCTAATCGGTTTATAATTTGAATACTCATTTTTATCCCCCTGTTTATAAAGAGGTATGACAGTGGCCAACTTTATCTATTCCGGAAAAATCGCAAACGCAATAGAGATATTTCTAAGACAAGTTAACACTTTGCACAAAACAAATTTACATTTTTTTAGCAAATTATTGAAATTACTGAAGCATTAGAATTCTTGAGATTAGTGATAAAATCTACAACATCATTTTTACATACAGGTAATAAAAATAGGGTACTGTTACAAGGCATTTCAGAAATCTCGTTTAAATGCATAGCTGGGATTATTATTTAGTTTATCAGTGTTACAATCAATTTCCAAAAATTGTGAGAAATAATCCGATAAGCCCAAATTTACAACGGAAGCAACGGCTTATTCATATTGATTAAAAAAATTATTATTACAAGTGCCGGAACTTGAAGTCATTCTAGTAGGTGATAGAAGAGTGGGTTCTAAATCAAAAAGTTGATATTAAGTTTATGAACATCGACAGCGATGCACTTTGTTCTAAAAATGTACAGTTGAAGTCTCTTTCAATAAATAAAGTACAGTAAGGATAAAACATTTTGAAAGGAAACCACTTAAAAGATTCAGAAAAAGGTTTAAATCTCCACCAGGTGGTCTATATATAAACGCCACTTTTAAGATGAAAGAACTGATCACGTGAATATGTCTGTTTCTACGGCCTTATTGTTTTTTGTTTAGTGTTGCATTTTAACCTGTAGTCGTTTCTATTATTGTAATATTTATGATTTATGTTTAATTTTGACAGGGGACTTTTTCTTCAGTTATTTTATGTCCATTTGTATTTACTTTTGTATTTTTAAATGTCTCTTTCGACACCTAAAACTGTTTTAAAACCCGTTTTAAATGCATTCGTTTGACTTAGCTCCTAATTTACTTTGGCGTTTTTTTCTTATTATATATGTATCAATTTACAGTTTGGTCGTATAGATACATGTATTTATTGATGTATTGAATTGTTGTTTGGAAATATCTATTTAATCATGTAAATATTTTAATGGGTAACTCTCTGTTTGTATCTCTATGTCCACAATAAATAAATAAATAAATTAAGAAAAAAAATTCAAGAATAATACAATCTTAGTAAAATCCAGAATGTGTCATGAACTTTAATACAGGTGCAGGAGACAAAACAGATATGTGGTAAACTTCCATTAAACTTGTAAGAAATATTTTAAAATGTACAATAAAGTATATTTTTAATTTTTTTTTACATGAATGAATGCCCACGCTCTTCATAAAATAAAAACCGACAAAACCGTTCCTATGGCTCAGCTCAAGTTGGATTTATTAAAAAATATTGTGGGAAAATATGTAGTAGAGGACATCATTCGTCAACGTCATTAAGAGGGGAGAATGTAGATTCGCCTTTGCGTCTTATCGCACGACATTTTCCAAATCCGCTTCCTAAAAATGGGCAGCAAACGTACAGAAAATATATTGTGTGCTCTAAATATAAAAAAAGAAAACAGACTTCGTTGTGTTGGGTTTATCAAGGTTTACCTTATCTTTTCTTTTTTTTACGTTATAAGTTATATCTTTGGTTTTTTTTGCGAACAATATGTATTGTTGTAATTCAGTTTCCAGTTTTTGTATCGTTTTCATTTGTTTGCCAATAAATCGTTTGGTGACAAATTGCAATCATATTTTATCTGACCGCAATTACGCTGTAGTCGGAAATATTTAGTATATTTCCCAACTAGTGCGCAAAGTAAATCTACTTAACATGCAAGTAGAAAAAGCTTTAATTTTGTTTTCGGTTACTATGCAAACTGTCAAACATTTGACACCACAACTGATTTCGATGTGTAACGACTACGATAGTTGTTCGCTCGGCCGGAATATACTTCTATATCCGGTACTTTTTATGTAATGCTGGCAAAATTGTGTATTTTTGATGGTTCAAGTGACTTTTAATTACTAATAAAGTGCAGTTTTCCTATTGAATTATCTCATTGAACGCATTGTTGAATCGAGGTGAGAACGAAACCCTTTGTGTTTGTTTTGTTGTTTTTTTCTTTGTCTACGAATCATTAAATCCGTGATGAATTTTTTACCTGTCTAAACTATCATCTTAATCATTTGCTGTCAACTGTCCATACAATACATGGTAATGACGTCTAAGTTGCTTAGTCTGGGCAAAAAACAGTTCTTATGTGCGATAAAGAAATCTCTATTGGAGATCTCTACAAGTTTGTTCAAAACGTAAATACGAATATTTCTAATAAAATTGACGATGTCAAAAGAGTCAAAAGATGTCAACTTGCCTCTAGTGATAGTGAGGTTGTTGTAGTGCAAAAATAAATAGAAGCTGTCAAATCTGAAAACCTTAATCTAAAAAATTGCCTGTTAAGGGCTGAAAGACTATTGAAGAGAAATAACATTTTAATTTTGGCATCTCTGAACAACGTGAAGAATCTTCCTCTGCCACTTTTGAACTGGTTGATAAAATTAAACGTGAAAAACTGAAAATCACCTTCTCTAAATCAGACATTTTGAATTGTTTTCTGCTCGAGCTTGTTTCCCAGTTAAGGAAACAAGAAATATTAAGTAAGCGTACAAATCTGAAGGGCAGTAATATGTTTTTAACGACGACCTTATCTCGGAGGATCGTGTTGATAGATCTTTTTTAGTTAATAAACTCAAGGAACTATACCAGTACTCTGATTTTTGTCATCAAGTCCAACCTACTTCAAGTACAGCTGGGGAGGGTTATTTTCCTCCCCATCGAGATCTGCCTTTAGTGAACCTTCTACCTCCTCTGTTTTCCTATCAGGCAAGAAACAGTCTCAAGTAATTCCTGACAATACCATAGTAGGCAAAGTAGTGGATCCTACATCTTTATCCAACCAGACCGAATGAAGTCGATTCAGTAAAGCGAAGTTTAGAGCGTAAGGATTCCGTTGGCGAAAGAAAGGTAGAACAGTCACCTTCCGAGGGTCTTAGTATTCAAAAGAAGAAAAACACCCAATTTCCTTTTCATCTAAGATCTGACGCCAAAAAGCAACAGACATTTTAAAATTTTATTTATTTCTTTTTTTTTAAATAATCTAACTTATGTTTTTTGATTATATTTAGATACCCGTTGTCTGTATTATTATAGTTATTTTGATACAAACCTTTTTATATCTGATTTGTGATTTTATATTTTAGTATATAATGCGTAAACTTAAGCTTGGCCAGTTGAATAAAGTCTATTCTGAATAAATTCAATGATTTGAGGGATCTTGTTTTGAGCGAAGTTTTCACATTATGAGTCTTAACTGAGACAGGCCTTTAACAGTGACGTTGTTTCTATACCAGGATGTAATTTCTTCAGATCGGATGGGGAAACAAGAGGTGGTGGTGTGGGAATCTATGTCATCACTCACCTGAAGGCCAAAATAGTTGATGTTGACTTTCCCAGTGGTCTACTTGAAGATATTTGCATATCTTTCAATCTTAATAATAAAAATATGCCTTTGGGATTTTTTACCGCCATCCGAGAACCATTCTGAATGTATAGACTTTATCGACAAATTTTATCTAACATGTATGATGAAGTCTTCTGCTTGGGTGATTTTAGTATTAATGTCGTTTACCACGATAACGCTCTTAGCATATGCTTCGAATCGTATGGTTTTTGCGAAATCGTTAAAGAACCTACTTCTATCTCGTTCACTGGCACTGCTACACTTCTCAACTCTGTATCTAACAAGTATCTAACAAAAAATTAATCAAAAACTGTGGGGTTATTAATACGGACTATATCAGTGATCATTCGTGCGTTGTCTGTGAAGTCAAAATAGATACATTTAAATTTAAACAGAAGTTCATTACTTATAGAAAATTTCAATGACAACAATTTTTGCAATGATTTATATAATTCCATTTTCATCAAATTTTAAGAGTATATAATATTGATGATAAAATTAAAAAATTTAATAACTTACTTCTGCATGCCTTTAATAGGCATGCTCCTCTTGTAACTGTACGTGTGAGCAGATCAAAGAACCTATAGCTCTCTGTTGACACCATATTGTATATGAATCGCCGCGATAAGTCTCTGAGATAGTACAAAAAGAACAAAAATATTGAATATTTTAGTATATAAAACTTTACGCAACCGTACTCTAACTTTGATACGAGAAGATAAACAGGACTATATGCAGAGCGTGTGCGATTTAAATGACTCCAAAGCCATTTGGAAGGCTCTCGGAGAGTTTAATACAAAGAAAAAGTCTAATATTGATATACCTTCTAGTGTGGGTAATGCCTCCGAAATTAATATTTTTTTTTGCATCATCCTTTAAGAGGGGGCATGGTTCTGACTTCAATCATTCTATAATAATAATTTGTTTAATAACGCTATCTTTGCTTTCAGCTTATCAAGATATTTCTAAACTCTTAGCAAGTTTTCGAGCTAATGCTTGTGGTATTGATGATATATTTTCAATCATGCTTCAGTATTGCAGCCCATTTCTTGATCCTTGCATTACTCATATAATAAATTCTTGCATTGAAGTTGGTCACTTCCCGAATCATTGGAACACCAGTATTATCATACCTTTGTCTAAGAAGAAAACAGTGGAGTCGCTTTCGGCTCCATTAGCGTTCTTCCAGCACTTTCTAAAGTATTTGAAAAAGCACTTTTTAAAAAAATTAACAATTTGTCAGCAGAAATCCGATATTGCCTTTTTGTCAATCGGGATTTAGGATGAGAGACAGTACTTCTACTGCTTTGACTGGGATACCTGATGATATAACCGGCAATTTAGACGGCAAAAAAGTCACAGCCTTAGTGGCATTGGATTTTTCGAAGGCCTTTGATATTATTAGTCACAGGATATTAATTCCTAAATTAAAATTTTATGGTTTCTCTCTAACCGCTGTTTCTCTTGTGAAATCTTATCTGAGTGACCGGTTTCAGAGAGTATCTTTCAAAAATTGATATTCTTCATATCGGTTTTTATTATTCTTCATTTATACAGCCGACATTTTAAATAATGTTCAGTATTCTTCAGGCCAGGCTTATGCTGACGTTACCCAGGTTTATCTTAGTTTCGAACCAAAAGACGCTTTAACCGCATCAACTCAGTTAAACATAGACCTGGAAGTTATTAGAAGTATCTCGCTACGTCACAATTTAATCCTTAACGCTTCTAAATGTAATGTTGTTGTTCTTTTCCAATAAAATCTCATATAATCTCCTTGACCTCTCTAGAATTGGTGATTGTATTTTGGATCCTCAAAGTAATGTCAATAGCTTGAGGCTGATATTGGATGAGAAACTACAGTTTAGTAATCATATAAGCAGTGTACGTCCTCGTGCGTATCTTGCGTTAAAACTATTATATGCTAACAGATACTGATTTAATATCAAACTTATAAAATGCTTTGAGATTCTCTTGTGCTCTCGCTTTTTAATTATGCCGTAGTAGTATATACTAATTATGTTAGTGTCCTTGATAAAATCGAATACAACGAGTTCAAAACGAACTCGTCTTAGAATGTTGGGGTTAATGTAAAGGACGCTAAGATTCTTGCATCAGTATCGAAAAATTGTAGGAGGGTTGAAGGATCTATTGAAATAATCAAATATCCTGAAAATTACAATAGAGACGCCAACTACGTGCTTCATTATGCATGGAAACCAAAAAATTTTCGATAACTACTAACCTCAAGAGTCATATTTATCGTATATCTACAATGATTCCCTAATTTTCTCATCAAACTCCACCAAAATAATCTAGAAAGTTGTTTTCGTACACTTAATGTGGATGAAAGCAATGAACATATTGACATATTTCAAAACATTTTGAGAAGCAAGTACTGTCATCATACAAAGTTATTGACTATATTTTATTATTTATCTATATATTTTATTGTAAAAACTGGAAGAACACATCAATTTTCTTTGTGAAATGTTTCCACTACTATCATTTGACATTATAAAAGTATAAAATCTTTCATGACTAGGTAAAAAAAACAGACGCTAGCTTGTTTCTTTCGCCCAGGACGGTCCTGACGAGGTCACCTACTATCTATTTGGCCAATCCAGTATGCCGACGGCTCCTAATTAATACAAAGCTCTATGCGAGAGTGTCAACGTGCACTTTGTAGAAAACTTATCCTTTTCTGTACCAGTACCACATGGTGAAAACTGAAAACCTAATGATCATTTCGGAAGTAAGCTAAGAAAAAATTGAGCGGTTCATATTTATAATAAAAACAAATGCAAAATGTAGACGGATTTGGTATAAAGATTTATTTCTTTAATAAACTTTTTTTTTAATTCCCCCCAAGTACTGGAAGATTTCATTCTCTCTGAAAAAGAGCCAAATAATACCGGTCCCAAAAATTCAAAAAGCGGGTTAAAGCTCTGATTGTTGCCCAATTAGTATTTTATGCACGATGTCTCAATTTGGGCGGCTACATAATTATATTACCGAAAACAATGTATTACCGGTAACTCCAACTAATTTGGGTCGGGTCACAGCACGACAACGGCACTGTTAAAGGTGTCAGATGAGTTGCTGAATGCACAGGAGGAGAGTTAAGATTCCTGTCTTTTTCTTTTTATTTCAGCAAGGCGTTTGACACTATAAGTCACGACATTAATAAAAAAATTAAAATATTTTTGGTATAAGCTACACAGCCGTTGACTTTATTTAAAATTATTTGCATAATAAAGAACAAAGTGTAGTACTGGGTAATGACGTCTTAAATTTTGAATATATCACCAGATGCAGTTAATAGTGACGTTTGGTAGAAGATCTAAGCGAAGGAAGAATCTTCGTAAATATCTCTTTTAAATTAGCATACCTCGTACGGGTTGCTGGGTTCGCACCATTGTTGGTATCTTCATAAATGTAACGAAAATCTACCGCACATTTAAGTGTGCCTGTAAAAACAATATTTTTATAAATAGTCGGTATTCAGAATACTCTAGTACCAGAAAGTGACGTCTAGACTGGTGTTGGAACGGTAGAATGAGCGAAATAGAACACAACAAATCCTAAGTGCAGGGACAGAAAGACTGCGAAAGAGCACAACTTATCAAGCCATCAATCGTTAAATTAAAAACAAACATAAAGTTCTATAGGATATTGAACAGCAAATGAATTACACTTAAAATTTTATAGAAGAATCTACTACTAAGCTTATAGAATAGCTGCTTTAAGAAAGTAAGTGTAAGTATACATAAATAATAATTTTCTATAAACTATCGTAACAATTCCAACAACTTTTATATTTAGGATTTTCTTTAACTCTTGGAATTATACCATTGGGGTTGACGAAAGACCCTACGCCGTTGCATCAGTTAGAATCCGGATAGCACTATGCCATATTGTAAATATTACTTTCCTATCTTTAATAGCTGTAACTTAATTGAAAATATAAAATGTCAATATTAATTGTCATTTTAATATCAATTAGGTATAAAAACAGTACATCTGACGTACATAATTTAATATTATTGTTCATTCTATATTGCGAAATAAAAGTAATCTCAAAACTAAAAACTTCTGTAACTTGTAATCTTCTTAACTCTAATAAAAGATAAAAGGTAGTTCTTAATTAAATTAAAAATAAATTAAATAAAATAATAAGTCAAGTCATAAATTCCACAAAATTAATTGGTGTCCTAATTTTAATTGCCAGAGCTGTACGACAAGCGAGTCCTTGTCGTAATATTGATATTAAATAAATTTATTTTAGCTTAGCATTTCCCTAAAAAACGGTTCAGAATACAATTACCTCTCCCATTCTCTTTCTCCTCATATACACTTATCAAAAAATGAATAGCTGTAGTTATCGTCTTACTGTAGATCATAAAGCTAGAAAAGTTGGAATAGAGTTTATAGTAGAACTGTCGTCGTTTTGGCCAAAGTTTTATTAGAGGCCAGTGTCCAAAATAGATCATTTGATTCCTAACAATTTTAAACATTTCGTCTCCTGCGTCAGTCTGAAATATAGAAAAATAAAAATCATGTAAAAGTTTTTGTATTTTTATATATAAACTTTCAAAGACATATTTAGATATTTTTTTATAATACTCATGTTAAGCTCATAGTTCGTTATAGCACTTTTAAATGTAATCATATGTATCCTTCGGCATGACCTTCAAAACAATACTAAATTGGGTTATGTGACATGTAGTTCTGCCTAAAAGTCTTTATCAAGTTTAGATATTTAATTAAGTGGTAAGTACAATTGTTATTGCAAACGAAAGAAAAAACAAAAAGAAATATAATAGTAGCAAGCACTGTAGTGTGGTGTCTAGAGATTACCGAATAACGTTACTTAGAACTGAGACTACTGGAAAAGAAATGGGTAAATATTCTTTACCCGAAACTTTCCTCGTTACGAATCTTTCCTTTTATTAGGAATAGTTAAGTGTGACCCAATTTAGTTCGATACATTGTCATTTAGTAACACATATGTACTGTCTGTTCAAACAATTTTATACGGCGCTATTTTGTTCCACTATATTGGATTCCTTAAATTTTACAAGTTTCTCTTTATTCTACCCTTAATTCTTGGGCACAGTTTAAAATAAATTGAATAAGATTTTTTTTACCTTGATGTTTTAACATTTTATTTGGCCGCCATCTTCAATTCGTACCACAACTTTATTAGTTTATTTCTACATCACACTTAACGTTTCACTAAGCCGCAATCTTATTCCGGCATTTTGGATTTTTATCAACATATTACTAGGTTTATCCCATATGAACCGTAAGTCAATCTGATAAGTAGTTTTTAAGGTATGCCCTGCACTAACAGACAGACAGATAACCCGACAGATGTGCCGACCGAATTGATAAAACATATATTTTCGTATCTAAGAACGGTAAAACGTGAAGGTACTGAAAACCTAAGAGGGTGATTTTTTCGCGATTACAAATATTTTATTTAGACGCCATTTTATTCGGCTATCTTGAATTAATTCTAGAGTTTTACTAGTTCATCTAAATACCACGGTCATTTATAGCATATAATTTGAAATCAGTTCGTTAAGAAGTTTATCAGGATGAATTTTTAAATATTTTACTAAACCGCCATCTTAGAACCGTATCAAAATTTACCAGTTGATTCCTACATAGAACTTGATTTTTGTGCAAAATTTGGCATGATTTAAATAAATAGTTTTTTAGTAATAAATTATTTAACATTTCACTAGGCCGCCATTTTGTTTTTTACCAACTTGAAGTCAAACGGGTAAGTAGATTTTTAGCTATGCCGCGAAGAGACAGATTGATAGACAGAGATCTGGGAAAATTTCGGAGGGTGATTTTTTCACGATTACAATAATTCCCTTTTGCGAGGGAAGTAAAAATCATAAAATATATGAAGTTCAAAAGATTGTTATATTATGTTTACTCTTCTTTTTTAACACAAACCACATCCTTTAGATGTTCTCACTTCTCTAAGAGGAGTTCCGTATGCAAAAACAGAAATCTCTAACTAGCACGTCCGGCAGACGTTGTTCTGCCTTTTCCGTTAGATAGCACGATGAGTTTCCATTGGTATTATAAGAATATGGACGCATTCACCACATCGTCCTGAAATATTATTGAAGAAAAACATATTGGTTTTGTAACAAAATTGCGCAATAACACGATACACAAAATAGTGTCGAAAGGTCTCGGTAACCAGACGATCATTAAAAAAAAAATGGTGCAGTTCAACTCTTTCAATCTGGCTAAGTGTTTAAAATATATAGATTACTGCGTTGTTTATCTGAGGGCATTTCTAAATAATGAGGTTGCTGGTGATGAATTTAGATGTTTCATAAACATTGGCTGAAAACCGAGCCTCATCAATAATTAGGATCTCGGAAACAATAAAAGTTTTAAATATGCATGATAATACTTAACTCCGGTAAGAATCGTGCAAATTTAAAATAATTTTTGCCGTTAAGTTTTTGAAATATATGTACCAAAATTTTCCTTATAATACTAAATGTAAAGTTTTTTTAAAGCAAAACAGTCGATAAAGATTAAACTGCTTGTATATAATTATCTATTTTATATTAAACGGAATTTAAAAAGGCTATTAAAGCAAAAAAAATGATAATATTATATACAGAAACATTTTAGCCTAGCGTTTTTATTTCACGACGACTTGAACCTATTGTCTTTTTATTCTATTTTTTTGTTAAAAAATCACAGGCAAAAGTTTTCTAATGAGCGCCCTTCGTTTAGCGTATTTTCAAAATGACTTCACTTGAAGATATACTCGAACTGTGGGCTATCTCTCTAATTCCAAATAAAATGCCATTATTTTCTGTCTAAAAAGTATTTGTGACGAATGACATTTTGAAAATTATTTGGTTTTCATTTACTTGTTTTAGTTACTAACCGTAACTAGTGATATATCCTCCTATTAATTTTACAGAAAAAATGAAGACAACAATGTCCGAAATATTTTAATTTTAAATAATGTGGAATATAAAATCAATTATTTAACACTTACAAAAAAATATTTTAAAATACGTTGAAATATTAAAACAAGTAACAAACCCTAATTCTCATGTCAAGTAATTATTATTTTTGATATTTGTAGTTACTAGAGTTGACGTTCTTCTCTTTTTGTGTAAAATGAATCAGGGAGTAAGTACCTATATCAAATTGTCAGAAATGGCAACAAAAAAAAATATGGCCGAATAATGGTTAATCAATGGAAAAATCTTACTTATTTGTAGGCTACTGGTTGGTAAAACTGAGAATAATATATCACGAAAAATCCGTAAATCTCCTTTACCCAGAATTTTCCTCTTTATGAAACTTTCATTTTATTAGGAATAATTAAGTGTGACCCAATTTAGTTCAGTAGAATACATAGTAATTTAGTAACAGATATATACTGTCTTTTCAAACATTTTTATTCAGCACCATTTTGTACCATCGTATTTGAATCCAACCAATATTTTACCAGTTATGCCACCTATGCCAGATTTTATTTTTGGGTATAATTTAAAGTAAATCCAATAACTAGTTTTTGATATTTACAAATACTGCCATTTTGTTAGTTCATGTTGAATTCGTACCAGTTTATCTATATATCACATTTAATTTTTTTTTGCAGAATGTTAAAGTCAATTAATTAAGACTTTTTCACGTTGATTTAAAACATTATATTTGGCCGCCATTTTGTTGCGTCATCTTGAATTCGTACCATAACTTTACCAGTTTATCTCTATTACACACTTAATGCTTGCATAAAATTTCTGTAAGTAGTTTTTCACTATCTTATGTTCATGACAAAATATTTCCAGCTTATTTCTATGTAACACATTTATGTGCAAAATTTGAAGTAAATTGTAGGGATATTGATTATTAGAGAAGTATCGATTGATTTTCTTTCTTCGATTGGTGATATTCTATTTGCGATGTCCTTAAGACGGTAAATTTCTTCAAAGTTTATCTTCGTAAGGTTCGGAGTTTGAAAAGTGTTTTTTGTCTTTAATTTTGGAATGTGAATTTTAGGCAATAATAGTGGTTTTCCTTGGCGGATACTTCTGCTATATACAGATGTTTTGGTCCTCACTTGAATTTGGCACGTTTTCGGAATTTTCATTAGGATAGGATAGTTAACTTTGATGTATTGGTCAGTTTTGCATTTTGAAAACATTCTTTCTTCTTTCACAGGTAGAATAAGTACTTCGTCCTGGGTAATTTGCTCGGAAATTGGCTCTTCGATGTTTATTAGGAAAATTTGACAGTCCTCCATTTTGGAACCTTGCATTAATTGGAGAGTGTAACTATTGTGAAGGTGGAAATCTTCGTTACAATAGTATGTTTCTTCTAGCAAGGGGCATGCCGCTTCTTTAAATTGAGTTTTCTCTGTCGTTTGTGCTAGGTAAGGGTATTTTGGGACAAACATTTGTTGATTTTGGATAATGGAGAAAAGGTGATAGAAGGTAAAGCTTTCGGGCCTAATTATAGGAACATGAATAGCAAAAATTACCCTTCTATTTGAAAAACTGACTTGAGTGCTTAGAAACTGATAATACGAAAGTACATCTCGGAAATTTGGCATTTCTTTAGTGTTATAGATGTCTTTTAATTCTTTTAATATTTGTTGCAATTCTGATACAAACATTATTGAATTATGTAACGCATTTAGTTTCGCAAACATAATAGCATCTTCTAGGTTGTCAGTAAAATTTATTAAATTTTGACGGTCTAAATTAATTTGATGAATTATACTTTGCAGACTAACATATTCGATTATATCGTTAATTTTACCTTCGATTGTTTCTTTGAATATTTTTAAAATATATTCTAATTTTTCTTGGTTTGTTTGTAGGATCGAAATTGTATTATTATAATTATTGATTAGTTGTTAAGAAAGAGAAATTTGAGAGTTCAACTCGGTTATAATGTTTTTCTGATTTTGCTCTAAATTTTTAATTGCCTTATCATAACGTTCGCCGTCATCCGCGTGCCGAATAGCCATTTATTCGCTTTTCCCTCTAAGTCTATGAGAGCTCTCTTATGTCTAATGTGTGGGTGTTTCTCAAGTTTATTTTGTGTTAATTTTATTAAGTATTCGGTTCGTAGAATAGCATTTTCGGATAAGCTCTGATAAGATATAGGATTAGTTACATTTTCTGTATAATATTTCTTAATTACTATAAAATACTTTTCTATGCTTCCTAATTGTAATATTATAGCTTCTAAATCTACATACTGAATAAAAGTATGCTTACTATATACAAGTTTTGCTTCGCCTAATTCAATAGGGAGAATGGGATTTTTAAGGTGGGTTATTTGAATATCGTTCAGGTCACTGATTGATTCCTGAAGGCGAAGGAACGTCAATAGCAGTATTGGCAATATCCTTTTCATTGTTACCCTGAAAAGTTGGTTTATATTTAATTCTAGGTTTCCTTACTATATTTTTATGTCTACCCTTGTCTGTAGTAACTTTAACATGCGCTTGGTTTTGTATATTACATTTTTTGAAATTTGGACAATCTTTGTTTCTAAGTTTAGTTTTTATATATACAGGGTCAGTCTCAGGGAATTCTGGGGGGTCATTTCGATTTTCGTTTATTTTCGAGATTATTTTTTCTTTAGTTTTGACGTTTACCTTCTGAATTTTATCGTACATAATTTTTGCATTTTCCTTATGACTTTGTACATAATTTGAAACGATTATGTGATCATTAAGGTCAAAAGGGTTAGTATTATTTATATGTCCTTTCATTATTTCAAATGGCGTATATTTGGTAACGCTGTGTATAGAATTATTATAGGCTAAGATTACTCTTTTTATTAATTGAGCGGGAGTGAAATTTCTACTTTCTTCTTTTAAGCATCGAAAACACTCTATCAAGGTAGAATGAAAGCTTTCCACGGGTGAACTTGAATTACTATTTTTTGGTGTAGTGTAATGAAGTTCTATTTTGTACAATTTACAAAAATCTTCAAGTTCTTTGTTTTTAAATTCGGTCCCGCAATCTGTAGTAATTTTTAGAGGTAATCCATGATGAGTAATGAAATTTAGGATTTTTCTATTACTGCCGGTCCTGTAAGACTACTTAAATGATACGCTTGTATCGTGAAAACGTATCGATTATTGTCAAAAATGACTCGTTGGATATTTTAAAAGTATTCATGTGTATGTGTTCAAGAGGTTTTGAACTAGTGGGTGTAAGGTTAAATTTTATTATTGGTGGGTTCCTCTTCATATTTATTTTTTAAATATGTTTTACAGTTATTAACAAAATGTTCTATGTCCTGAGACGTATTGGGCCGATAGAATTTGGAAGTTAAAGATTCTTTCATTTGATTCATGCCTCTATGACATGTTTTTGTTGTATGGTTAAATTCGAGTTTTTCTTTCTGTTCATTTAATGTTTCGATATCTTCTAAAAATTTCGATCATTGGACTAGTTTAAAAGATGCATTTTTGAAAATGTTTTGTAAAGTGACTGTGAAAAATTCGCCTAATTTCGAAGATCTGAAATAGATAGCATATATCGTTTTTGGGTCTATAAATTCTTTTAAGATTTTAATGATATCGTTTTAGGTATTCCTATTGGATATGGTTACATGAAGTCTAGTATTTTCGAAAACTTTTTCGAATTTACATTTGATTTTATCGATATCTCCATTTGTTATTATTATTTGATGTTTAAACGTATTTAAGGATCTCTCAGAAATAGGAATTCCGAATAAGGGTTTTCTTGAGAAGAATGCACGGTTTCTAGATCATCTTGAGTGTTTTTATCGGGGGGTTTACTTGGAGTCTTTATTTGTACATCTGATATTATTTTTATTTTTGGATTTTCAGGTAAATGAGGTTGTAAAATTTCGTTAATGTCTCATTGTTCTACTGGCGGTAAATTGTCAGGGTTATCGAGAAAATCTTCGATCAATTTGTCGATATCTTCAGGGTTGTTAGTAGTTGATAGTGTTTCGAGTGCATTTAAATCTGGATCTAGGGGATTACGAGAGAGAGCATCTGCGGCTTGATTATTTTTGCCTTTTTTATACTTTATGGTATAATCAAATTCTTCTATTTTAAAGCGCCAGCGTACTAGCCTAGAGTTGGGTTCCTTAAGAGAAAATAACCATTGTAATGGTTTATGGTCGGTAAAAATAGTAAATTTGTGTCCAAAGAGATAAGGACGAAAATATTTGCAGCTCCAAACTATTGCGAGTAATTCTTTCTCTATAGTGGAATAATTTATTTCTGCTGGATTAAGAGTTCTAGATGCGTAACAAATAGGATGATCATTTTGTGACAAAATTGCGCCAATTGCATATTGAGACGCGTCTGTAGTAAGTTTGAAGGGTTGAGAAAAATCTGGGTAGGCTAAAATAGGTTCGGATATTAAAAGGTTTTTACATGTGTTGAAACAGACAACAAATTCTTTAGTGTGTTCGATCTTTTCGTGCTTTTTTAAACATTACGTCATTGGTTCAGTTATTTTAGCGAAATTTTTAATACATATTCTGTAGTATCCTAACAAGCCTAAAAATGATTTTATGTCACGTTGGATTTTGGGTATCGGGAATTTTTGAATAGCAGCGATCTTTTCACTGTTGGGTTTAATTCCGTCTGTCGTTACAACATTTCCAAGAAATTCAACTTCTCTACGTAAAAACTCGCATTTATCAAGTTGAATTTTTAGGTTTGCTTTGCGTAGTTTTGCGAAAACTAATTTTAGATTTTGAATATGTTCTTGTAAACCGGTGCTAAATATTATAATATCGTCCATGAAGACCATACAAATTTTATTTTGCACTTCTTTAAGGACTTCGTCCATGACCCTTTGAAAAGTAGAGGGTACGTTTTTGAGTCCGAAAGGCATTCGAAGGTATTCATACTGCCCATTATTTACTGTGAACGCGGTCTTTTCTATGGAGCTTTCTTCCATCTCTATTTGGTGGAATCCGCTCGCTAAGTCCAGAGTTGAAAAATATTGTGCCCTACCTAATTTATCGAGTATGTTCGTGATATTAGGAATCGGAAAGCGGTCATCGATACTTTTTTCATTGATTTTACGGTAATCCTGAACTATGAGCCATTTTTGCTTACTAGAGGCGTCGATCTTTTTCGGGACAATCCAAATGGGTGAAGGCCAGGGGCTACACGAAGGTCTTATTATGCCTTGTCAAGCATTTCGTTAATTTGACGTTGGACCTCTTCTTTATGCACATAGGGGTACCTATATGATTTCGTGTGGGGGAATATTATCTGTTGTCCTTATTTCGTGTTTGATTTTCAAAGTGAAGGATAGTTTATCTCCGGGTTTATAGAAAATTTCTGGAAATTCTTTGCACAATTTGAAGCTTTTTCTTCGCTGTTCATATGGTCTGTGCGAAGTGCATTTTCTAGGTCTAATTTTTGAAATTGGGATTTTAAATTTTGGCAATTTTGGGTAATGTTTTCCAAAGTAAAGATTTCGAACTAGTTATCTTGAAAAGAATCTACGGGAATGGGTTCTGTTAATATCACAGAAATAGTTTTGTTGGAATTGTTTTGAATTTCTATTGGGGCAATTCCGAGTGGGTCAAAATTTGGGGAATTAAAAGACCATTAATTGTGCCTGATTTAGTTAAAATATCTCCTCGAAAATGGTGACTGGGACATTTTTATTTTTTCATTCGGATTTAACGAGAACGAAAAATTCACGTCTTCCGGTTGCCTATATTTAAATTGTATTTAAATGTTTTTGCCTACTAATTTTTTATTTACTAAATCGATATTTAAATTCATGTTTATGAGATCTTGTAAACCTATAATGCCGTCGAAATAATCATGAAAATCGAACAATATGAAATCAATGACATATTTTGTTTTAAATTCTACAAAAGCTTGTATCGAAGCCTGAAAATGTGTGGTTTGGCTACCGATTGCTGTTTTTATTTTATTGTCACTTTGGTATATACAGTTTGGGTAAAATTTTTCCGCTATGGATGGTTTTAGAACAGAACGCGAGCTTCCTGTGTCAATTAATAATTTAATTTTTGGTTCATTAATTTGTACATATGGAAGTGCGTTGCTAGAGGAAATATTTATTTCTATCAAGTTTGGGAGTCATGCGGACCTGTGTCCTAAAAATTTTGCAAGTCGTCTACCTTGGTTTCTTGGTAGGTCTGCTTTTGATTGTCATTTCTTTCGAAATGCTTGTCGTATGTTGAGGTTTCGGTATTATCATCATAATAGTTTTGGGGGTCGAAATAACAATTATCAGCATACTGTTGTACATTTCGTCATAACGATTCTCTCCGTCGTCGGAATATTCATTCGAGTGTAATTCCTCGAAGAGAAATTTTGGTTTTTGGTTGTTAAAATTAGGCCTGGAAAAGTTTTGATTTGAAAAGTTTTGATTCGGCGGGTTTCGCCTGTTCATGACAGTTGGATTCCTAGATGTGGTTGACATTGGTGTGGGTTTCGGAAATTGTTGAGTCTGATTTGGATTTGACTTAAACACATTTTGAGGGGGTCCAAAAACTTCCCTGTTAGTTGGGTATCTTCTCGGAGAAATTTGACGTGGTTGTATATTTATAGGTTGGTTAGACCAGACAGGTTTAGATGTAAAATTCCTATTTTGTGTATTTGACATATTTTGGGGAACAAAATTAAGATTTGGGCTACTAAAACTTGTGCTGAAAATTTTGAAAAATGTTTTGTTTATGATTGGGTATATTAATAGTTTGATTAATATTATTTCTTACATTTGTATCCTTATTGGCTATACCACCGTAAATTCTTTTAAAATTTTCAAATTCGTTAACATATGCCATTGCATCTTCTCAAAATGCGGGCTTTTTTTAGATGCATATTGTTTTTTAATGTACCACTACAGCCTGTAATAAAAGTATTTAAAGCGGTTTTATCGTAATAGTTTATGTAATAATTTTTCGTCTACGCTTAAATTTACGTCATTACTTATTCTTTGCACTACGTTACTTCTAATTAATTGTAACCTACTATCAAAATTAATTAAATGTTCACACTTGTAGGGTCTTGTTCTTGTTAGTTCTTGAACTAAACAATTTAAGTCCCTGCGATCCTCTTCTTTGCACTCACTGTAGGTTTAATGGATAGCGTCAAAGGATTGAAACCATCAAGCAGCAATTCTTCCGGACCATTCGAAATTATTACCACTGCACTATTCTACCGACTGCGCCACTTAAATAGTAAAAATTTATTTTTTAAAAAACAATTTTTGTTTCTAAAATATGTCTTAACAGTAAGAGTTTAAAGATGAGAATGAATTACATAAAAATGATTAAATGTATGTTAACTTCGGGCCTGGGAATCTGCATCAGCAAATCGTCATCCGTTCTTGAAATCGCTATGGGAATTACTTCTGTCAGCAGTTTCCATACATGTAACTCCTCCCTCGTTAAGCTGAGAAAATGACGGAGTCTATTTGCGAAGTATTGGCATTGGATTCTTCAATTCTTCAATCATTGGGATTACTGCTTTGAAAATTGGTAACGATATAATTCTTCAGTATTCTTCGTTTCCATATAATTAATCCCATACAAATGGCGAATATTATTATTGTAGGGATATTGATTATTGGAGAAGTATCGATTGATTTTCTTTCTTCGATTGGTGATATTCCATTTGCGATGTCCTTAAGACGGTAAATTTTATCTTCGTAAGGTTCGGAGTTTGAAAAGTGTTTTTTGTCTTTAATTTTGGAATGTGAATTTCAGGCAATAATAGTGGTTTTTCTATACTGCGAACAGACAGTCGGCAGCCCGACAGACAGACGGACAGACCGTATTTAAAGGAGTGACCTATCTCCTACTATGAAAACCAGATTTTGACAAATCTACTTATTATAAGTAAATCGAAATAAATTTTTTTTAATCAAGGCACCATAAAAATATATTTTCAAAGAGAAATATTTCATTTGTTTTTTAAATATAGTCTTCAGTACTGAAATGAACACTGAATAATTTAATTTAATTACTTACTACAAACTAGTTAAATTAGATTAATTTCATATTTACTAAATGATTAATGACTGACACGAATCGTCACATTTTAGAATTGCCCAGTTTCAAATATTACGATGGGTTTTAAATTACCAGATATTATGTCAGATTAATTGGTTCCTATTAAACTGCGCCCTTAAATATACGAGTTTATCCATTACTATTACAAAGGTTATGCAGAGAAAGCTTACATTAGTCATGGAATTTTTCCTACAAAACACCGAATAACCACAAGTCTAGAAACTCTACTAGATATACCGTAACTAGATAGGAGATTATAAACTGCAATTTATTAAATGCGCATGTTATTTCATATTACTTCGAACATATTAACGACTGGACACGATTATCCCTAATTGTGGTACTTTAACATATTAACAATAAATATGCGTATAATATGATTCTTTATGAGATACATAACTAATCTGAAGTCGAGGGCGATTTAAGTAGATTGACAACATTGAGAGACGATAAAACATTTATTTTTAAACGTATTGATCAATCAAAGATATAAAAATGGTAAACAATGACACGAAAAACATATTTATAATATAAATACTAGGAACTGAAATTAAGGTCCAGATAGATGATTAAAAACAAATCACGGTACTATTATTTTCTAACATCGATTCAAATTTCTGACATTAATCAGGTAATTAACGATTGCCTGAAAATATGTATATTTAAAAAAATGACAACCTTCTATTTTACAAAAAAAGATGTTAAAATTGGGTTTTTTTTTCATTATTCATGGATAAACACGGATTCTGTTGGAGACAATATGAATTTTTTTGTATTTGTTATTTGTCATTTTTATTTACTTATTTTATAATATATCATATAACAAGATAACAATGTTGCAAAAAAAACAACATAAATATAAATGATAGCAATTAAATATTGAATACCTCTATATGCTACAAGAAAAGGACATTTTTGTGAATCTAAAAAAAATTACTATTGTGTAAATTAAAAACTAGTACATAGTGTAATCGTAGTTAGTTCTAAACAGTCAAATTATTATTATGCTCTCTCCACAAAAATAATAAATATGGCATTTTTTGACTATTTAATACACGAAATTTTGAGTAGATTCATACGAATATGATGACGCATGGATAAAGATCAAACGGAATAACTGTATTTTAGGTCCTAAATGTAACCCTGATTTTAGATACTACTGAGAATTATTACATGTAGGCAATGATACGTTTCTCTAAGTAATTTTTGCTCGTTTTTTTTAAGTTAGGGAAAATAAAAATGAATCTGTTTATGGATCTAATACCTCTTCTGGTAATATATCTAACGTAACTCCATGTGTCACCTGCAATTACGAACACTGTATCATTAAAATTACCATTTCCTCAATACTGATCTTTATAAGAAGGGGTTAGATGAACAGACTGAGGCTAAATATATTAATATTTGAGAAATGGTTGTTATAGTTTCGAAGAATTTTATCCATCAAGGCGGCTTGTCCATAGTCCGTACGGTGTGGACTTCGAAAAACAGGCGTTGCTGTCTTGTTAGTGGTGCTGGAACATGAAAGGGCATGCGGTTCACCAACTTCACACAGTCGATCAATCCACGAGACAGTTTGAAAAAGAATATCAACATTGCTTCATTTCTTCGGTCTTCTAAAGATTTTAGGCCTCAAAGAAGAAGCTTAGTTTCATAATCTGTATTCAGGTAGGGAAAACGATGTTTGTATAGCAGGTATTTTAAGAAGAGCAATACAGAATAATACTCTCTCCAGTCGTCTTTTATCTATATCGTAATAAGGGCTCCAAATAATTGAACAGTATTCGAGGATACTCCGAACAAGGCTGTTATATAAACAGGTGAGTGCTTTGGTATCCTTCATGAACTTGGTATTGCGCTTCAAAAATCCTAGCATCCTGAAACTCGTGAGAGTTATGTTGTCAATGTGCTTGTTAAAGGTGAGCTTGTTATCAAAAATTGCTCCTAAGTCATTAATAAGGTCAGCCCTTTCCAAGATGATGTCGTCAATGTGGTATGGAAAAAAGTTGTGATTAGAGCACCTGCTAAAACTCAAACTCAAACTCAATTTTAGGTCATCCGCGTACATAAGAACATACGACTTCCTGAAACACGATTCAATGAGAATGGGTACAATGTTATGACTCAATCCAGGTCAGGTAGTTGCCTGATGTCCCAATGTCCAATAGCTTTTTCAAAAGTAGTTTGTGACAGATGCTCTCAAAGGCTTTAAACAGGTCAGTATATATAAAATCCACTTGAGAACCGGCTTCAATTGAAGTAAGAAGAAAATGCTGGTAGTCACCTGGGTTAGTAGAGGTGGAGCGATCGTAGTAAAAACCGTGTTTTTGGGGGAGATATAATGCTTAACACAGAGGAATATCTTCTCCGTAATTATCGACTCCATGACTTTAGGAATCGCAGACAAGACCGATATTCCACGATCAATAGAAATGTCACTTTTGTCACCACTTTTATATATCGGCTGTAAGTTAGAAGATTTCCAAATAACAGGAAAAGTGCTAGAATCGAGAGACCTCTGAAAAATCATCATAAGAGGTTGAGCTAAAGCACTTGAACAGTTATTTAATAATGCTGCAGAAATGCCGTCCGGGTCGGCTTTTTTCACGGAGTAAAGGCAAGAAAGTTTCTTTTCGATGTTATCAACTGTAAAAGTATGAGAAGACAGCGTGGCAGCAAAATTGACAGGTCGTACCTTCGACAAATCGATACCATTGTGGTCCGAAAAAGAGTCCTGAAAGTGGGATGCAAATGATTCGGCTGTGTCCTGAGGGTTGTCGAGCACTAGACCGTTGTGTTTCATTTGAGCCGGCAAGCCAGATTCCCTTTTTAGGTTGTTAATAAAAGCCCAGAAAAGTTTAATATTTTGTGAAATCAACCATTCAGTATTTGTAACGTAATTAAATAACACATGTCAGTCCTTATTCGTGCCTCACTTCTTCTATATTTGCAATATAGCCTGTTCTTCAATGCTATACATTTACGAAGTCCACCATCAAACCATCTAGGGTATTTGCCTGTGGTGATGGCTTTCTTTGGAACATAATGGCTGATACCCTCAAAAAGAATTTCGTAAAAGCGAGAGATTGATGTGTCAATGTTAGTGGAAAAAGATATAAGAGCCCAGTCAATCTAATCATAGAAAACGTTAAGATCTTGGTAACGAGCTCGGGAAAAGTGGTACACAGTTACTCTGCTGCTACTTCTGAGGTGTTTAATATGCTCGATATCGAAATAAGTTTCTATGGCAGGATGATGAGAGTCAAGGGTTAACAATGGATTCAAGCACTCGATGACAGGTGATTCAAGTCATTATCAAACATCAGATCAAGCATTCTACCTATAGAGTTTGGAATAGAGTTGACCTGTTGCAGTTTTAAGAAGAACATAGTATCAACGAGTATCTCGGCGGTGGGGGAGTTTATCTGGTCAGGTACTAGTGTGTAGTTTGAAATAAAAAAAAAATCAGTTAATCTTTGTTTAAACATTTTTTGTAAAATTTTACAAAGATTGTTTATGAGACTAATAGGCCGATGGTTATGTATTTCTGTACAGATACCAGATTTATAAATTAGTAATACAGTTGAGGTTTTAAAGTATCTGGGTATTATGTGGTTTTTATAAATTATAAATATGTTTTTGTGTGTGTTCTTTATTTAAGTTCAGAGATGCTATCTATTCCTGATGCCTATGAGTTTTTTAAATTGATATGCATACAAACTTCGTTTTCATTTACTAGTCTGAGATATATTGATATATCATTATTAGAGTGAATTTATTAAATATTTTTCTTTTAATGTTCTAATGGGACGATAGAAATAGTATGTTTATACCTTATCATATCATTCGCATTGTAAGAACAAACATTGAGTATGCATTCACATCCCTTCCGGTCTTTCGTCAAGATAGTTAATAGAAAGCAAATGTTCGATAGGTCCGCGTCACTCGTCTCGCCGTACGACCACTTACGATCGCAATTGCAGTTTTGTTGCATTTTAAGCAGTTCCAGCCACTGCATTTTATACAATTCCAATAAGTACTCAATGTTTCGCGGGACCATTTTAAATATTATTTTGGATAATGTTCGGATTATTCTACAAAGATACAAGATGAAACAATCCTTGGTTTACCTTCTGGCAGATCTGGAATGTCAACACTATTTAAGAGAACTGGACAGAACTTTTAACTGCAATATTTACCAAACATGTTTGCCAACTGTAACTCCATCCAAGTCTATTATTACGGACGGGTAGATAAGCGTCGGAAAACTAATTGAATGGAAAGGGGGTAGCACATCATTTGAATGGTCTCTTTCAATATTTATTAATTATTAAAGACTTTGGAAGAATCATATTCATCATTATGGGATATCGGCACACTTTTCGCATATATCTACGATGTGTGTTCTAGTTGTTTTCTATACTTGGCATCCACCTATCATCGGATTCTAAGGACCGCCTACGATCAGATAGCGAGCGTATTAAATTTATTTTCAACAAAATATAGGTACCTATATATGTTCGGGATCGAGCGTCAAAGTACGACATACACCCCACTCACACAATTTAAAACTGATATGATTCTGTGAATATATCATAATAATCAGCCAACACATAAATGTTGGAGTTACATTTTTATTGAAATAACCTTTCATAAGATGTACTACTAAACTCTATTTCCATTCATTGTTTTTTCTTCAAAATATCTCTAGTCACCATCTTGAAATTTCCAGTCACGAAATATACCTAAGAAATCTCATTGTGACTGTTATTAGCCTGCGATATATTGCGCCATTAGAAAAAAATCACTTTTTTTGTATTCTTTATTTAATTCAGTGATCGTTCAGGAATGCCTTAAGTCAATCTTCCCACCCTGAAAAAAAAATAGTGATAATAGTAAATTAAATTAATTATTCAGATGCTAAATGATATATTTATATATTTTATTGTATCTTTTCAAAATACATTTTTCTAATTTAAATTTGAATAAATAATTGTTAACAAAAAATACACCCGACCTATCACATATGTATGTAGGACGCGACCTATCCTGGTTTAAACTGTATTAAATATCAATTTTGTATCCTGGCTGGGTCAAAAAATAATTGAGAAGAAATCAGTGAGAACTGATGGAGTAAAACGTGATAAATCTATTTTAATTACTGTTCAATACCTTTCAAAATATTTAACAATAATTTAGAGCTTATTACATGTTGTTCATGTTTGACGCTAATGTAAAACATAATCTATTGAAATTATAATGATTCTGCTGCCTTCCTTGGATCTGTTATATGTTGAAGATAAAGAAGAGAGATTTTATTTGAGGTAAATTGAATGATATATGGTAAAATTTAGAATACATCTATATTTTAAACTTAAACGTACTAAATTGTTTACGATAATGAGCTCATTTGGGTTATAGTTGATATTTGTAAAAGTTTGTATGTTTTTTGCCACACATTAAATTATACTCGCATCATTAAAAATTAACAAAACAGTTCTTGCATTACTACAAAAGACTCAGTACAGTTCGTTTGTTGACGACAGCTAATTAGTGGCAGCTTTAGAGGAGGTAAGAGAAGCTGCGACTCAATTCATATTGTACTAAGTTATCCTAGAAACTTTATTGAAACCGTTCATATAATATTACCAGGTAAAAATTAAAATAAATATGATATGACTATTTTATTAAAATGGATAAGCTAAATTTATAAAAAATTAAACGGAGGGTTAGCCTGCTTTACGTCCTCTGAAAAGCTGCGTTTTCTCGTCATGGTAAAGTTCGGATGTTTGTCTGCTACATCGAGGGTATCTTTTTTTCTGTATTCTGCATCTATAATGTACTACAAATTAAGTTTATAGAAGCAAATTACGAAATCTATTCTTTTCACAGCACTGTGCATATTTCCGTCCTGCTTATTTTATTCTTTGAATGGTTCTTGTTAGGCCTTGTGTATGCGGATAAGAAACTTGTCCGAAATATTGCTGAGAGTTAAAACGTTAACTTTTGTGCAAAAAAAACTGCTAAAAAAACCGCAATTATTCAAGAAAATACATTTCCTTTACTCTCACTCACCTCATTGCAACTGTTTGCATTATCGTCTACAAGAGATTCGTTTCATTTTACATACGTATAAAGTGGTTATAAGTAATTTTGCGTAAAAAACAGCTGCTGTAGCCTTTGTGCTGCTAACGACTAATCAAAAAAGAGGTGCGACGCAAATAACTATGGGTAAGGAAATCGATATTAAGAAGTTGCTTTTTTTCGCATGTGAACAACGATTTTAATTCCTTACTGAACTAAATTGTAAAAACCATATTACGAATTAACATAAAGATGCGAAATTATTAAAACTATTAAACCCAGCAAATAAGGTTTGTCACATTTTTCCCAACATCTTCAGCTGTTTGTGTATTTAAAAATATCTCTCTTAATCGATGGGAACACTACAAAAGGAAACAAGTAGATTGATTTTAAGTTAATATAAAAAGTAAAATCACTGGATGAGGAAAACTAGAGTTTGTACGCGCTAAGGGAAAATAATGAAATATTAAAAAAAACTTGACTTATCAAACAGCCAAGGAGTCTAGGCAATATGAGAGGACAAACATAAATAAATACATAATACATACAATATTAAAAATTTTAGACATTTCCTGAAATGTTGTAGATTTACAGAAAATGTTCGTTGTAAATAATCGTGAATTGCAAGACCCTAAATTTGTTTCTAACAAAATACGTATTATTCACACGTTTGTATGAATAAGTCAATGAACTGTGATTGATTACACACATCATATATAAATTTTTCTGTAAAGAAAACATTTAATTTAGTTCCTTGCCCAAGAAATACAGACGATTTAATGTTCAAATTGAATTGCGGCTTTTAACTTGAACTGATTGATTACGTTTAATGATTTCATTAAAAATTATTGGATTCAAACACATATCATATACAAATTTTTCCTAAAAAAAACATTCAATTTAGTCCCTTGCACAAGAACTACAGACGATTAAATTTTTAAATTGAATTGCGGTTTTTAACTGTTTACCACGATAAGTATCTTTTTAACAAATTTTTATCAAAAATTCATTAACTACAAGTAAAATTATAAAGAAAATTCGAAAATTCTTCATGTCATGTAGTTTTTGTTGTTTTGTAGGTTATGCATGGGCATATAGACGTCTGAAATCAGTGCAGTTTTGTCGAAAATTAATTAATTTTTTCCTACCCCATTAGCAAAAGGTTTAAAATAAATATAAAAATGCCATTTTTCTGCAAAAATAGAAAAAGATGGCTTCCGGTCATTGTATAATGCAAATAATCAGAATTATCTTCCTTTAATATCTTTATAGAAAAAAATCTGAGGAGAAGAGCAGTTTCTTTTCATGACAATTTTCGGTAGATTGCTCCACTACTTTTAATCCCCTGCCTGTACCAAGAACGGGTAATAAAAATACGAGCCGACCGCAACTTTAACTTTAAAATTGCGCCAGAAAACTATAAAATAAAAAGTGGCAGCCCGCCTAGACTTGATGGTGTGGATATTTACAAATGCCTATTTACAAATCCCTTCTTTACGAGATTTGTAAATATTTTATATTAAGGTAAATTTTGACTTTTATATGTTTAAGTAGACACGAAATCAGCTCCCAATATAAATTCTATAATAACTAGCATGATATAGAGCAAATCAAAACAGTAGTAAAATGTTATCTAAGAAAACTAAACGTAAATGTTGCATATAAAATTAATAAACTCTTTAGACAAATTTATAAAAGTCAGGTGTCTGTACGTTAACTTATAAAGATTATCCAAAAACGCACATAGGTTAGACGGGTAACAGTTTCGACAAAAAAAATAATGAGTATTATAAATGCATGCATGTCAAGGGAGACGACGCTAGGCATTTAATTTTATGCAAACACCATTTTTAATAAAAAATTTAAAGTTTTGCATAGACAAAAAAGAAAGAAATTAAAAAATTTTAAGGTCTATTACCCAACGATCAAGCTAACTTGAACAATTCGCCTCTAATAATTGTGATTAACATACATTTAGGTACATACGAAATACCTCAATGTAAGTCAGGGATAAAAGTTCTATTCCTTCTTTCCAAATATACCCGATATCGCAAACAGTTATTGTTGAACTCTGAGCGTTGAACATAACCTAGGTAAATAGGTGTCAAAACCACTGAATAGTTGCACTGAATGGACCATACTTATCTTACAAAAATATTTATAAGTTCATTCTATTTTCATTTCCAGATTTGATACCCAAAAACATTAAAAATTTAAGACATAATGTAATAAAGTTTTTTCTAAACTACCCCACAAATAAAAAATGTATATCTTTTTCTCATTCCTTCTTATATTTGCATTTTATAGTGCTAGAGTTTATATTTTGTATTAGAATTATTTTGTTTAGAACTTAATCCAGGAAGTAAACATGTTACAATGATATAATTAATTTAAGTTTTGTCCCAAATGGAATTAGTAGGGAATTTGAGTAGACAACATCAAAATTGTATTTACTCAGTTGCATGTTTGAACGATTTACCGTGCTTTTCTCCTCAAATCCATCAACTACGCGTTGTCGAATATATAATCTAGTAAAAACTTTTCGCACTTTGCCTTCGACTAGTATAGACAAGCTAGTTACAAGTCAGCAAGTTGTCAACTTGCTGGAAATCGTATTAACGTTCAGTGTTTAGATAAGCAAGCAGAATTAGAGAGGGCTTTTAGATAGCGACCCTGGATAGATTTACTCGCTTATGGACAGGTAGCGTTTGAGAAATCCGCCCAGCATAAATGCCTCATTGTAAATTGTATTTCGCCTACCTATATTACCTTTCGCATTATTTGACGGTTATAATAAATCACAAAGTGTAAATAATAGCATAAATGATGCAAATGATCCCGAAAGCACTGTCCAGAAAATCGTAAAAAAATGGCAATAAGGTTATAGTTTGATTAACAAAATTACAACTCATGAAAATGATGCTATCTCTGGCACCCCTAAAGCGAAATGTGTTGAACAATGAAAATATCCTTGATGAGACAAAAGAACCAAGTCAATGATAGCTTTTCAGTCAACGTTTGAGCTACCTTGCTCATACAATCCACTTAGTCAATAATTGGTCTACTAAAAACAATGGTAATTATTTACTTTTTTACACCACTGCCGATTTTAGTGATTCTTTATATATTGGTAGATTTTGGAGTCCTATCACGAATCTGAAGTCACTTTTTTTCGGTCACATTTCATTTCTGAGTTATTCATCCGCAAACTTCATAGATATTGTAACCCCAGTTTCCTTTCCTCCAGTTTTTCTTTCTTATAAAAGTCGACCAGTTCTATATGAAACGACTACAAACAATCATAAAAGACGTAACGAAACTCTTCTTGATTTTCTTGCCATATTTTATCTAAAAATTTAGGACACTGATAACCCACTCAAAAACAAACATACATTATACTTTGTGGACTAGTAACTGTTGTCGTGTAATAGTATAATTCAAACATAAAAACACTCAAGAAACATCGCTCCAGCTAATTAAACACAAATATAAAATCCATTCAGTCCCAATTTAAAATACTAAAGCTAAATATCTTTTAATAAAATAACATCCATAAAACAGTAAGAAAACCTCATTTAATGTTATCCACACAATCATTGGGCAAAACACTAAAATTCAGTCTAATAACTTAGTCCGTATCAAGCACCACTTTTTCTATCTTTTTATATGTAAAAGATTAAACGGCGAATTTTAAATGTCGTGGTTTACAAGGCTAGAATAAATTTATCAACCTGCGCAGAAACATCTCGCCTGTATCGAAATAAATAAAGGAGTCTAAGGTTTGTTGTTAAAATAAACAATTTACCTAGATACCATAAGCCCTTCAGGCAAATAAACACGAGTCGAACTTTCTCAAAACACTGCAACAATACATGGATAAAATATAAGCCACTTGACAACTTATATAAGTGCATTGTTAGTACTCAGGTATGAGAATAACAGATAATACACAAAAACCTCATTTGAACAATTAGAAGCTCATGTACAGGGCGCAACGAGAGCTCCAACACAGGTAAAATTAAAATTTTTATTTCAGGAGATATTTGCAAAATTCCTTCAGAATATAAAAGATACAGTTAAATTACACTGTTTCTGAAAGTTTGAGTCCCACTAGACTAATAGAATTTTTTTACAGCCCAAAATAGATCCATTTTGACTTAAACCTAAAACCCTCCATAATAACTAAACTAAGATCGATAATCCATAACTCTAAACAGGTGTAACCACCTAAGCTTCATTTTGAATCCCAGCATGACCTTTCTGGACAACATTTAATTTTTAAATGAAAATTTTCTGGAAAATTAACTTTCTAATTTCGTTCATTACGTCTAAGCAAAGTATGATAGAAAGATAGAATTTATTAAGATAAAATGCATATTTCGACATTATTTTTCGTACTAATCACTTCCCCGAATTTAGAAAAATATTTTTGATTTTCATAAGGGACTCTTCTATCTAAAATAACATTTTTCCAAATTCTCAACAAAAAAACCTGATTTTGATCATCTGTTTCTCAATAAAAAAAACGTCCGTACGCGACAAAATAAAAGCTTTAAAGCTCCGGCGAAGATGCTCACATAAACTATTCGTAAAACTTGCTTAAATAATGCCCCTACCCATGAACTAAATAGACCTGGTGATTTTTAACAGAATTTAGAAAATCAAGTTTATGGAAAAAATCCAGAAAAAATTACAGGCATAAATTTTCATACGTAGAATACGGCAAAAATAATTACAAGTGCACAAAACAAGAAAATAAGTTAAGAAAAAACAAAAACTAATTTTCCGGGAGCTCAAACTTTTGCTGTTGCTTCTACATGCCTGGAAACAAGACTGACCAATTTCAGAGAGTCTCGAAAATACGATTTCGCGTTGATTGGTCGAAATGTCCAAAAATAGGCGCAAGTTAAAACAAAACGGGCGCATTTTTTTGGTCACGAAATCAGATAGTTCTATGAAGTCCTCGCATTAACACGTATAGTACACAGCCTAAAGAAGTTAGTCTGAAGAACAGAAGATGTTTTCAGCGGTAATTTACTTTAAATTTTCGCGTAGAAGCTATCCAGGTATGTGCCAATAGTCTATCAGGTATGTGCCAATAGTTATGCATTCGAAAAAACTCTGTTATTTAACCCTATCTGTACTTATCAATTTTTCCGATTTCCTTCAAGTGTTTTAAAATTTCCCGGTGGTGCTTTTATTTCCCTTTGAAGAGTTTGAAAATCTCCGAGTTTTTCTTTAAATATTTTTCACTAGTGAATTCATATATTATTTAAAAGTTTGAATTTTAACTTTAACATTTAATTGACTTTCGTGAACATATAAATATTTTTGTAATTTTGCTTGTAATATTTTGTGTCTTTTAAATTTTCTTAACTTGAATTATTCTGATCACACATTTTTATCGTCAAACAAAGTGTTATTTGATAAAGTCTATCCAAGTTCGGGGCCTTTTTCTTTATTGATCTGCTTATACAAATTTCGCTTTTCATAAGTAATATAACTTTAAATTTTTCCAATTAAACTGCGAGCTGTATTTTTAACTTTAACATGAAACATATTTCAAGTCATTGTTTTTTGGAATATTAAATATTTTGCTTTACGCTAATAGTAAACTATTTTAATTGTTGATAACAATTTTTAAAACTTTTCAGTTCTACCATATTTGTGTCGATCTTCTGATCTTTGACAATCCAAATTGTGACTTTGAAGGTTCATTCTTTAATTGAATGGTTCCTAATTTGTTTATCATATGTAATATTGAAAAAAGGAAATAGTTTCCTATCAGGAACAATAAACCAAAAGGATCTATTTGCATACTTGTTAAAAAAATTAAACCAATTTTCAAATTTTCACTTGTAAGTTGTGTTGTTGTCCCTAGCACATTTTGTAAACAAATTTCATGTAACGTATTAAAAGCAATTATTAATAAGTTTTGTGCTTTACAAACTGTGAAGTGAAAAGTCAAGTGAAGTGCAACCAACTTCGAGATTTTTTAAACAAAAACTAAACTGCAGGTCCCTTGAAAGACTTTATACAAGCTTTCAGAAATTATGCTACTTTTTGTGTCAGTGAAACTTTAATAAAAAAATCATTTCTAAATTTAGTTGTAGTATTTTATCCACCCGGCGCACAGTGGATCGAATCAGTGTTATATAGGGACATTGGGTTGTTTTCCAAAATTAAAAGCTTTTGAAATCCAATAAAATATTCGTTTCACAAACAACCCAGGCCACTGGAAAAGCACCATGAAAGCTGTTGAATCACTTGTTATACATAAAAAAAAACATGATTTTGAAGGGAATTAAAAATTTATTAAAACATAAAGAAATATTTAGTTAAATCCGTGGGCCAAATTAAAATATATGAATGTAATTGAATTGTATTATTTAATAATTTACAGTAAAGATATTTGTCAAGAAGTAAAAATATGATGACGGTTTTCATTGATACTTTTTTTTCTCAGTGGCGTGCTCAACTCAAGTGTATTAAGTCAAAAATTAAAAAAATATATATATTGGTTGACTTTTAAAAAAATGCTTAAAACCGCATGGCTTGCAAACAACTGGAATAATAAGCAGACCCATTCACCTATTTACGAGCATCAACATTTCTTGCCCCAACTTGCCCCCTTGCAAGAAATATGAATTTTAATTTATTTGGAAAGGGGTCAAGTAAGCGTATTTAGCGAGTTCCGTGACATGCGGCGTGTTGATCGCGTCATCCTGGAAATCTTCGTTTGCAGTTATTGCACTCATTTGTTTTTAAAAATGGCGTCTAGTTCATTTTTTGATATGTGTTAAAGTTCTTGGTAGTGGAATATTTAAAAAGTTAATATGGATGCATTGACATCAAATCGCGATTTATTTATGTATTTTGGATCTAATAAGATTAAAATAAGTTATTGTGATAGTTTACTTAAGCATGTTATCAAAACAAAAAAAATTACACCAACGGAGAGTACCATTTTGATCCTGAAAGATTGTTTAAGAAAATACTGCAGCATTCTGCTAAATAAATGGAATCAGTCTAATAGAACCGAGGAAAGATTTTCTAAAAATCATAGGACATGGTTGGATCGGATTTTCTTATGGCCAAATTTTATGAATGTGGATTCTAATATTGGTAATACGTCAACTGAAGATATTCAAAAAAGAAAACGCAAATCTTTTCAAGACTTATCAGTAAAACAAAAACGAAGAAGAACTGAAATTTTAAGGAAAGAAAATATAGAAGAGTTGAGCTTTGCTATGTCAGCAAAACTGGGTGAAGGTAAGTTAGTTGTGTATTATGGAATCCTTCTACTTTAGAATCTCCCTGCAAAATAAAATTGATATTGCGACTAGTCGCAATGTCAATTTTATTTTATTAATATTCAACATTGAATATTAATAATGAATTTAAAGGTACTTTGTGACAAATTCTAGCAAAAATTATTATTGTTTGCTTTAAATTTTCTAAAAATTTCGATAATCCTGTATATTTGCGAAACGATGCATTTCCGGACCTATCTTTATAGGGACTTTTTTTCTTATTTTTGAGCCAGGAAATTGAAAAAAAGCAAAGCAATAATTTTCTTTTTAAATTAAATAATATGTATTATAAGTTTAATTGTTAAATACAGAGGAAATATTTCATTCTTCATTAACTGAATTAGATTGCTCAGCTGGCGCAGATGGATTCATAACAGGTTCTCCAGACTGGGTAATTTTCGCGAGAAAAGCAATGATTTCTTCTTTAAACCTCCTCCTGTCCAATTCTGGCACCTGCTCTGGCCCGTATATAAAGCCGATCAAGACATCTCTGCTCATTTCCCGCAAAGCGGGTCTAAAATGTTTGTCGAACGCTTTGACCATGAGCTGCTCCGTGCGACTTTGTTCGGATATATTATATCTGTTAGTATTATTGCCATTATTATTTAAAGACATATTTAAAATCTTACTTTCTTTTAACGACAAAGGAAAATTAGTAGCTAATGAAAACTTCTTTTTGACATCCGTCATTACTATGGCAACGAGAAATCAAGGCATGCCTTGACTGTATTTTTCATATATTTATGAATTATTATGCAAAACTACACGTACTTTATTAAAAATACAACACATATTCGTATAAAATAATAAACCTTCCTAATGTGAAGAGACAAATTTGTACTCTTTACAAAATGCTTGTTCCCGCATGACCTTTTTATCTGCGAACTTTGACATAATAATTAATTCGTATAAATATTATATATTAATTATGTTTTATTTAAAATTAGATATAAGGTTACTTAACTGTGTAACATACGAAATAATAAATAATAACAATTACTAAGATTTTGCCCTATTATTAATACTGATGTTTTTCTTTGTCAAGAATTTTTTTTCGAAACCTTAAAGTTTTCTTTAATATCATTGTAATAAACATGAAATTTGTGATAACCCAAAAAAATAAAAATCTAAATTTTTTTTTCAAATATGCCTAAATTTGAACAAAAATAAAACTGCCAGATTGATTTGATTTTGATTAAATTATAAACGTGTTTAAACTAAATATAAAAAAATCCGTATTCTTATTAGCATAACTTTAAATTCTAAACAACTTTTCTTACAAACAATTTGCTGATTTTTTTTAAATAAGGGCCTTTTAGTCTTGTGCAGTTTTTATATTTTATGACCTACCCTGTATACTGTTTGACTTGGAACCAATCTAAGTGCATTTATATGTATATCCTACCACCCTGTATATTATTACCAAGTAAATCCGCCTTTCACATTATCATAAATACTCTGAAAACCTTTTTACTTTAATATTAAATGAGTTAGAAAAATTAGTTACGAAATATATTTAGCCTGCCCACATGTCCCCGTAATATCGCAAAATAAACCAGTGTGCGACTTAAGAAAAGTTATCGCATTTACCGAAACATTAGCACTTAGCAATTAAATTATTTTTTATTACGCATGCATTATAATCACCGATTATCGTAAATAGCTATTACCTAACAAGTGCGAAAAGTGATACTTTACCGCACGTGACGTCAAGTGCGATAAAGTCACTTTCTGCACGTGTTGGGTACAAAATTTTACCTATGAGTATCTTGAAAAGTATATTTTCCCAATTTAAATTTCTCAAATCTCGCAAAATACTAAAGTCTAATCTACCGCACAGTATGCGGTAAAGTGAAATATCAAGGTCTACTTTACCGCATAATATGCGGTATAAAGTGATACTTTCCACACTCATTAATTGAGTGCGGTGTTTATGGTACACATACTTTTTTAAAGATTCCTATACAAACGTTTGACCTATCTTTTTCACCTAGATATTATGTCTATGTCAAAATGAAGGACCACATTTGAAGACAATTTTTGAGATTATGATACATTCGTAATAAAAAAATAGCGTATGATATGCGTGTATAGAAGGCCTTTAAGCAGATGCATTTTTATTTTTTCCTTAGGTAATCAGGATATCAATAGAATTCTTGAGTTTTTAAAGAAAAATCCAAATCAGGCAAAAAATATCTTGAATTATTGTGAAAATATAGACAAATACCATTGTCAATCCTATTCCAATGAAAAGGCTCTTGCTTTGCTGGTATCACTAGGGCTTTCTAAACAGCAATATTTAACAATGCGAAAAGCAGCCAAAGATGAAAACTGTAATTTATACCCATCCTATTACCAGATTCAAATTACAAAACAAGACTGTTATCAGCCAAAAAATTCCATAATGATAACTGAAACCTTCGCAAGAATTACTTTACAATCGTTATTAGATCATACAGCCAAAAGAATTTTGGATTTTACGAATTGTGAGCCTAATATTGAATTGACGCTTTTTGGCAAATGTGGCTTTGATGGAGCGTCCGGACAAAGCGTTTATAAGCAGCGACAACGATGATGACTCCAGTATTTTTATGACTCCGTATGTTCCACTAAAACTAGTGTATACTACTGACCATTCAAAAGTAGTTTGGGAAAACAAAAAGCCATCATCTACATTCTATTGCCGACCCCTAAACTTCCAGTTCATCAAGGAATCCAAAGAAACCATTTTAAATTGCTGGCAGGCTTTGAAAGATGAGAAAAGCTTGCTCACGAACACTAGAATTATGGGAATATCCATTACCCACGAATTATATCTAACCATGATAGATGGTAAAATTTGTTCGTGTTTAGCTGGAGCCACATCAACAATGGTTTGCTACATTTGCGGTGCTAAACCCACCGAAATGAACACTCTTGAGGTGAATTTACTTACTTAATTAATTAATTAATTAATTTGTTGTATAAATATCCTGATTGTAATAGTTAATGAACGATTTTGAATATTGTAGGCAGTCTCGAAAAAAACAGTAAATAAAGAGCATTACAACTTCGGCATTTCTAGTTTGCACTCCTGGATTAGGTGTATGGAATATATATTACATGTATCCTATAATTTAAGCTTTAAAAAATGGTCTGCAAGAAGTGCACATGAAAAGGAATTAAAGGATCATAAAAAAAAACAGATTCAAAAAAGGTAATATTGTGGATGTCTAGTAAAACATACAATTTACCCCATTTTTTTCAACCTTTATACGATCCTTTTCAAAAAGTTCTATAGCGATTCAATTTATTTTTTAAGGTTCAAGGAAGAACTAGGGCTAAATATAGACTTCGTTAAACAGGGACATGGAACGTCAAATGACGGAAATACGAGCAGAAGATTTTTCCAAAATTATGAGAGATCTGCAGCTATTACGGAAATAAATGAAAATTTAATAAAAAGATTTTATGTCATACTCCAAGTTTTGGCATCTGGAGAAAAAATTAACACCCAAAAATTTGACAAGTACGCAAAAGACACTGCGAAAATTTGTATAGATTTGTACGGATGGTATTACATGCCAGCCTCAATCCATAAATGATTGCTCCATGGAGCTGACATTATTGATAATTTTTGGTTTCCCATCGGTCATCTTTCTGAGGAAGCCGCTGAGGCCAGAAATAAGCATTTCCGCCATTATAGAGAAACGCATTCTCGAAAATGCAATAGAAAAAGTACCAACGAGGATATTTTACACAATCTACTTCTGTCATCGGATCCATTAATTTCTCATTTGAGATCAAGCTTTGCTGCAGATCGAAAAGTAACTGGCAATCATTTTTCAGAAGAGGCACTTTCTTTGTTATGTAATGTGTAATTTTTTTTTAAATGAGTTATTTGCAAAATTATTAAAGTTCTCAATGTAAAAACAATAAATTTTGAGTTTTTTTCCAGAATTTTTGTCCTTTATAATTATTGACCGCATTTTAACATCGATTTCTCAAAATAATATGCTTTAGGAAAATATCGGGTTTTACAGTGAATTCAATGTCTCAAGAGCGTATGTATGGGAGGGGGGATACAGGGCCTCCCGTCCCGCCTACGTTATAGGAAATTTAGAAAGAATGTCAAAGTTTCCCCCTTGAACCCAACCTGACATAGAAACTTTGACATTCTTTCTAAATTTCCTATAACTGAAAATGTATAATTCTGTTTTTAGTTGGGTGAGACTTTGGGGCTCAGAACCCTCCCCCCCCTTGATATTAGCCTATATCCGCCACTAGTTCAACACTTCTAATATTAAATACCTACATTCTTTATACTTATATGAAGCGATTTTATCGATTTTATATGTTTATGGTTATGCATTTAAAAATATACATTGAATCAAATTTTAGGATGTCCGCCATCTTGAATATTGAACAAATGTCATATTTTCTATGAATGTCTATGAGAGTATAACGCCTCAGCTTTCCAATAAAATCAAAATCATCGAAATCGGACGAATAGCATAAAAATTATGTCCAATGTCCCGATTTCCCTATGCTTCGATCCACTGTGCGGCGTCTACGTTTAACAAGGGTTAAAAACCGTATTTAATTTTTTAAAGTTATATTGATTTATGATAATTATTTAAACAAGCTGACCTACTTTCCCCCATAATACGTTCCCGTCGCTACTCTCAGAACTTGTTACAATTGTGAAATTTGGTTTGTAAAATAAAAAATTATCAAATAGAATATTTGGGCCGAAACCTACTACTGGCTCTGTTTTCCGATAAAATATGACTAACTTCACGCCCAGCGACTTTTCTCCCCCCTCCTAGGACCATTTTATTTGAGCCGGATGCCCAATTCCCAGAGGGTAACCGGATATATGGTGGCGGGACCTCGCCTAGTCCTCCGGGACTAGCCCCCCAAAATGAATCCCTTGCTAATAACCCCCGTACCTGTGGCAATAACTAAGTATGTTAATATAATAAATATTTGTACTGTGATCATAGTTATAGGAATAGTAATAATAATAACCTAAATGAAAGTAAGAAACAAAACAGTTAAATTGAAATAGCAAGAAATAATTATTTGGGAAGCTTTACATGATGACAACGACGCAAAAGATGAATAACCTAACGTGCTGGTTAGCCGACCTCGCTGTCCTCAGCTTCAAATTTTCAGTGACCGTCCATTAGAGCTTAATATAAACCTAAAATATGATTCTAGTTTTAAATCATTCAGTCAAAGCTCGCTAGTGTCTACTAGAGCTGTGTAGTTCGCGAATGAACTAGTTCAAAAGATTGAATCTTTGAACTATATTATGTATTATAATGCGTTGATTGAGTTGTTTTGTTAGTTAAATGCCTAATTGGTATCAGTGTTGTGGGTGACGCGTCCAGCAGCGTCAGTGAAAACTCGATTCGCAGTATTTAGATTGTTGTTTTTAAATGTAAATAATTTAATTGCAATTTAAATCGACATATAAAGACAAAACATGCTGCAATTAGCATTACCAGAAGCGAATCAACATTGACAGATACTAACAACGGTAAATACACAGCAGCAGAAAATGTTAAGTCTATATCTACGAAAACATCAAAGGGCAAAGAAGAAGATGCTTGAGAAGGTACAAGTATAAATATGTGTAACGACAGTGGTAGTGTCATAGTATCCAAAAGAAAAAACTCAGTCTGATATCACAGGCTATGTGTACGTGAAGAAACCTCTTTCTATAGCGAGAATTAAAGAAATTGGCCAACAATTACTACATTGGATAGTGAAAGGATTTCACTATCCAATGTAGTAATCACTATTCAGAATTGTAGAAAAGGTCGAGTTTCAGAAACTTTGTGAAATTTTGTGTCCTAATTACAAAGTACCATCCAGAAGAACTATCAGAAATAATTTACTACAACAGCTCCATCAGTCAAAGTAGGTTATGGTTCAAGCAGAATTAAATACCATTAATTGCATTTACATAACAGCTGATTGTTGGAACCCTAAAAACAATGAAAACTTTGATGCAATTACTGCTCACTAAATCATTGAGGAACAATTTCAATTAAAATTAAGAGCCTATCTTTTAGATTGTATATCATTTGAGGAAAAGCACACAGCACAAAATTTAACTTCATTTATGACTAAAAAATGTGTAGAGTGGAAAATTAAAAACAAAATCGTGTGCGTGGTCAGTGACAATACGGCGAACATTATTTCAACTGTGAGAGTAGGTGGATAGAGATCCCGAGGTTGTTTTGTTCACTCAATTAATCTTTTAGTTTAAAATGGTCTTAAATCGATTGATCCAATTTTAGAAAACCTAAAAGCCATTGTATCATTTTTCAAAAGAAGTTCCACAGCGCTAGTAAAATTAAATAAAACTCAGATTCAAATGGGATTGCCTGAATTGAAAATGAACCAAGATGTAAGAACACGGTGGAATTCTACCCTTGACATGGTTGATCGGGCTTGTAAAATTAAAGATGGTATTATCACTACTTTGGAATTAGAAAGCCCAAATTTAAACATGGTAATCGCTAGTTAGTAAATATTCTACAGATTTTTAAAGATATAACTGATGAAATTAGCGCTGAGAAAAATACTTATTTTCGTTTGGGCTATTTATGTTCATCTCTTTGCTCAAACGAACCAAATTTGGACACACAATGTTAGACCCTAGGTTTAAAAAATTTGGGTTCAAAGAAGAAAGTAAATACACAAAAGGTTTAGCAAACCTGCGAAAAAAACTAAGTGCTTCTCGAGCAAATGACGTATCATCGGAACCGGAACAACCACTACCATCTTCAAGTTCCACGTCAAAAAAGTCACTGTTGATAAGAATGTATCTAACTTAGTGCAAGAAATAAACGTTAGTGCTGCTGCGATAATTGAACTTGCCCGGTATATTAGTAAGCCATTTGTGAACAGGAATGAAGATCCATTAGCCTAGTGGATGACCCGAAAACTTGTATATCCTACATTATTTCATTACATAAAAAAGATATTATGCGTGCAAGCCACTTCAGTTCCATGTGTACGAATTTTTTCTATGGCTGAACTAGTGTTAAATGAAAAAGTCTATCACTGAAAAGCATACGAGTTACCCAAACCTTATTTTTAAGCACTAAATATATGTTTTAATTTATTTAAGTTGCAAGTTTATTTTCGTATTCGCACTATTCGCAATAAAACATAAAATACTTAGGAATATAATTTTTTTTTTCATTCCTTTTTTACAATTCATATCCATATCCTACCATATCAATATCAACCACTCAAATGACATAGTTTTTCTGGTATATGCTGCAGTGCTCCAGTATTTTACTGTGCTGCAGTGCTCCAGTATTTTACTGTTAGCAATCAGTGAACTAAATGAACTAAACGATCGAATCTTTTGTACTATTCGCTTTACTGATCGAGATCGAAAGATGCAAATCAGCAAAGTGAACTAAACTTTCCAGGTCTAGTGTCTACTGACCGTAGCACAGCATATATTACTTTTGACCAAAGCACAAATGTTGACTGTGGTACCTTGGAAGTACAAAATTTAATTCAATTCAATGATCTTTTGTCAAATTATACCAATAAAAATGACACTACAAAGAATACACATAGTTATACCCGCGGCGCCATAAAAAACGACGTTTCAGTTGGGTTTTCTCACCATTATCAGGTACAATTGCATACAAATTTATTTTAAAATTAAAAAAAGAATTAATATGTTAAACAAACGCACTCTTTTGTCCAAATTTATAAATTTAAAAAATGAAAATATTTAAAACGTTTCTATCCAAAATCGAACCGCATCAGAACATGGCATTCCTGGTGGAGAAAGCTTACCAGATTGCCATGCTTATTCAAATAATAAAAAATTTAAATTCTAATAATTTTCCAAAATTTCCACCGCGCGATGTAACAACAGAACACTTTTCCTTCATGTTGGCATCTTGACATCATGAAAAACTATTGAGGTACAACTTTAAAGAAAAAGACCTATTAGTTGATACAAATTAAAATAGCTGATAGGTACTGTACTGCAAATTTATTATGGATATTTCGTTACATACATAAGGTAGATTGGTACCAGCAGAAGCGTCCAGGCACTAGGTAAGGATCATCAATAAAGCTCTAGCACATAAAGCGATCGACATTAATCAGCAGCAAAGTGCATCACTGGCGGAATTTAAGACTTCTCTCTAAAGTTGTATCTCGATTGTTTTTCATGTTGTCCTGTGTAACTTCCAAAAAATATAAAGTATAGCTGTTTTTTTAGTTTTCCTCAATTTTTGGATAAAAAAGGCTAGAAAAACAAAAGATTTTACGTCTTTTTATAATTATTTGTAGTAGTTTCATACAGAACCAGCGAAAGAAGAAAGAAAAAACTAATTTGTATTTGGGATGTTTATGAAATTTAAGGACGAATAGGTATTTTAAAAAACAAAACGTGACCAAAAAAAATGACCTCGGATTCGTGATTAGAACTCCCAAAATCCGCCTATATATAAAATATCATTGAAATCGGCGATGGTGTAAAAAAGTAAATAATTACAAAAACATCTACTCTATCTGGTGATCTATGATTAAAAACATGCTTGATGAAATTTCGTACCGGACAAAGAAATTGAACTGTGAGATAAAAAAGATGATCTTTGAAAAGACATTATTAATATTACGTATTTTTTTATTTTTATAATGATTAATATGTACCAATAAGAATTTGTGTTTTAGTGGATGTATTTAATGTCTTTAAAAGTAACTCGTTTTATGCCAAACCCTCTCGTTTAAAAAAAAGACCTTGATATACTTTTAAAACCACTCAATCTACATGGTAGTTATCCAGGTGGCAGGTAAAAATAAAAGCTTGCATTACCAAAATATCGTAAAATGAGGCTACACTCAACTGACACTGACTACTAAATGCGAATGACATTAAAATAATCTAGCACATGAATGCCTTTTTAACATACGTTGGCGTTGGTTAAAAGTAGGGTACAGAAAAATACGATAAAAAGTTAATAGAAGATTTTCAGAAACACTTTATTAAAAGCAAAAACAAATTTTAACACACGTAAGTAATATACTCTAACTTTACAAAGCAAATTTAAAAATCCGTAGAAGTAATAAAAACGATTACCAACGTTAACCCCTTTTAACAAAGAATTATTAATGATATGTCTAAATGACTTACCCCTAATAAACTTTAACCACAAATGCAATATAAACTAATGAACAACCATAATAACCTAATTACATAACCTTTATTACATTTTGTTTAAACATATATTTTCAACAAACAACGCACGCCATAGACTTTTTTATTTACATTACAAATACAAGCGGTTACCTAGATATCTTATTTTTATTTGGTTTAATCCTTGGCAAATCCTGTAATTAGATATTTATCTATTGTGTTGTTAATACAATCTTATAAACATACATTTTCTACCTTTGATACAAAACATGTTGATTGCTGTCTGATGTTGATGTATGTGTATTTCTCATTTTATTAAAGCCTCTTACTTTCCGATTTTCCAGAATATTATCATACAATTCCTACTTTAGTGTACAAAAAATGTCCACTAGGTAAGAACAAAAATATAGAGAGATCGGATAACCCTCCATTTTTGAGCAGTTTTAATGAAAGCTGAATACTGTCTTTTACATTTTTTTCTGAACATAAGAATATTTAGTGTTTGATACTGCAGATAATCGGACACAAAAAATTCCTAACATGCAAACATATTAGCAATTTCAGCAGCCCCAATCTATTTGACTACAAACTACACAGGCAATGAATAAAACATAAATATCTGACCACGACTTCAAATATTTACTAATTCATTAGCTCCCAAAAATCGTTTAGTTCGTTCATGATCTACAACTAAAAAAATAAAGCAAATTGTAATTAGGAACCTACCTAAACATTAAAATAGATTTTCAAATACATGTATGCCTTCAATGCCTCGATACACCATTTTTGTTTGTTTTCTTTATTACAAGTGTCTTTTAATTGCCTTTTTATTGACTGAACGTCTAAACGTACAAAAATATATTTAGTCTCAGAGCTAATTATGTTTAATAATGTGTATCAGACTGCTTGATTATTTTAATAAAAAAAGAAATTTTATCTATATATGGCACATACAAAATGTATTCTAAGCCTTTAGCCTGAAGAAGTGTAACTTCATAGAATAAAGGAACACAATTATATCCAAAAAATATTCTAACAGCACTGTAATAAAAAAACGCTTATAATATAACTTTTTTAATATTGTTCTATATTTTACTTTAAATTGTGAAATTCTTTATATAAACAAAAAACGAGAATATGTTGTATTCTTTTTAATTTTAGATTATCTAATTAAAATATATTTGTTCTGTGAGGTAAAATACGATAGTAAAAACTTATTTAATAGAACATTTTCTCCTCCAACCTCAAAGATCATGAATTTATAAATATTTCTCTAAATGCAAAGTTTAAAAAAAGTGAATAGCAGGTGTGTAGATTTTTTTTTACTTTTATATTTAGGCATTTAATACTTAAATCTGTAGTCATCGGTATCAAATCATTTCTTAATTATCAAAAAGGTCAAAAGCAATTAAAAGTAAGGGAACCAACACCTAATATTCTTATTAGCATGATTTGAGATATGAAAAAAATTACATTATAATCTTATTGATCTACCCTGATTTTTTAAGAATGACCAATCATTATTTAATACCAATGCTAATAATCTGTTTAATGTAATTTTTTCCATTTTAAGAAACTATCAACAATCAAAATTAAGAATAGACTAAGTCATATACTGCTCTCGGAAAGTAGTCAGCCACAAAAGCCTTAATTTTTTCTTGCCTGGATATGGGAGTATACTTGATCATGGGGAAAGTGCGAGCAACAGCATCATTGAGTGCCTTGAGAACAGGAGCAAGATCAGTTTCCTAAAATAGAAATGTTAGATTAGTCAAACTGAATTTCGGTTAAACTTGAATGGAAATAGTTTCAATGTCAGTGAAAATAGTAAGAATGGATAAGTAATATAGTTATACTTTTATATTAGAAGCGGAATTCGGATATGCTTTAAGTGAGGGAAAAGACAGTTTGCGCACAATTAGGAATAATATTTTTTCTACGAGAGTCTAGATTCCAATGAAAATAAAAGCAATTAGTATACACATCATTTTTGACGACTATTTAATGCAACTTGAAACATGTAACAACAATTACAATACAAAAATTAACTACTTGCTATTAAATTAATATTTATAACAAAAGAACAATTACTGACGTTTTGCAATTTGATTGCAGATCCAGTAATTTCATTCAATGGGTTGCTTTTGGAAGAGCTTATGATTCGGCTTGATGAAGGTTGAGTTAATTTAGGAGGGCAGTTATTCAAGGCTAATATTTTATTCGACATGTCCTTTTTTGATTTGCGGAATCATATATGTAGCTCTCTGCGACAGTCGTATGATATTAATAATTTTTTCCCCAGAATCTTGGCTGATTCCGAAGATTGACGAAAACTATGTGATATGTACTGCTCTGGATTTTTGAGTTGTAGATATGTAGTTATTTTTGAAGGCATATTTCCAAATGAATTTATTCCAACACATTACTGCACACTCCTTTTCTATCCTAAACAAAAAACCACCTATGCTGTAAAGTTGTAAATAATATCCTCTCATTTGTTTCATCGGATATTACAAAAATTCTTGAGGTGTTATTTTCACTGTCAAGAATTTTGATGATTATTAAATTCCACTTAAGCTTTAGGTCATCAATTGTTATGTTTGAAAGCTCTTCTCTCCTAGAAGCACCAGCCAACCCAAAATTAATAGCTATTTTTATTAAAAGATACATTTCATTAGGCCCCTTTTTTGGTTTGTATCCTAGATTTTGCTTTCTTATAAATGATGTTAGTTTAAAATATAGGCTTGAATCCAATTTTCTTTTTATTTTACGGACATATTTTAACATGAAGTTACACTATAAAGTATTTGGCTGGAATGTTTTTTAGTCCGCAAAATAGGCCAGAAACACCCCTCCTTAACACTACTTGTCCCCTTGTTCTGGCACTAGTTTTCAAAATTTTTATATTGTTTCTTATATTTTTGTTGAGATTTCTCTGGCAATAAATTTAAACTTGTAATATTTGCAATCTGGCAACTCATCATCAGAGCTGCTCATTTTAAAATTAAATGTATAATGTTTTACAGTCTGAAGAAAAAACGGTACGTAACGCCGACGTTTTACAGTGTTGAGATTCGTGTCAAATTCAACAGTGCATCTATTGTTGCTTGATAATTTACTAATTTACTATCCAAGAAAAACTTTTTTGCTTAAGCTGAAATATCGGGAATTGTAAATAAATTTAGGTGAAGTATAAAAAAACTAAGATTGCTACGGCTTCTTATTTCATATAAAAAAGCCTATTATAACTAAAATATTTATAAATCTGCCATGCTTTTGAGCTTATTGAGCAGTTTTGCTTATATTACATTGTGTACATCGTGCGGAAAACTACTACTTGCACATGCAAATGAGCACCGAAAGATCTACTTTGCGCACGCTCATAGAAAAACATATCTTCTTTTCACGTACCCTTTTATTTTCAAAGACAATTTTAAAGCTTCTCTACTTGACCTATTGCTTTAAAATTTTATACCTGTACAGGGCTTAGGTTTTATATTGCGAAAGACATAAAAAATAAAATACAAAATGTTCGAAGTTTTACCCGAACTAATAGAATTTGCTTACAAGATTAGCAAATAACAACTGCAAAGTAAATTAGAATCGACTTAGTTATTTTAAGTAGAATATTTTGTATATTATGATTTAACTGAAAGGATTTCTCTTGATCATAAATATATTAGATAGATAGATTATTGTGTTCAAACCTGGTATATTTATATTTTGTAAGAAGAGACCCAGTTAATGAAACAAAATCTTGGCAGCTCAAATGAAAATTTACACATTTTATATTTAACATTTTTTTTCTATCTTCTAAGTAAAATTTGTGGATCTCGTTCAAATTATAAAACGAAACCTTTTATACAGTGTCGATGATAAGAAAATAATTTAACAACATTGACCTTGATCTTGATCTTGATTTTATAAATAGATTGATATTCATTGAGTTATCTAATTTTTTACATATCTTATGTTTAGAACAAATAGCGATATATGAACTAACGCCGTAACGTATTAACACTTTCCACCGGCATCAGTCCCCTGGCTCAGCATCTTGAATAAACAACTGAATCTATTCAGCTTACTACGGATATTTTGTTAGATAAATGGATTGGTACCGTTAGGTGGCTCTGTGCCACGTTCTCACCAGGTTAGTTGTTAAAACCTTTAAAACAAAATTATTAAAATCAGTGGCAGTTTTAAATGTATATGGCGAAAGAATCTTTTGCCATTGCTTGATCAGATGCTAACCTGGTGTAGATCCACTTAGTTTTTAACGATCAACCTAGATATTAAAAAATTCATAAAACTGTATCAATCAAATTATTTATAGCTCTGTAATAAAACAGTGCAGTACGAATAAGGGTTAATTAAAAGAATGGTGGATAAAACGTGTATTAAAACAGCACTAGGTATAGCAAAATAGCGCTAGCATTAACGACCAATATTTATTATTCTGACAGACAAGTTTTGCAAATCCTAAAAAAGAATAAAATAACATTCAACATGACACCAGATGCTGGAGACGGCTTAAGAAGACAAAGTGGACAGTGTCCTGGATTAAGAAAAAAATAGGTTAGCACGTAATCATCGCACGATCAATCTAAAGATAAACAAAAATTCTAAAAGGACAGACTACCTCCTCGGGCTCTCTGGAGGAAATCTGGTAGGAATGCTAACGAGACACTGTAAGCTAAACAAACAACTTCACATCTTGGGCGTCCTCCCGGCTCCAAGTTGAAGGGGGTGCAACGAGGACGGAGAGACTGTTGAACATGTTCTTTGTTGCTGCTGCCCAGCTCTTGTAAATACCAGAAAATCCATTATGGGGAAAAGATGGCCAGAAATCGGAGGATGCTCGGCCGCGACGGTGCTGAACTAAATCAATGCTGTTGGCTGGCTTGACGACTAAAATTCCAAAGGAGACTAGAATTGGCTCACCTGAGAGGCCTAAGTGATAGGTTGGCGCAAGTCACCCCTCCATATTCTCTATCTATCATCTATCTATATCGATAATGAAACAAACCAAGAGTATCAAATAAATCTAGCTCTGACTAAATTGTAACTTTTGGGGGTAGATAATTAAAATACTAATGATACTTATATTAAAAACATGTAGTTTTAAAATTATCTATGCGACTAGAAACATACTCTTTGTAAATAGTGAATTTTAACTGGTTAATAGCGATGAGCTATATAGAAATATCTACGAAATTAACTTATCAAGTTTATGGTTTATTGTAATTGGTGCTTCATTAGAATATGAATTATTGGAGTTTTAAAATATTCGGAAATAACTACATAGGCCAATAGAATTAAATTAATATCCGACAATAGAATTAAATAAAAAGAATCGTCGATCAGTGGCTGAAAATATCCATGATAACATATTAAAATCTCTCTTCCCAAATTTTCGAGAAAAAATTGTTATTAAAAAACAAAGCATATTGTTAAAAATGTTTCTCAAATTTTCCAGTTAATTTCAAAACACTCTCCCTTATCTATTACTTTTAAATTTTAAACACATTATATGTGACTATATGTTATATAGGTTTGAGGTGATATATTAACTTAATGACTTTGAATCCGAACATAATTTTGGAAATAATTATACATCCCATTTTCTTGTATCTATCACGTCATCATCAAAATATTGTATAAATATAAACAATGCAAATTAGGGCGATGAGCGATGATTAATATTACAAAAAAATATCGGTAAATGTCTGTTACCCGGAACTTCCATCGTTGTGAATCTTTCCTTTAATTAGGAAGGGTGAAGTATGACCCAATTTAGTCGTTTTTACTAAACGACTAATATACATACACATATACACACGTTTCGAACATCTTTATGGTGCGTTATTTTGTTCCATCATATTATATTTGTACTAATACATGCCACACATGATTTTTGGGCATAATTTCAGATAAATTGAATTAGTACTTTTATTTTACTGATTTTTTTAAGACTGTCATTTTGTTCCGACATCTTGAATTTGTACCACAAACTTACTAGTTTATTTCTGTATTACCATTAATGCTTGCTCCAAACTTGAGGTAGTATTTTTGGGCTGAATTTTTTAATATTTTATTAGGCCGCTATCTTGTATTCGTACCAAAATGTTACCAGTTTTTGAATAATGATTTTTTTTAATATTTAACTAAGCCTCTATTTACTGCTTTCACTGGGCCGAAACCTGCTCTTGGAATTGCTCCTTAAGCTGTCAAGACTAGGATTAAGAATCGCACTGTCGAGGAATTCCGTGCTGAATGGCACGAGCTAGCAGGACTCAGACAGTCTAAGGTCTTCATATCAGGCCCTTATAACCGTTCTGAGTCTAATAGACTTCTAAATCTAAACAGAAGTCAACTTAGAACTATTACCGGGGTCCTAACTGGACACTGTCTAGTGAAATATTACCTGCATAAGATTAGACTCGACAACGATTCATACTGCAGGTTTTGTGCTGAGGTAGATGAAACTACCGAGAATCTAGTCTGTCTATGTGACGCTTTAGTCAACGCCAGACTGCTTTGCTTGGGTGATACCTATGTGGAACGACTTTGTGGGACGTGCGCAACCTAAAAGGGTCCTTTCCTTTCTAAAAAGAAGTGTGCTCTTGGCCTGACACGCCTACTTGGGGGATAGCACAATGGGCCCCAGTGACCCTAAGTGCTGCCCTTGTCGGGCTCCCCATCTATGTCTATGTCTATGTCTAAGCCTCTATTTTGTTTAGCCATTGGATTTTTACCAAGGTGTTACCAGGTGATATGACCCTTAATTTCTGACCAAAATTTGAAGTCAAGTAGTTTTTTAGTTATTCCGCGATCTTACAACCAGACAGACATATCGAGGGAGTTGAGAAAACATACTTTTTGGCATCTAGGGATTCTAAAACGTGAGAATATGTAAAATCTAGTTATTTTTTTACAATTACAATCATTTTATTTGGGCGCCATTTTGTTTCACCATTTTACCAGTTCATCTCTATATCACACTTAATTCTTGCACAAGCTAATCTTTAAAATGTTTTTCATTTTGTTTCGGCCATCTTGGATACGTACCAAAATGTTACAAGTTGATTCCTACTTAGTATTTAATTTTTGTGCAAAATCTGAGGTACATTGGGTAATTAGTTTTTTAATAATATTTTAAATTTTATTAATCTGAAGTCAATAGGGTACGTAGTTTTTTGCTCTGCCACGAGCAGACAGACAGTGGGCCTACTCCTCATGTAAGATTGGTGCAAAAGTTTTAGTAATTTGCACAAATGTAACCAGTGTTATATGATATTTCAACTATATCAGATACTAAAAATGTAGCCCGCACGTCAAACAAGTTATTTAAATAAATGTGTAGACCGCATAGGGAATATGAAGCAAATTAGATATGTGCTTTGCAAAATATGAACTCGATCCCTTACAAATGTTTTAAGAATTATTGAACGGGTGCAAGGAAACTATCTTTATTTTAAAAAGTTTTAGAATATTTAGAGGTGTTGATTTGAACGTGAGCTCATTATTTTCAAAATTGAGTACACATTTTTGTTGCGCCTTGTACATAGGTAATTTATGAGACATTATGTATAATGAAATTCTAATATAAAATATGTATAATGAAATTCTATTATTTCATTAACTGAAAATGATGTATTTTCATTTTGTCGAGCAAAATCTAACAACTACACGCAGATTTTGGAGATCATCCACGGTTTCACAAAAAATCTGTGATTCTGCTCAGTTTAGCACAAAACAACCAAGAATCTTATAAAGTCCCTAATTGTGATATTAGAAAAATGAAGATATTAACAAGGTGACTTAAATAAAAATATAGGCTAAAAAGGTCCCTAAATACAAATTTAGTCCAAAATATCCCTAAAAAAATCGTATGAAAAGGAGTCCAAATGATAATTAATAAAAAAGATCTCTCAATTAAAATTTAGGCTTAATAGGACCCCAAATTTACATTTAGACAGAAAAAAAAGCTCTTTAAACAAAAATTTAGGCTAAAAAGTTCCCTAAAACTTCTTACTTCTAGGTGAGGCAATAATTTGTCCTGTGATATTGAGTGACAATTTTTTTATTTTGTTTTACACAATTTTCTTTATCATGCGAGCCATTACGATTGTTGTGAATACGAAAATGCGGGGATGCTGCTACGTCAGAAAGGCCGTGCTAGATTCTTCATGGATGGAAAAATATAATGTGCTTCATTCCGGGTCACATCCGTTCTCAACAAGTGTTCTGAAAAAACAATTTTGCTGACTAAAATCGCATTTTGGCGTTTTCAAGTATTCTCTTTAATGTTCGAATAGAGACTGAAGTGCTAGTGACTGCTTCCTGCCACTCACCACCTGGGGCCGAAGTTTATATCTGAGTGGTCGTTCATCATTATTTATATTTTTCGAATTTTGCTCTTTTTGAACTAATTCCAAATGATTTTTGTGGTTTATAGTGCTCCAGATTGGCAAAGTCCTTACACCCTCCGAAATTAATTTTGTGGCCGGTTTCCTGGTAATCTATGCACAGAAACAACGTAGTTTTATTTTTGTGCATAGATTAAGACTGTTTGTATTCTGGAAACTGTTTACCTATGGTTGTTGAACATGAATTCTTCCAGTTCTGTCTATGATGCACTTTATATATGGAAAGACTACTTGTTGTTTTTTCATTTCAGTAGTAGTATTAGTAGCTTTTTCTGTAGTACCATTAGTGTTTCCATTTAGACGCCAGATATTATATTTACTTCTTTTTGTTTCGTTTATATTCACATATTCGTCAGTATATGTTGGTTTTCTATAATATAAAAGATATATTCAATATGTCTGAATCACAGTTTGCCACCAGAATATTTAATTGTTTCCATCTAACTCTAAAGTAAATTGCATCAAAAGATGAATTGAATTCCAGACCGTTGGCGAGTTCTGTATTCCATATTGCATATGACAAATATGACGTCCACATAATGAATCCATACATTCATTCAAAATTATTTTCTCAAGAGTTTACTTCTCGAAGTTTATGATAAATAAGTTATCCACACTGGTAATAGTGAGGATTCCCTTGGAGTGCCATCCATTTGTTCATATAATATACGTTAAATGAAAAACAAGCATTTTTAAGCAATGGTTTCTCAGTTATATTATTTGGGTATCGGAAATCCTCGTTCATAGTAATGCAGTCCAAAATTGATTTGTACGTAAAAAAACTCAAAATAGTTCTGATGAATAGTATTCCCACCGACGAAAGCAATGTATGATGAAAATGAAAGACTAAATATGTATTAGAAAATGAAAGACCTTAATATGTATTAGAACCAATGACGAAACGGCCACGTAAATGTAAGGCAACAGAATTTACAGCCCATGTTAAGTTGACTTACGACACTGAAGTTTATTCAATAGTATATCCTGGCGTTTTTTATTAAACTTTAAAACGTTGGTATTTATTTTTTTAATCTTTTAAAATAAAGCTTGTGGATTCAGTTCAAAATATCAACAAAACCCCTTACCTCTCTGAAAGTAAAGTGAAAATATATTTTTATGACATTTATAAAAACATTTTTGACCTTGATATAAGAATTTGGTCAAATATACAGAATTAACGGGAAATTAGGAATTTAGTTTTAGTTAAAGTACATTTATTTGATGAGGTAAAATGTAATTTATAGCTAAAATAAAAACGCCATCGTCACTACGGTCGTCGCTACGCCAAAGAAGATAAAACAAAAATTTTAATGTCTCAGATTTTAAAAATACATATATTCCTAATACATTTTTGTTATAAGTATCAGCTTGATTACTACACTGATTACTAAAATATACAGAGTGTTTAACTTAAATTCCAAACGTCGATTTATCGCCAATTAACGGGATAGCAAAAGTTGGTAAAACGTAGCTGTTTAAATGAGTAAATTGTAATTAACAAGCGGTAAAATTAAAGTTGATACCATCGTCAGTATAAACGTCGTGACGCCAAGAAAATACAAAATCACTAAGTTCTAAGGTATAGCGTGTCTATTAGTAGATATATATATTTTTTAATTAGGTAATTATTTTGGGACACATTTTTAAATAACATTTAAATAGTTTTAATTACATCTCATGTTATATAAAACCAGCAGTCAAAAGCAGAAAAATATTATTTTTATTGAAAAAAAATATGTTCTAAAACAAGAAATTGAAAAATTCCTTATTCTACTAAGAGAAACGCTAAATCTCAGACCAACAAAGTAATCAATTTGGTGCATATAACAGAAAAAATTTAGAAATAGATGCATATTTCTAATTTAATACTTTAAAGTTTCTACAATTGTTGTTTGTCTTCTTGGCGCCGCGATGGTTATACTCATAATGTCGATTTTCTTTTAATTTTTAATAATTTTAATTTAACTAATTAAATAGTTGTTTTCGTCACTGTTTAAAGGGCTTTGTAAATAATAGATAATTGTTGTGTAGGATTTCCATAATTTTGCAATTAATTTAAGTTTATTCCAAAGATGATCAGTCAAGAGAAATTAAAAATAAAAAATCCGTTGAAATCAATGAAGAATTTTTTAAGTTCGAAACCTTATAATGCGATTAAACTAATATATCAGTAGGATGTAAAAGAATTGAAGTTTACAAAAAGGCTATAGGAAATACAGGTCCGTATTTAAAAAAGTAGACCTGATTATCGTAACCAGCAAATGATACGTCGGCTGCGGCTTTATAGAATTTTACGAATATCTTCGAAAGTACTCGTAATTTAAAACCCTCTCGTGATACATCAACAATAAAAATACCAAAGGGTTAAAAGCAAACAATTCGTTCAGTTGTTTTTTAACAACTGAAAAATAAGAAATACCGAACCGAAGAAAATCTCGTTATCCTACTACTGAACAAACCTCAAGGAAACTCCTGACTAATAATGGATAATATTAAATCACACCCCTCATCAGTAGCCTTCTTGTCATTGAATTGTCATAAGGATGTAGCAACCAAGTAATACAAAGTTAAGAGTTGCAAAATCAGCATTGCGGTAAAATCAGTTTATCGTCTTATAGAGATAAAAACCATCAAAACTTTTTGGTGGTTAAAAGAGGGGATCAAGGAAAAAAAATTGTCGTGTATTTGAGCTATATCCAAAGTTTGATTAGTAATTGAAATCCTATTTTCTTACATTTAAACACGTTTTAGTACGAACCTGACTAATTATGAAGAACACTGAATTACAATAGTTATCAGTTTTATTTCCCACGCTTACCGCTCTTGTAGTGGTGTTGGCGTCGTTTTTATTTTAACCGTAAATAAATACCCTCTCAAACTAGCGTTTGGGATTTTAGGTGGAACACTATCAGTATGTCAGGCTGTTAGGCCAGTAGCTAAAGATTCTCAAGGGACGTAAAAGAAGTAAAGCTATATACACAAATATTAATCACTATTATTTTTGTATAAATGAAAAAAAGTCCGCGACGCGGGCTGGCACTTTGTCCTTTGGTAAATGGTTAAAGTAAAAATAAATTATAGTCTCATTAACATATTAATAAAAAATCGGTAAATTCCTTTACCCGGGCCTTCCCTCGTTATGAATTATTACTTTTATTGGGAAGAGTGAGATGTGATCCAGGTTCAGTACATAGTAGTTCAGTACATAATCACAGTATATATGTATTACATATACTGTCTCTTCATTTTTATTAGGCGTCATTTGGTTCCATCATATTTGATTCCTATCAATATGTTTACCATTTCCTTTCTGCCTATGCCATACTCGACTTTCGGGCATAATTTAAAATTAATTGAAAAAGATTTTTTGCTCTGATTTTTTAAAAAATTTATTTGGCCGTTATTTTGTTTCGCCAACTTAAATTGAAACCCATATTACCAGTCTTTACCTACTCTGTTGGTCCGCAGATATCTGGGATATTAAGTTACTGAATGATTTTCATTAACGATCCTTTTGTTGTTATGTTAGAGTGGTGTATTATTTGGGGTTAATGGTAAATCCTGAGAGGGTGACTTTTTTCACCATTACAAAACTTTTATTTGGCCGCTATTTTGTTCCGTCATCTTGGCACACAGTTTGAAATCAATCGATTCAGTAGGTTTTTCAGGCCGAATTTTTAAATATCTTATTATACCGTCATTGTTGCCTTGGTTTCGTACCAAAATTTTACCAGTTGATTTCAACATAATACTCGATGTTTATGCAAAATTTAAAATAAATTGGATAAGCAGTTTTTTCATAATAATTGTTTTAATATTTCACATTTGCTCAATCGGATAAGTAGTTTTTTAGCTACGCCGCGAATAGACTGACAGGCGGACAGGCGGACAGACAGACAGACAGACAGACAGACTGACGGAATTGAGAAAACATGTTTTTCGTCATCTAGGGACCCTAAAACGTGAAGATCTGAAAAAATCCCGAAGAGTGATTTTTTCACGATTACAATACTTCTCTTTTACGAGAAGCACATACCTAAAATACATTATTAGAAATTATTAATATGTCACACTAAATCAATTTCGTGGAAAACATTCAATCAATTTCAAATTAAGCCTAAAATAACACCCCAGGTGTTACTATTTACACTGTATTCATGACAGTCTATATTTCAAAAGGATTCATTAATGATGATTGTAATTTATATGGATGCTCTCATAAATTTTCCATATCGCTCCCTATATAATATATATTTTTTCCAAAAGTAATACAAATAATATAAATGACTACATACACATCTTTTTACCTTTTTACAATTATTGTTTTTAATTTAAGTAGTTTTTTAATATTTGATCTTGTTGTATATTTCTTCTCAGAATGTGATATTTGAAGCGTTGTCTAGTATCATCGATAAAGGCATAAACATCAATTCAGAAAGAATCAATAATATACGATATGCCTAGTGCTACTAGCGGATAACATCGAAGATCTACAAAACGTTGTTAGAGAACATAAATATAGTTTGTAACAGCTATGAGCTAAAGATTTATATCAAGAAAACCCAATATAATATTTTCAGCAAAGAAAAACATATTTAGAGTTTCCTAGGCTTAAACAACAGCGCCACTAACGAGTTCATCGATTTAAATATTTGCTATTTTAATGAACAGGTTTCAGGTACGAACGAATTATCTGTCCGTATAGAGCAAGCATGCAGTGTCTTCTTGATACATCTTGTCGTTGATTAAGCCACAACGTAAGAAAGTGGAACAGGAACGCGTAAAAAATGATAAAAGCTCAAAAAAGACCGCCGATTCATTGCTTACAATTAAAAGGAAATATCTTGAATATCTGGGTCACATTATACACAATCCAAATATCGATTTCTTTTAAACATCATAGGACGTAATATAAATGGCAAACGTAGCAAAGGACAAAGAATACCTTCATGGCTCAAAAATCTCTGTGGTTTGGTATGAGCAGCAAGGAACTATATCGGGTTCGGCCAGTAAATTGAAGACAACGATAATGATCGCCAACCTGTAATAGAAGATGGCACACAAAGAAGAAGAAATAGATTTATTAAAAAAATTTCTATCCCTTGTTACGAATGATGCTGTTAACGTAGAAGTATGTAGTTATTAAAAACTTTTAAACATATCGTCCATTGCTGAGGTAATTATTTGGGCTTTTATTCCATCAACCACAGACAATGTTGTGCTGAATCTTGATTTACACACTTTCAGCTTTAGTGCAAATACTTTTTAGCAAAATTGGTGAATAAACAGATTACGCAGGTTTATGCAGTATCTTTTATACAATCAAAATCGACTTTCTTTCAAATCATAGCTGGTCCTTCCTTGAGTTTAACACATTATTCTTCGATTTTATATATATATTTTTTAATTCGCTGAAACAGAGAGCACAAATTTCAACCATATTATTGCGCCTGCTTTATAATTAATTTTGTCAAATATTTTTTACACTAATCCCCAAGCGGAGATAAAGTTGACCCCTAAAATTTTAAATTGAAAGGATGATCGAGTAGTACCTTGATTTAAGTCATATTGAAATGTCTTTTCAACGATACCAAATGTATTAATTTTGGTATGTAATTTACACGGAGAACATATTTTAGATGTAAAGAAACAAAACGCTAACCTGACCGTAGCTATTAATTAATTAAATATTGAAATTTACCACCGCTAGCTTCTATAAAATAGTTAAGTTTATGTTGCATTTACTTAAAAGTCCTGTTGTTGATTAAGACGTCAGTGGCCATGAGTGTGCTAGCACATGGTGTTTGTTTTCATAAAACAATTTATTCCAGTTATCTACGAATACTTTTGATTGGTACACTTTGAAATTAGAAATAGGTACGAAATTAATACTACAACAAATCGAAATAAAACTAATAATGTAAAATATTAAATTCGTGATGTGACATCAGTATACCTTTCGTTGTAATCGAAATGAGATAAAGAAAAATTAATTTACGTTCTGTCACATAAATGTCACTTTGCATTTGGCTTAAAAATGAGTTCTTATACTGAAAATGTACACAGTAAAGCAGAATCGTGGTTGATACCGCAAAAAATCAAAACACGTTTATAAAGAAAATACGATAAGTTCGTCAAATGGATGGAAAAGCAGAAGGTAACAGATACAGATGAACGAGTTATGCTTGCTTATCTTGAGAAAATATCGAATCAGTACAAGGCGTCGACTATGTGGGCTATCTATTCGAAACTGCACAGTATATTGAGGATAAGTAAAGGGGTCGATATGAATCATTCGTGCAAGTACATGCATTTCTGAAGGCAATTAGCAAGAGTAGGGTAGTCAAGAAGGCATATGTATTCAAGGAAGACAATTTGCAGAAGTTTTTTATAGATGCACCGGACATTACGTATTTGTTTTTTAAGGTGGTAGCTATTTGCGGTATCCTTCACTCTTGTAGAAGATATGAATTGCGCGATTTACTTTTATCTGATATCAAGGAAGAAGGAAGCGTATTACTTATTACTATCCGACCATCTAAGACATTGGAGGCTCGACATTTTACTATTGCCGACAGTGACGGAATTAGTTATGTACGTTTGGTGAAGCAGTATTTACCACTGCGCCCCTAAAATGTAAGTACAGACCGAGTTCTCTTACCATATGATAAGGGAAGTGCACCAATCAAGTAGTTGGTATTAATACATTTGGATCAGGTCCCTTGCAAATGCACGTTACCTAAAATGATTCAATCCTGAAAAATACACGGAACATGCGTTTCGACGTACGTCTGCTACTATTATGGCGAGTAGTGGCATGGCAATACACCAAATCCAAGGGCAAGTAGAATGGAAATGGGCAGCTGTGGCGACTGGTTACATTGAACATAGTATTTGCAATAAGAAGAATGTTGCAAAAGAAGTATTAATATTTCAAACAATACCAACAGTACTTTTGACATTTATTTAAAAAAATTAAGATTGCTGAATATCTGGATAAAGCTTTTTGACGTTAGAAGGTTCTCTTGCCAGATCAATAATTATTTATGCTTTACGTTTTTTGGGTTCTTGCTATTGTTATGGTAATTTTAAAACACGCGGGTGTTTAAACAACACCGATTCTACTAGAAAGCCTGGAAGCGCGCATCGATGAGGCATCATAAGTAGTTATTTCCGCAATGAACAGTTGGCCATAATGTTTCATTGTCATGTCAATGTTCACTTTTCGTAGTTTGTTTACATTGATTATCCGTAAAATAAGTTCTTTTTTTTCCCGGTTTTTCAAATGAATTTTTAGTTTTGTTATATGTATGTATACTTGCAAATAACTACACGCGTATATTGTCGATATCCAATAAATAAAGCTTGATGTTTACTTATAATAACCATATATATATATATATATATATATATATATATATATATATATATATATATATATATATATATATATATATATATATATATATATATATATATATATATATATATATATATATATATATATATATATATATATATATATATATATATATATATATATATATATATATATATATATATATATATATATATATATATATATATATATATATATATATATATATATATATATATATATATATATATATATATATATATATATATATATATATATATATATATATATATATATATATATATATATATATATATATATATATATATATATATATATATATATATATATATATATATATATATATATATATATATATATATATATATATATATATATATATATATATATATATATATATATATATATATATATATATATATATATATATATATATATATATATATATATATATATATATATATATATATATATATATATATATATATATGCGCGCGCGCGCGCGCGCGCGCGCGCGCGCGCGCGCGCGCGGCGCGCGCGCGCGCGCGCGCGCGCGCGCGCGCGCGCGCGCGCGCGCGCGCGCGCGCGCGCGCGTATATATATATATATATATATATATATATATATGAAAGAACAGTTTTGCTATTTCAAAATCACATTTGGCATTTTCATCGGCATTGGCTTTTTTTCTCGCGTCCGAATAAAGACTGAGAGTCTCTATTATATATATATATATATTATATATATAAACTATATATAGAACGATATATATATATATATATATATATTGTGTATATATATATATATATCAACACATATATATATATATATATATATCGTTTTAAAGAACACATGTCACATTTAAGATATGGAAGAACAGAAAAGTCAAGCGTTGCCCAACATGCTTGGGAAAACCATCACCAAATAGGAATAAAGAATCTTAAGTTGATTAAAAATGTATCTAATTATAGATTATTGGGTGCATTTGAGAGTATAGAAATTTACCGATAAATAATCTCGGTTAGGATAAGTTACTTTAGTTTATATCATCTGCTAATGATGCTAACTTGGTTAGCGAAACGCGCGTCCAGAACGTAGCAACTTGTGGTGTAGCGTGGTTAGAACTCTTGTATTTTGATCTATCTCCCACCACAGGTTCCAGTGTTAGGACTGAGAATTATATGCTTTATTAATTGAAACATATTAAAAGGGTGATTTATTCAAATATATATAAAAATTTAAACTGGTTTTATTGTTTAAAAATTTATGAATATTTTTTTAACAAATATAGGACAGTTCTTAATTACTGTCTAAAGCAATATCTGAATATTGTCACTAGCTATTATCGATCTGACATTTGCAGATTAATGAATATTTATCTGCTGGCACTAGCTTTTTTAAATTCTTTTCAGTAAGAAACATTTTAGATGGCGTAAAGACCATACAATGGGTGCAAGAACACCAAACTAATGGGAATATTTGAAAAAGACCGAAATGCTACCGTTACTCCCACAGCATGGTGTCTTGATAAGAGTAGATATATTGGAGGAAATACTGATGGCTTAAGGGAGAAGATTAAACACATATTAATTTTTTTTTATTTATTTAGATACATATAATTTGTGGAAGTGAAAATAAAAAACTGTAAAATATGTTTTGTTTGTCATAGTCCCTACAGCAAATTATATATAATAAAATGTTTAAATAAACCTTTATCTTGTCTTTAATTATAAAAAAGTACTTTTAGTCAGTTATTTAAATATAATATAGGCTGCGCTAAATCTGTGTTCTCAGACGTAGGAAATTCAAGCCTTTCACACCAGTTTATGTAAGTGACAAAAGTAATTTTATAAATCAGCATTGTGAAAAATTAGTTATACAGAATAACTCTCTATAGAAGTCTACATAATTGTTGAAAGTGAAAGTTTTCAAACGAGGTAGGTCATAGGAAAAATAGTAAACTATTTTTCTTACAACCATAAAGAGTCTGCAGAGACTTTATTTACTTTTTAATTTTAATATTAAAAAGTTAATAAAACTTTTTCAAAATGGAAGAACAATAATTATATAAAATATGCAATGTTACATAAATTTAGATTAATTTTATTCGCGCTATCAGAATCTGACAAAATCCAGAATTTTAATAATGTACCGTGTTTTAAATTGGAAAGTTCCATCGCCAAAGTGAAAATTTTTGGTTCCGGGAGATTTCAATGAAAATTTGAATACAATAAATGATAGTTATAGTAAAACTGAGATGCTGCTCAACTATTTTTTTCTTTTGGTTTCACCTAGCTCATATACAGCCCAAGTCATATAAAAAGATAGATTGTTTAGATAATATTTTTATTAATTTTGAAATAAATGGAGTTTAAAAGGGAGTGTTTTGATCGTAAGGCTCAGATTATGAAAGTGATTTATCTCAATAGGAGTGCAGATGTCTAAACGTGTATATAAGCAAGATAAACATCAATCATACAAGAAAGTTAAAAAATGTGTGAGGCTTGATCTAGTCGAGTCGTAGTCGTATATTTTTTCATCAGACTTTCCATAACTTTTACAACTTGTACTTTCCACTAAAATTAAATAATAACTAGGGCCATTAAATCTAATATGAATGGTTGGATTACTGACGAGGTTAAGGCAAAAGCAAACAGTTATGTTAGCGCCATGAATGCTTTTATTGGAGTAAAACCTTTTTTTATTGCATGAAGCCACTTCTTTTGCCTTTCACCATCCTTTGAAACCCAAAAAATGAACCTTAGGTCTTTTCGGATAGTTTCCATTGCAGTCAGGTACACAGCAAATAAAGGGCATTGTTCTAAATTAAAAGATTTTTTTTAAAATGCACTTTTTATTAGAATTCAAGTATTAACCTCATTACCAAAAACTTTTATTTTAACGAAAGTTTTATAGCACCAGTCTCAAAACTAATAGCACTAACACAAATATCTACAGAAATAATTAAAAACTATTAATGTTCTAATTTATTTGCAAAAAC